>JAUMGV010000075.1:734206-1046193 GCA_032432875.1 Phytophthora meadii | reverse complement strand
GCTTGTCATCTTGCAGCTTACAGCGAGAAACCTTCTCGCTGGGGCAGCAGTCCTCATCGTCGCGTGTCCAAGCTCGACACGCGAGACTGCATCACCAGTAGGACGCCCCGCGCCTACTGGTCCTTGGCGTTTTTTGAACGCCCGCCCGCTGTGCACTTGCGTGCATAGTGACCGATGTTACCACACAGGTAACATCGAACCTTGACGTTCTTACGCTGCTGTTGACCAGCAGTCGTAGCACTTGAGAGGTCCATAGGCTCCGGACCTCCCGTCTTCGCAACAGGACGCGCCGGCTTCGGCGCGTTCGCATGGAGTTTAGCTTGACGTCGGCTAAACTCCTCTTGCATCGCAAGGCTGATCGCCTCCTCGAGAGTATTGGGATACTCTCGGAAGAGATATGTTTTGACGGGACCATCTCTTAGTCCCTTCATGAACGTGACGACCTTGGTCGCCTCGTCGATCGGGTTGGCCACTATGTTCGATACCAAGTATCGAGCACGCTGGGCAAAGGTGTGGACATCATCCTTGCCCTGCTGCAGATCGAGAAACTCCGCTCTCGATCTGAACTCGTTCTTCGGGGGCTCAAACGCAAGCTTGAGCTCCTCCTTGAACACCTCGTACGTGCCGAAACACGTAGGATCCGAGAGTCGGCGCCCATAGGCCCAACTCCTCGCACGTCCGCCAAGACATGACATGGCGAACGCGACTTTCGACATCGGATCGACGATACGTCGAGCCGCAACGGCTGTGTCGAGTTCGACAAGCCACCGAAGGAGGGTCTCGTCCTCCTTCCCTGTGTAGGTACTCACGTGGAGTTTCAACGACTCCACGCGTGGCTTAGGGGAAGCCACCGAGGCAGCAACATCTCGTTGCTCCTTAACAATGTACCCCAGAGCAACACCGTGTTGCTCTGTCGGCGATAGCGTACGAAGCATCGTCGCTACCGCTGCCTCTCCAATGACTTGTGAAAGTCTTTGGAGAGCTTCCCACTCTGGATCCGACAGGTGGGCACAGTCCGTGCGCGTCACGGACATGTGAGGGGTCCAGTGGATCCCTCATCCATTGGGGAGTTCTCGACCCCGCGTTCGTATGACTCCATACGAACGAACTGCAGTCGGTCGTGGGACGGACTACAAAGTGCTACCAGGTGTAATGGGTCTACCTAGACCTATTAGATGGCGTACACGTGCGCTTACGTGTATGAGGAAGCGTGCAAGTAGATTAGACTTAATTTAAGTATACTTATTTTAAATAAGTATAATTAAATCAAATATAACTAAATTAAACTGCAAAATACCGTAAAATGAGAACTGTTATTGAATTTGGCATAAGCCAATTATGGACCTCCTAAAACTGTTTGTTATCTATTTCTAAAGGGTCTGCCAACGTGTGGTTGGCAGAAACTCTGCTCAGTGATTGGTAGAAACTCGTTACTTTCTACCAATAATATGCACAAATGCACACGAACCACCCAATGATGTGGTTCGCCCATGTATCCTTTGGTGTGTACAGCACACCAAGGTCTGAGGCCCATTTCCAACCTCTAACAGCTATCCTAACTGTTAGAGTTCAGCCACGGCCGCGAGGGGCGTTCCTTCTCTCTCATGCAGATCAAGGTCGAACGTGAGGGGACCCGGGTTCGCGAAGTCGTTCCATGGCTCCCGAGCCAGCAGATCGAGTACGTTCACGCCCGTGATCAACTCGTTGAGATAGCCGGTGCCGGGGGTCGGCGCGAGTCCAGCCTGCACCCGAGAAGGGAACAGCCAACCCGAAGGGATCAATAACCGTTTGCCCAAGGAGCTGGCAATCAGGCCCACGATCGAGTACTGCCTGATCACCTGCGGATCCCATGGCTCGATGTCTGCAGCCGCAAAGGTACGCTGTCGATCGTACCCTGGGATGAAAGAGGCGACGGGGAACAGAGGTGGTCGGAGCCCAAGAGGCGGAGAACCGCCGAGGGGAGGCGACGGCGGTGGCGGGGAACCCGGAGGCGATCTGGGAGACGGTGGGCCTGATCCATCCGGAGATGAGCTTGAGCCGTCCGGAGACCCCGATCCATGATCGCCAGGAGATCCACCTCTCGGAACCTGACCGGACTCGCGTCGGTGCGTCGAGATAGATCGTTGGCGACTCATGCGCAGAACCTCGTCCTCCTCGGAGTCTTCCGCCTCGTTGGAATGTTCCGATTCAGCCTCGGAACTGGTTCCATTGCCGGGTTCTGGACTCTCGTCCTCTTCGGATGGCGATGAGAATGGGTGCTGGGGATCGTAGTCGGAGTCTTCCTCTTCCTCGTCCTGCGAGTCACCATCGACGGGGAGCGATCCAGGCTGATCCGTCGGTGTCGGGGTCGGATCAGGGGCCGGAGTGTCGTTTTCCTCCCCTCCAGCCTGCCCAGAAGCTTGATCTGCCAACAGATCCAACGGGCTCGCCGTTGATCCTGCCGGGGTTGGAACCGCCGTTGGCGGAGCGGGCTGGGCCGACCCGGCGGCTCCAGTAGCAGCAGTTCCCTGATCACGGGGGGCCGAGGAACTCCGAGCTGGACGCTTGCGAGAAGAAGGAGGAACGGCGGGAGAAGCGGAGGCGCTCCGAGACATTTTGGTAGCGCGAGCCGCCCGTCGGTCCGCGATCCACGAGGACAACCGAGCAGAGGAATCCTCGGCGTGATGCAGCTGTTGTTCAGCTTCAGCATAATCAGCGTCCAGCTCCTGGTGAGCCTGCCGGAGCTCGGTGTTTTGCTGCTGGAGTTGATTGAGCTCCTGTGTAGCCGCGTCCCGAGCAGAACGAGCTACGTCCAGGTCCGCGAGGGCCGACAAGCGATCTTGGGAGGCGGCGTCTAGGTCAGCCTGGATCCGATCTCGATCCGCCGCGACTCGATCGAGATCTTGCACCGCTTGATCCCGGTTGAGGTGAGCCTGGTCTCGGTCCGCGATGGCCTGATCTCGCTCGACGACCGCGGCGCGATGCTTGACGGAGAGCTGATCCCGGTCGTACTGGATTATTTCCAGATTCCCCAAGGCATCCGCTAGGTCTTGCTCCAGACTGGAGATAGCGGTGGCGTCTGTAGCCACGTCCGCAGGTGGAACGCGTGGATCCGATGCAGGCACATCCTCCAGGGCGAGGCGTGCCCGAGCCAGCTCAGCTTTACGGTCCTCCGCTTCACGTTCCAGATACGCGATCTCGGCTCGAGCGGTGAGCAACTCATTTTGGGCCCTGGTCAGCTCCAACCTCAAGTGAGCTTCTCCAGTGGAGACGTGATCCTGGTCGCCAGGCGCGGCGAACGCGCCCGGACCATCCTGGAAGAGGAGAAGGTGCCAAGCACCAACTCCAAGAAGCGTCATGCTTCACGGTCTCCTTCTCAAGACGATGACGATGAGGAGAAGGGACTCATTCGTGAGTCCCAAAAGATCACTACGATCTCGATGAGCAGTAAGAGCTCTTTCAGGCGGCTCAACAACCAATGCGCACCGCACCAACGGTCGCACGTGAGTCTCATCAACACGATGTGGACTCTGCCCACCAGCGGGGATACTACCCGCCCGATCAAGGCTCGGGAGCTGCTGCGTATCTCGAGCAGCTCCAGGACCCACGTCCTCTCATAGGGGGCCATACCTCCAAAGGCGCCTATGAGCGGGCCTTGGTTCAGAAAGAACCTCTCTTTCAAGGCAACCTCTCTGTTGCTAGGTGCGAGCTTCTAGCACAACACCGAATTCCTCTCCAGGAATTCACCTCGCTTCGCAAGAAGCCTAAGGGTGGTCTCAAGCCTCATCGGATTTCGCGTTTCGAGCTACGATCCGTGCCTCTACATCAAGGTTGTCGATGGTGACTGCGTTCTGATGCTGGTGTACGTCGACGATGTTTTGGTGACCGGAAGCTCTTCGACGATCATTGCTGAAGTGAAGAAACAGCTCAAGGCACGATTCGAGATGACCGACAGCGGCAAGTGTTCCTTCATTCTACAACGCAGATGGCAGTGTCACATTGAGTCAAGCTCGCTACATCAACGACATCCTGGAGCGTTTTGGCATGCAGAACTGCAAACCTGCTGCCAGTCCAATCGACCTCAGCATGAAGCTTGTTGCCAGTGACGTCTCGACCAAGTTAGATGAGCCGTTCCGCGAAGCTGTCGGTGCTCTCATGCACTTGATGACGTCGACTCGCCCGGACTGCTTTTGCAGTTGGTTACGTTAGAACTTGAAACAGGTAGCCCGAAGTCGACTTGCGGTCACTGTGGTCACCAGCCCAGTCTGTGAGATCCTGCTTCTTGGATCCCCACGACACAGGCCCGCCAGCGGTGAAGTGATCGTCGAGTACTGTGAGACTACGACCATGCTGGCCGACATCTTGACCAAGGGACTCGGCGGACCTCGTCACAAGGACTTAACGACGGCTCTTGGCGTTCAAGCGTGTTCGCACTGAGAGGGGCTGTTGCAGGCGATCCAATACGATCCCGCAATGATTACGGTAAGATGTTTACGCCACCGATGATTAGACGAGTAGGATGATTGGATGATTACAGAATGTTGGTGATTGGATGCACCAAATGATTGGACGCAGATTAGGTAGAGAAGACAGTGTAAGCTCGTATCAATCAATCACTTCTGAATTTTCATTCTACTCCTCAAGTGAAACTAGGCACGAAGGTCCCGGAGGCAGAGGACGTCCTCCAGCTGATCTTCGTCGCGGAGTTTGCTACAGACCTGGGTTAACTTGACTGTCAACCGGGCCCATTGCCAGAAGAGGTCCTCAGCGTCGACCCACGACGCAGTGATCTCGGGGAGAACCCATGGGTCGTCGAAGGTCTCATTCCACACTCGAGAAGCTTGCTTGAGACCGTAGATCGCCTTGAGCAGTTCCACGCAGCCGTAGCCGTGGGCCAATTGAAAAATTTGGCCACAGCGATGATCGTTCGCAGCGTGACGTACTTGACCACCACCGAAAACGTCTCGGTGTAGTCGATCCCATACTTCTGCACAAATCCATTCGCGACAAGTCGAGCCTTGTACTTCTCGATGGACCCGTCGGCTTTCCGCTTGATCTCGAACACCCACTTGGTTCCGACTGCGCGTTGGTTGTTCGGTAATTTGGCGCCACCAAACACTCCACGGAGTCGCATCGACTTGAGTTCTGCTCGGATCGCCTTGCGCCAGTGGACTTGGTCTTCGCCGCTCACAGCATCTTGGAACGTCTTTGGCTCGGCGCTGTCACTCGTCTCCACTGCATTCGCACTCGCACGCCAGTACATCGACTGAGTCGAGTCATCATCATCATTGTCTTCAGATTTGGCTTCTTGATGGCCGGAGTCCGGAGCGCTTGCTTCTTCTAATCCAGCACTGCGACGCGGTCGACGAACATATTCACGATCCTCGGCGTTGGAACGAGCCTTGCGTTTCCCCGCCTGCTTGAATTCACGCGTTCCATTGTCGTTCGAAATCTCGAGGTCTTCGAGGATATCCGCAGCATCTTCGACATCTTCATCATCATCAACAACATTGGCATCGTCGAAGGTCGATTCGTCGAAAGTGACATCGCGAGAAATCACTACCTGGCCCGCCTCGATGTCATAAACGCATGAATAATGTCCAAACGTGCGAAGTGAAGCATGCTGCGCCCGATAGTCACAATCGTCCGGTTGGCGCGTTCCGCAGTAGCATTCGTCTGATGCGCATATCGAACCGTCGGCTGGACTTCAATGCCATGATTGTCGTAAAAGGCCTTGAGCGAGTTGGTCGCGAACTCCTTGGCACCGTCATGACGCACGAACTTGACCCTGGCATTGAATTGGCGCTCCACTTTAGCGATGAACTTGCGCAGACAGTCTTCACTCTCTGACTTGGCGTGCAAACAGAATCCCGTCATGCAGCCGCTGGCTTCGTCAGTGATCAGCAGTAGATACTTGCTGCCACCAAGCGACTCTGCGCCACAAAGGTCGAAGTGCAGGAACTCGAATGGCTTGTACTTGGGCTTGTCCGGGTTACTCGGAAAGGGTTTTTGGACCATCTTCCCTTGCTGACATCCGCGGCATCCGCTTGAGTTCTTGGACGAGGTCGGCATTTTCGCGCCCGTCACCATGCCGCTTGTGTTGTGAAGAAGACGCCTCGACCAGCTGCGGTATACCGGTAGGATACCGGTATGACCGTCACTCAGTGGCATCGCAGTCACTCCTGTGATTATGGGACAGATGATTACGGTACATGTGGTTACGGAACGGTGTCGCATGAGTTCAAGATGGACATCGACGTGGCACTTTCTGATTGGCTGAAGCAACTCAGTATCCAGTTAGGAATCCAGTAGAGTGTATCCAGTAGAGAATCCAGTAGACTTAGAGGTTCTTCCTTCGTCGACGTTTCTTCACGACGATGATGGACAAAGGTGATGGTGTGCTGGAGCACATCAACAAGCTCAAGACGCTGGCGGAGCAGCTCGACGCAGTGGGCGCTCTCACGCGCCACCTTGGGTCTGTGTTGTCGTCAGTGAGGACGAATTGGTGATCACGCTTCTGAGAAGTTTGAACGAGTCGTACCAGTTTCTCACCACGGCGTTGGAGCCGAGAGCTGATTTGCTGACGTAGGAACTCGTGACGACTCGACTACTGCATGAGGACATGCAGCGCAAGGAACAAGGTGGCGGTGCTGAAGGAACCACGCACGGTCAAGGTCAAGGGGTATGACAAGCGGCAATGGGAAGAGCAAGGGACGACAGACGCAGAAGGCCAGTGCTTGTCACTACTGTGGTGAATAAGGTCATTGGATCGCCAAGTGTCCAGTCAGGATTCGCGACAACGCAGAAAGACAGAAGTCATAGCGAGCGAATGTGGCGAATGAAGAGGAGTTCGACGGCGACTACCTGTTTTCGGTTGGTGGTGGAGCCACTAAGTCGAGTGAAGTTTGTCAGGTCGACTCGGGTGCGACGCAGCACATGACGTACTCGAAAGAGTACATGAAGAACTACAAGAAGATGACTCCGGTAAGGTGCATCTCGCGGGCGATGGAGTGGTTCAAGCGGTCGGCAGTGGCGACATTGTGATGACGATGAAGGCTCCACATGGGATCAAGAAGGGTGTACTCGCCGGTGTGTGGCACATTCCCAAGTTGTCGCGGAACCTGTTTTCGGTCGGGCGTTTCACCAAGGATGTTGGACCCATGACGTTCAAGCGCGACGGATGTTACGCCGAGACGAAGAATATCAATTGGCAGCTAGGAGCGCGTGAAGGCAAGGGGCTGTTCAAGTTGTGCATGAAGCCGATCATGCCTGACGAGGCAAATGTGTCAAGTCTGGAGGAACGCAAAGGGGACACCACGTCGTACCTCTGGCACCTTCGACTTGGTCACATTGACCATGGCGATCTAGACGCCATCATCAAGAAAGGCTACTGCGTTGGGAAGAACATGGCGGCTGTGAAGCAGTGGGAGTTGCGTGACGGGTGTGCACTCGGGAGGCAAACGCGAGTGAGCTACATGCCCAAGTCACCGAACCGCGCCAAGAAGCTGTTGGAAGGCATTCACAGTGATGTCTGCGGTCCCATGAAAACGTCGACGTTCAATGGCAAGAAGTACTTCGTCACGTTCATCGACGAGTACTCGCACTTTTGTGTGGTATACTTGCTGCGGAACAAGTCGGAGGTGGCTGCCAAGTTTGCGCAGTTCGTGGCATTTGCTGAAACTCAGACCGGCAAGCGTGTGAAGACGCTTCGTAGTGACAACGGAGGCTAGTACAGTTCGCGTGAAATGGCCAAGTTCTGCAGCGACCGTGGTATCGTGCAGAAGTTCACGCCGCCATTCACGCCTCAGCTGAACGGTCGCCGAGCGCATGAACCGTACGTTGGTGGAATGTGCGCGTTGCATGTTGGAACATGCCGGTGTCCGACGCGTGCCATCAGCCACGACAAGTCGCCACGCTAAGTTTGGACGGGAAAGAAGCCGCTGTTGGCGAACCTGAAAGCGTTCGGTTGTCACGCGTACGTAACGGTCTCAAAGGAGAAACGCACCATGTAAACGGGGTTACACGGCGCTGTGCGCCTTGGCTACAGTTGGTGTGGTACACACCATCCAGGTCACAAGTCACAGATCTGTGTACTACACATAGTGTTTCTCACACGTCACATATATAGCCAGTTGCTGGCAGTTAGCTCAGGTGCTACACATTGCACTTCTAATTAGGATTTAGATGCTAGATATTAAATCCGTTACATCTAGGATTAGGACAAATAAGTCAATAAAAATCAGTTTGCATTTTACATAAATAGTGTTAGTTCCTTTATCATAGGGACACTGATTGTGTGGGTCCCGTATTTAGTGGACTACTTGGTTCTTGTATAGAACCGAAGGCTAGTGCCTTGCAAGTAGGACTCTACGAGTCGACTAAACTTCCTCTGTGCCGTGCACACCTACGCAGCCCCGCTGCATCTGGTAGCACTTGTAGTCAATCCAACTCCTGAGTTGAAGACTGTTTCTCTGTGTGAATGGAGCCAGAAGCATACGCTCACTTGACTCCGAGTCAGCGGGACACGCTTAACAAGCTTACGTCCTTGCTGGGCCCGGAAGGTACGGCGCACCTTGCGTCCCAAGGGCCGGAGGCCGTCAACGCGCGCCTCGAGGCATTTGCCTCGTACGAAAACGCTCTCGTCGAGCACATCCAACGGAATGTAAAAGGGGTTACCCCTGCTCCGAGAGCTAAGCCCGTCACGCTCAGCGTGAAGACCTTTCACGGGCACGAAGGAGAGAACCTCCTGTTGTGGACCCGAGAGGTCGAAATGGCCATGGGGGCCGCTATGCTTCAGTTGGAAGGCCAACGCGTGGCGTTCGCCATTTCTAAGCTCGAAGGGCGAGCACGAGAATGGGCCTTGACGTCTGGGACGTCGGTAGAAATGGCCTTCCCCACTTGGAGTGACCTTAAGGCCAAGCTTACGCAAGTGTTTGCTCCGCCTAACCAGGCGTATCGCGTGCGGTCACGCTTCCTTGCTTGCCGACAGGGCAAGAAGGACCTGGTGGACTACGTCCAAGAGCTGCGCACGCTCATTGCCGGCATGGCTGCCGACCCTCTACCTGAGGTGGTCACCGTGACCATCTTCATGGAAGGTTTACGAGCTGGCGTGGCTAGGACGGAGGCATTCCGTCAGAATCCTCGCACCTTCGAGGACGCTGTCAGCGTGGCATTGAATGCCGAACACAACTTTAAGTTGTCGAGGGTCGGTGCTAACAGCACAGGGCCCGGGGGACCCGAGCCCATGGACCTCAGCTATGCTGAAGATGAAGTAGCCGAGCTACGAGCTGCGGTGCAGCGTATGAGCACCCGACGGTGCTACACGTGTGGTAGTCCCACACATCTGAGGCCCAACTGCCCCCTGCGCAAAGAGCGCGCCGGCCAGAACGGCCGTAACCCTGTCGCGGGTCCCGCCTTGGGCTCTGCCCAGGGAAACGACGGCTCCCAGTAGACGCGGGGCGGTCTACTGGGGAAGAACTGAGTTCTGCAGTGCGTGAGAGGCACTGGGGCTCAGCCCCGAAGGGCTCCGTGCTCTTGAACACGGAACGTGTGATCAAGCAGGGCTTGCTGGTCGTCCATGTGGACGTGAAGGGCTTCGAGAAGCCGTGGATCGTGTTGATCGATTCGGGAGCATCTGGCAACTATGTCAGACGCTCCACCGTTGAGGGTAGTCAGCAATATGCTGAGGCGCTTCGAGCGCGAAGAGGTGACACCGTCACTGTCCGTCTAGCGACGGGCGTCCGTGCCACGGCAGCCAAGGTCCCCATGGACCTGCGGCTGAAGTTCTTGGACTTCGACAGCATGGAACGCTGCTTGGTCTTGGACCTGGATTCGAGGTACGACCTCATCCTTGGTATGGCGTGGCTGGAGCGCCACGAGCCATGGATCGATTGGAGGTCGAAGACCTTAGGTGCTACGCACTTCTCTCCTAGTGGAGCTTCGGCGAGTCATGAACCCACCTCTGCTAGGAAGCAGAAGCGCTACTGGCGCGAGCATCGAGCCGAGTCGGCTATGATGCTGGAAGTCGGTGTGTCCGAGTTAGTGGACAGCACCGAGTGCGAGGACCGCGGTCCTGTTGAGCGCGTAGCGCTGGTTGACAGTGAGTCAACGTGTGGGCAAGGCCCACGTAACCCCTGTGGGGCGGCACGTACTCCGTCGAGTGATCTTGGTCGTGAACCAAATCGATCACTGAGTGTCTCTGACACTGGACCTGTTACAGTCATTGATTGTGCAGCGGCACGTACTCCGCTGAGCGGCATCGGTCGTCGACCGAGTGGACCGCAGAGTGTCACTGACACTGGGCCTGAAGGAGCCGAAACCTGTGCGGCGGCACGTACTCCGTCGAGTGGACGTTCGTCGGCTAGACGACGACGTCGTAAGGCCCTTTGGGCAAGACGCTCTGCGTCTGAGTCATCTGTGACGGCGAGTGTCGACGCACAGAAGGGCTGCGGGCAGCTATACACTCTGGTTGATGGAGTGGACGGCAGTGCCGAAGGCAGCGTCCTGCTGGGCGATCTACCGAGTGTTGACAAGCTCCTTGAGCTAGAGGAGATGTCGTTCGCCGACTTTGGCGATGCCTTGAAGGCCGGTGAACTCGCCGAGGTGGTCATCGTCCGACCTGAGGAGGAGTTAAACTCATCGTCCCTTGTTGACGAGTCCGTCTTGGCCGAGGTCAAGAAGGCGCTGAACGCCAGGAGTGGATCGGAGATCCTCAAGAATCCCTCGGACCCCTTCTACTCCTTGCTGAAGGAATATGGAGACGTTGTCTCGAAGGAACCACCGAGTGGCCTGCCTCCCGACCGAGGCGTTCGTCACGAGATCGACTTAGTTCCCGGAACTAAATACTGCGTGACCCGGCAGTGGCCTCTTCCTAAAGAGCAATGCGACGTCATCGACGCCTTCTTTCGTGCGAAGCACGCGGCGGGTCTCGTGCGCGAGAGCAAGTCTCCGCACTCCGCGCCAACGTTCTGTGTCAGAAAGCCGAATGGCAAGTGGCGTATCGTTCACGCTTTTAACAAGCTCAACGCTGCCACGATTCCGGCGCAGACGCCGATTCCTAGGAAGGATGTTCTTCAGAACAACATGGTGGGTTGCACCATGTACAGCGCGCTCGACTTAGTCGATGGCTACTATCAGCTGCTCATGCGAGCCAGTGATATTCCGCTTACCGCGGTAAGCACCCCGAGCGGTATGCTCTGGGAGTGGCTCGTCATGCCCCAAGGGCTGTCGAATGCGCCTGCAACGTTTAATCGTCTGGTGACGCAGTTGTTCAGGCCCCTGCGGGCATTCGCACAGACGTACTTTGACGACGTGTTCGTCCACAGTCGGGCCGAACACGGCAAGACTGACGTCGAAGTACACGTGGAACACGTGAGAGCTGTGCTCGAGTGCATGCGCACGAACAAATTGTACGCCAATGCAGACAAGTGCGTCTTTGGCGCGGGAGAAATCCCCTTCCTAGGGTGCTTCATTGGGAAGCATGGCCTTCGTGCTGATCCAGCAAAGGTTAAGGCCATTGTGGACTGGCCGGTTCCCTTGAACCAGAAGGACTTGCGCAAGTGGCTGGGCTTAGCCAACTACTTACACAAGTATAGCGAGAACTACGCTGAGTTGGCTCGGCCACTGACGGATCTCCTTAAGAAGGATGCCGAATGGGTATGGCGTGCTGAGCACGAGAGTGCGTTCACTTGTATCAAGGATAGCCTGCTTCAGGCACCGATACTGGCGCTGCCAGACCCCGATCGTCCGTTCATCGTTGTCTGTGACGCCTCGGACTTTGCCATCGGCAGTGCTTTGCTACAAGCGGACGCCGACGGGCGCGAACGCGTCATTGCGTTTGAGTCTCGGCAGCTCAAGGCTGCTGAGAAGAACTATCCAGTTCATGACAAGGAGCTACTTGCGATGAAGTACGCTTTCGTCAAATTCAGGGTTCACCTGCTCGGCTCCAAGCCGTTTGTGATCTACACGGATCATGCGTCACTACGCACAGCGACGCAGTCGCCTCACCCCTCGCAGAGGATGCCCCGATGGCTCTCCCTCTTTGCGGAATATAACTTCGAGGTGAAGTACAAGCCTGGCAGGCAGAACGTCCTCGCTGACGCGCTATCACGTCGCCCGGACTATGAGCTATCTCATGTCTCCTCAGTGACGTCGTCCGTGACGGACATGGTTCGAGCAGCGTACGCTCAGGACGACTCTTGTGTCGCGCTGCTTCAAGCTCTAGGGAGCGATGAGTTTCAGGACTCAAAGGTGACTCTGTCACGACGCCTAAAGGCGAGACTCCAGCGCTATAGTCTGGAAGGTGGTCTGCTGTACTACAGCACGGGTCAGGATGACCCACCACGTGTGGTGGTTCCTCACGATGAGGACCTGAAGTATTGTATCCTCTATGAGGCCCACGACACGCCCACAAGCGGCCACCTCGGTCGCGAGAAGACCTACGGCTCGGTGAGCTCCATGTACTGGTGGCCGAAGATGTACAAGTGGGTCAGCACATATGTGCACACGTGCGAGACGTGTCAGCGGGTTAAACCTTCGCCGCATGCGGCAGCGCCTTTGGCGAGCTTGCCTGTACCCTCTGGGTGTTGGCAGTCCATGAGTATGGACTTTGTGTTTGGCCTGCCAAAGGACTCGGCAGGCAACACGGGCGTTGTGGTCTTTGTTGACCGTCTGAGCAAGATGGCTCACCTAGCGGCTGTGCCGGACACCGTCGATGGCGCTGGTACAGCGACGATCTTTATCGATCGGGTCTTCCGCCAGCATGGGCTGCCAGAGACCATTGTCTCGGATCGAGACTCCCGTTTCACGGGTCACTTCTGGACGTCCGTCTTCAAAGTGCTTGGCACTCGACTGGATATGTCCACGGCGGATCTTCCGCAGGCCGATGGTCAGACTGAGCGCGTGAATCGCGTCCTGGAGGACATCCTCCGCAGCGTATGCGCTGAAACGCCGAAGCGTTGGAGCGCTATGCTCCCTCTCGTTGAGTTCTCTATGAACAACGCGGTGCATGCCTCGACAGGCTTCACCCCGTTCTACGTGAATGGCCTTGCGCATCCGCGCGTCCCGCTCACTCCGCCTCGCGGTAGCCTTGGGCTTAGTGGGGGAGAGGCTGTGTCGTCGCTCGACTCCGAGCTTGCTGATATCAGCCCTTCTGCTGTGCGTAAACAAGTCGATGACTTCCTCTCGGTGAGATTGAGCGTATTACGCCGTGTGCGTGACGCGATGGCCGAAA
Source organism: Phytophthora meadii (assembly GCA_032432875.1). Lineage (NCBI taxonomy): Eukaryota > Oomycota > Peronosporomycetes > Peronosporales > Peronosporaceae > Phytophthora > Phytophthora meadii. The sequence goes on along the minus strand of JAUMGV010000075.1, from coordinate 1,032,983 downwards.
GCCAAGACGTTCAGAAGGAACAAGCTGATGCAAAAGGCAGAGGCAATATGTGGGAATTTTAGGTCGGTGACCAAGTTTTATTAAACGCTAAGAACCTACCTACACATGCAGTGTCGAGTGTCTTTAAGACGAAATTGCGTCCGCGCTTCATCGGACCGTTTACGGTCGTGGCCAAGAAGGGCCTGGCATACACGCTTGACTTGCCAAAGCGGATGCGAACACACCCTGTGTTCTACGTCGGCTTGCTTAAGCCATATCGGGACCCCGCGGGGGTGAACGCGGAGGCGCTGGCGCAGACGTCCCACGCCCAGGCTGCGCCATCTGCAGCAGCAACGCCACCTGACCTCGCAGCTCAGCGAGCTGAAGCTCCTGCTGATGCAGGCGAGCGGTCAGGGACTGAGGCCCTTCGAGCCAAGCCATTCGGCTCTCGATCTCCTCCATGTCGTGGGCGAGACGGGCATGCGAATGCCAAACACTCTCGACGTTCCCTTGAAGGGACTGAGTCTGACTCTGGAGAGTACCGATCGAGTGATCGAGTTGGTACCAGGCGCGATGCGACAGATAACGCTCGTCACACTCATCGAGTATTGCGTTCCGCAGCGAATCGGCCTCCTCCGCCGTTGCTCGATGAGCAGGGGACTCCCCACTACCACGTGGAACGCCTGATGGCGCGGCGTCGCCATCGTAGTCAAAACCAGTATCTGGTGAAGTGGCGTGGGTATCCTCATTCCCAAAACTCGTGGGAGTTTGAGGGGCCCCTGAGGCAGGACTGCCCTGACGTCGTGGACGCTTTTGATCGCGAAGATCGGAGCCGCCCGAAGGGCTCGAGGTCGACCACTCGGTCGACACCCGCTTCTCACCACTAGTGTGAGAAGCTGACGGACTAGCAGCCGAGCTCAGGCTCTGGTCCGTGGCTGGCATAGCCAGCGAGTCTCCTTCGAAGACTTGAGGATCGTCCTGCGAAGCAGGGATAGTGGCCTGAGAGGCGGGAGCCACCGACGTCGTGTGACGAGGAAAGCTGCTGGGCCGCACGCGTAGCTTCGCGTACTGGAAGAGTAGACCTCGAGCGAGGCGGACGTCCACCTCGGAAGAGCTCTCCATGAGCCGATCGAACGACGCGAGCTTCCGTGAAGCTTCGGCCCAGGTGGCCACATGGACCATGTAGTCCCGGGTAGTCTCTCCCGTTTGGAGAAGGAGTGGATAAGTTCTCATTTGAGGTACAGACTCCCGTCGCCGTTGCTTATCTAAGCGTTGCCGATACTCGGCGAGTGTGCACACCTGCGGGGTCAGGAAGCGCTCGTGGAGCCCTTGCCGTTGCTGACCGTGCGAGGCGGAGCGCCTATGGCGTAACCGTGCAGGTTGTACTGTGCCATCAACTGCTTCACCTGCTCGGCAGGGTCACGAGGCTCGAAGCCGTAGTCGCGTCGCGACGAAGTTCCCACGATGTCCTGTTGGACCGGTCGACGTGACTCTGGAGCACCGCTCATAGAAGCCTCCTGCACCTCATCCAGAGGGTTGGTGATCGCGTCTTCGACGCCCCTGAGCGACTCTGGCTCATCGCGAGCAGGAAGTGGTGGTGCGTTGCGCAACGCGTTGAGCACGAGGTTCGAAGGTCCCTCCGGGAACGGATTGGGCTGGCGCAGCTGCCGAGGAATTGAGTATCGACGCGGATCGCGTGGAGAGCGCAGCTCAGATCGGGTCGTCCGAGAGCTCGCAGGAGCAGGAGACGCATGGGCATCGCCCTGTTCGGACTCTTCGTAGTCCACTTCGACTTCGCCTTCCTCCGTAGGAGAGCGACGTGGGTCGCGCGTCGGCGACGCTGTCGTGTACTCGAACGGTGAGCCACCGCTACCACTTGACGTCGGGCTAGCTTTGAACATCGCTCCGTAGCGAAGGCGAGACGCCGCGAAATACTCCGATACGGAGAGCGTGAGAGGAGCCGAGGGCTCAGTCCGGGAAGCGCTGAGGCGCTGAGGCGTAGACGCCTGGACACGTGACACCTCAGGAGCGGTTGGCTCGCTGGGGCGAATTGGAGAACGTGCTCGTTGAGCCAGCGCGCACGCGCACTCTCGTTGAGAGATTTCTTTTATCGGAAAGTTGCCGCTGACAGGCCTTGACAAGGCAGTTATGTCTGCAGTTGTAGATACTCCGTATCCACGGTTTGGTGGGGGAGGGTGTAACGGGGTTACACGGCGCTGTGCGCCTTGGCTACAGTTGGTGTGGTACACACCATCCAGGTCACAAGTCACAGATCTGTGTACTACACATAGTGTTTCTCACACGTCACATATATAGCCAGTTGCTGGCAGTTAGCTCAGAGCCACACATTGCATTTTAATTAGGATTTAGTATGCTAGATACTAAATCCGTTACATTTAGGATTAGGGCAATAAAGTCAATAAAAATCAGTTTGCATTTTACATAATTAGTGTTAGTTCCTTTATTATAGGAACACTGATTGTGAGGGTCCCGTATTTAGTGGACACCTACGCAGCCCCGCTGCACACCAAGTTTGACGCTCGTTCAGTGCGCTGTCGGTTTCTCGGGTACTTGGAGCATGAGAAAGCGTATCGGTTTGAAGAGATCAAGAGTGGTCGTGTGTTGGTGAGCCGCGACGCGAAGTTCATGGAAGACATCTTCGACGGTGGGAGACGCAAAAATGACCAAGAAGAAGCAGTCGTGGAACTTCGTGATGAAGTTGTGACGGACCAAGAAGCATCGTCTGGACTAGAAGATGATGATGAAGAAGATTCTGCGCGGGATGAAGACATCGAACCCGGTAGTAAACGACATTAGCGGACCCGGTCGTTAGAGGAAGCGGTGGAGATCCCAAGATCCAAGCGGCACAATCGGCGGCAAACGCTAGACGAGATATCAGCGATTGCAAGAGAAGAAAGGCTTTGACGCGGCCTTCATTATGGATTCAGTGGGAGAAATTCCGACTATGTGCGTATCGGCGATGGATTCCAACAACTCAGCCAAGTGGAAGCAAGCGTGCGACTCGGAGATCAACTCTTTTCTCAAGAACGAGACATGGGTGCTGGTGCCATTGCCGAAGGGACGCAAGGCGATCGGCTGCAGATGGGTGTTTCGGATCAAGGAGAACCAAGCTGGAGAGATTAAGCGATTCAAGACACGTCTGGTGGCCAAGGGTTTTTTGCAGAAGTTCGGCATCGACTATGAAGAGACGTTTGGACCGGTGGCCAAGTTCACGTCGATCAGGATCTTGTCAGCTTGGCTGCCAAGTACAATCTCACGGTGGACCAGATGGATGTGAAGACGGCGTTTCTTAACGTCTGGCTGGACGAAGATAGCTACATGGTGCAGCCGGATGGCTACGTTGACGAGGCGCACCCGGACTATGTATGCAAGCTCAAGCGTTCGCTGTATGGACTGAAGCAGTCACCAGGAATGTGGAACCAGACCATCGACAAGTTCATGCTGGAGCTGGGATTCAAGAAGAGTGAGGAAGATCACTGCATCGATGTCAAGCGTGATGACCAAGATATGATCTTCGTGGTGCTGTACGTGGACGACTTGATCCTCGCAAGCAACAACGACGAGCTGCTCAAATCGACGAAGAAGACGGTTTGAGATGACGGACATGGGTCAGCTCAAGTACTTCCTTGGCATGGAAATCGACCAAGATCCCAAGACTGGAAATGTGTCGGTGCGGCAGACCAAGTTTGCGAAGGATATCCTGGAGAAGTTCAGCATGGAGAACAGCAACCCTGTCAAGACACCACAAGACCCGGGACTCAAGCTGACCAAGGCCATGTGTGAAGGAGGTGGTAATCACGAAGAAACCATGACGAAGGTGCTGTACCGGAATGCTGTCGAGTGTTTGATTTACCTGGTGGTGGGAACGCGACTGGACCTCGCAGCCGTAATGAGAGTTCTCAGCCAGTTCGCCGCGGACCCGTGTCCGACACATTGGCAAGCACTCAAGAGGGTGTTCCGCTACATTCAAGGCACGAAGACGAATGGCATCGAGTTTCTAGCTGGCAGCGAGGACGGACTCCAAGGCTATTCGGATGCGGACTGGGCCGGCGACATCGAGTCAATACGGAGTACAAGTGGCTACGTGTTCATGATGAACGGCGGGTGTATCAGCTGGAGGAGCAAGAAGCAGCGGACGGTGGCGCTATCATCGACGGAGCACATGGCGTTGACGGAGGCTACGCAAGAGGCTATTTGGTTGAAGGCATTTCTGTGTGAGATCGGCGAGATGAAGACCAAGTCGGCAGTCAAGATCTACGAGGACAACCAAGGTTCGATTGCATTGGCCAAGAACCCGGAATTCCACAAGCGCACCAAACACATCGACATTAGCTACCACTTCGTGCGTGAGAAAGTAGAAGACGGCCAAGTGGTGTTGAAGTACTGTTCGACCAAGGACATGCTGGCAGACTTGATGACCAAGCCGATCACTGCTGTGCAGTACTTCGTACGGAGCAAGCTCGGAGTTCAAGGCGCAACTACGGCCGAGACGAGTGGGAGTGTTGTGAAGAAGACGCCTCGACCAGCTGCGGTATACCGGTAGGATATCGGTAAGACCTTCACTCAGTGGCATCGCAGTCACTCCTGTGATTATGGGACAGATGATTACGGTACATGCGATTACGGGACGGTGTCGCATGAGTTCAAGATTGTGGGTACAAGATGGACATCGACGTGGCACTCTCTGATTGCCTGAAGCAACTCAGTATCCAGTTAGGAATCCAGTAGAGTGTATCCAGTAGAGAATCCAGTAGACTTAGAGGTAGCTAGCAGTTAGTGAACTAAGGACCTTAATCAATCACTTTCATTTCGACATCTAGTGCTCAAACGACCTTAACTTTTGCTCGAAACCATCTTCCGTAGCACGTCGTTCGGAGCATGACCCATCCGCGCATGAAGATCGACACTGTTGATCGAGACCGTAGTCGTTGAATTGACAGAACCCTTGGGTACTCGTGTCTCCACCTCGGTTGATCTGAGGCACAGATAGCAGGTTCTTGTTCATACTCGGCACGTAGAGAGCATCTTCGATTCGGACGTCACGCACACTCCGGTTGGGAAGAATCACTTGTTGCACAATGGTAGTCGTTTGACCGTTGGCAACTGTGAGTTCGCCTTCGTCGCGCAAGTTGATGTCGATGAACTTGGACTTGTCGTTGCAGATGTGGTGGGTTGCGATAGCCCATGAGCCTTGAAACTTCTTGCCCGACGACACTCCACACGCTGTCGACATGGAGACCGCAAACGTGATGTAGTCGTCATCGTCGTCACACCACTCAACGTTGCTGGCACCGCGACCACCTCGGCCGCGTCGTGCTCCTCGATTTTCTTCTTTCTGCTTGGTCCAGCACTTGTCGATCAGGTGCCCCAATTTTCCGCAGTAGTCACACCGGCGAGTTTGACGCTCGGCGTTGAAGGCCTTCGCTGCTTGATTTTCACCGCCGCAGTCTTCTCGCCTTGCCGCTTGATATGCTCATTCGTGAGCACCTTCACCACATCTTGCGTCCGCAGCTCTGCATTGCTCATCTCCATGTTGAGCACGACGTTCTCGTAGCTCTTGGGCAGACTGCGCAGCAAGCAGATCGCCACATCCTCGTCCTCCATCTTGGCGCCGATACTGCTAAGCTTCGCGCTGATGTTGAGGACCTCGTTGCAATGGTGAAGGATGTTTCCGCCTTCTGCCATCTCCATGCTGAAGAGCTGACGCTTGAGATAGATGCGTCCAGCCTTCTGCGATCCACCGTAAAGGGTACACAAGCGCGCCCACGCAGCCCAGGCTTCCTCGTAGTCGTCGACCACATGATGGTAGTCCGCGTCTATGTGGGGGTGCATCAGACCGAAGGCGATGTTGCTCGACTTGACATACTCGTCCTTGGCCCTGGAGTCCGCGAACGTAGACGTCGTCTCACGGTTTACCACATTCCACACCGACTTGGTCAGGAACACGCCACGCATGTAACTGTTCCACGTGGCGTAGTTCTCGCCGTTGAACTTGTCGATGGAAATCTTGGTATCTTGGACAGATGTCATGGTACTTGGGCTCATAACCTGAAGAAGGTCGTGGTAGAGGCTGTCTTGCGAGGGGAGGACTGCCGAAGCTTGAGGCCGAGGCGTGGGAAGTCACTTGAGGGGTAGTATGGAAATTCAGAAGTGATTGATTGATACGAGCTTACACTGTCTTCTCTACCTGGCCTGCATCCAATCATTTGGTGCATCCAATCACCAACACTCTGTACTCGTCCAATCATCCTACTCGTCTAATCATCGGTGGTGTAAACACCCTACTGTAATCATCGCGGGATCGTATTGGATCACCTGCAACATATGTGCGGCCAGTAAAAGTCGCGGGACAAGGACGCAAAGGTCTTCTTGCGACCGAGATGGCCACCGCTTGGAGTATCGTGGAACTCGTGGATCAGTCGAGCTCGGAGATTGTCGTCAAGTGGAACGACGATGTGGGGGTGTCGTCTTGGTCGTCGCGGAAAATCAGTAGCGAACCGTCGAGGGAGTAGCGGTCGACGCGAGCACGTGCTCGTCGGGACAGTCTGCGCTTGGCGGTGTCGCTGGGCTTGCGCGGATACTCTATCAGCTCGGAGCAGGACGCGTCAGTCTTGTACGCGTCGGCAATCAAGTCGAACAGTGGTGTGGTCACTGTGACCTCAACGGCAGCGACGTCTCCGGCGATACACACGGCGCATTCGTCATCGTCTTCGTCACCAACAGCGTGGCGACCATGCTGTACGTATCCGGCCGACGGGAGAGCGCGTCGGCGAGGATGTTGGTCTTGCCCAGCTTGTAATGGACGACGAAGTTGTATCGGAGAAGAGCGATAACCAGCGCGCCATGCGCTGCGACAAATGAGGGCTCTTTGTCGCCGTCCGAAGTGAGGCATGATCCGCGAAGTCCCGCTCGCCCAAGAGATACACACGGAACTTGATGAGAGCGTAGCGCATTGCCACCAGTTCCTTGTCATGGACCGGGTAATTCCGATCCGTGTGCTTTAGTTGGCGCGACTGGTAGCTCACCACTCGCTCGCCACCCTCGTCGTCAAACTGCGTCAAGGCGCAGCCGATCGTGAAGTCACTCGCACACAACGTGGAACGGCTTTGAATGGTCTGGAAGCATCAAGACGGGTGCGGTTAACAAACTCGTCTTCACCGCGTCAAAGGCTGTTTGGTGCTCGGGGCGCCATGACCACATGGCGTCTGCCTTCAGGAGCTGAGACAGCGGTTAGATGGTCAGCGCGAAGTTCTTCGAGTAATGGTGGAGATACGTCGCGACCCCCAACCATTGTCGGAGCTGCTTCTGATCCTGAAGCATGGGCCAAGCGCAGATGGCTGCAATCTTCTCGGGGTCAACACGGACATTTTTCTTGCTGACGTAGCTCCCAAGAACTGGAACCTCGGGAGCGCAGAAGATACACTTCTTCAAGTTGGCGTACAGCTTGTTCTCTCGCATCACTTCAAACACCTGCCGTAGGTGTTGCAGATGTACCTCGACGTCCGTCATGCGACGTTCGACATGGCTGTGGACGAAAATGTCATCAACGTAGCTGGGCGCGAATTCACAGCACGGGCGGAGCAAGTTTGACCATGCGGTTGAAGGTGGCAGGGACGTTCTTGAGCCCCTGTGGCATCACAAACCATTCCCAAAGCATTCCAATGGGCGTGCTGACCGCAGTCAGTGGTACGTCATCCCCCCGCGTCAAGATCTGATAGAAGCCGTCCACCAGATCGATCGTACTATATTTGGTGCTGCCCGACATGGCGTCGAGCACCCTGTCTTCCCTCGGGATCGGCGTCTGCGCCGGGATGGTGCCATCGTTGAGCTTGTTGAAGGCGTGGACGATCCGCCATCCACCGGTTGCTTTCTTCACGCAGAACGTCGGCCTGGAGTGCGGGGACACACTCTCACAGACGTGGCCAGCTTGACGGCGACCTTCGAAGAAGGCGTCGATTGCTTCGACTTGATCACGGGGAAGCGGCCACTGCCTCGTCACGCAGTACTTCGCACCAGGCACGAGGTCGATTTCGTGCCGAACTCCGTGGTCTGGTGGTAGGGCGGCTGGCACCTTGTCAGGGAAGATGGCGATGAACTCACGAACCAGTGGAGCGACTGGATTGCCGGCAACGACTGAGCCGTGTATCATGCTTCACGGGCGGTCTTTGGCTCAGCTCCTTCCGGGCGCGCCCGGGCGTCAGACACGTGGTCCGAGGCATTGGTCTTGACAGCTGTAATAGACGCAATGTCTTCAGCAACGAGCATACATACTTGATCGATTTCACCCTCCTTCAAGTCGCGCAGGAAGTGTTTCCACGAGAGGCTAGACAGCCGTGTGATCTCGGCTGCGGTGCACGGAGGGCGTGTGACTACGACGTTGCTAACTCAAGGAGACGTCGCCGCGTTGTCCTCTATCAGGAATGAGATCACCTCGGACTCAGGCTCGACGGAGACATTCGATATTGCACGAGGACGGCGGGGTTTGTGACGACCACGTCAGACACGTCCTGAGGCCCCTGTTCAGGTCTGGCGCATGTTGTGAGCTCGCATACCGCATATGAAAGCCCATCGCTCACTCCATGCGCAGTATGGGTCATGGAGTCGGAGTCCATGACGGCAACATGGGGCCATTGGTTTGGCATTCCGCACAGGAACGCCTCGACTGCATTCACGTCGATGTCACGAGGACAGACTGTACCAGCGAGCCAATCGATTGCAGGCTGGTGACGAGCGTGCCATGGAATACCGAAGACAGTCGAAGGAGCCGCTCAGCTCAATCACTAGAAATTCCTCCGTACTGCGGAACCCATCGAATTCGTACGCGAAGAGGACAGAGCGCCGCGGCGTGCGCCGTGGCTTCCCGTCAGCATATTTCACGATCATCTCACCGCGGATGCTCATGTCCGGCGGTAACGCCGACAAACTGGATGCACGAACAAAATTGTTCGTCGCGCCAGAATCCAGCAGTGCACGAATGGGGCGCAGGGCACCGTCAACGTGGAGGCTGAGCACAATCCGTCTCGAGTCACCGCCAGATGTGGTGGCAGATAGTTGTGCATGAAGCACAGGAGGGCTAGGAGGAGGCTCTGCCATCAGAGAACCATCGCTCCGTTCACACCCAGTAGGGCGCCCCGCGCCTACTGGTCGACGCTGTTTGTTTTGGTCGGCGACCATATCATCCGCATCGTCGTCGACAACTTGGGCGAATGCCGGAGCAGGGGCGCGGCACACAGCCGCACGGTGTCTGAGTTTGCGACTGCGGAAGCATCGAAGAGGGCGTGAGCCGCGACTCGAAAACGGAGCCGGACGAGCAGATGTCGTCGGCGAGCTGTCACGCCGACGACCACGATAATCCTGTATGGTGTCAATCTCCATCGGCTCAGGTTCCGTGACAGGAGGTCTAATGCCTCGGAGGCAGGCACGCTGTAGTCTTCTCGTAGCGCTGTCTCAAATGCTTCCTCGGGCGTCTTCCGTGTCAAATAGAAGCGCTGGTAACCAGCGTTCATACCAGAGATAAAGACATGGACTTGAGTCGCCATGTCCACCGGGTTTGTCGTAACGCACGTCACTAAGTGACGAGCCCGTTGGATGTACTCGATCATGGACATCCGTCCTTGCTTCAGCGACAGGAACGCCGAGCGCTGAACGCGCTCGTCTTGAGGAGGCTCGAATGCCAGGCGGAGATCGTCCTTCAGCGACTTCATCGTCGAAAAGCAGGAAGCGTCGGCAACAAGCTTGCTGAGCGCCCATTCCTTGGCCTTCCCCGTTAACTTGGACAAAAGGAACCGAGTACGAGCGAACTCGGTAGATAGCTGCCGAGCTTCGATCGTGATGTCGATCTCGCAGAACCAGGGCTTCAGCTGGAGGCGAACGACGCCATCGCCACTGTAGCTAGAGACGTCGAGGTTCACGATGTCTGCCTTGTTCTTGGACGGCGTGGGAGTCATCGCACGACGACGCAGGTCGGCGAGCTCACGCGCCATGAACTCGTGAGCAGCCGGTCGTTGATCGTCTTCCGTTCCGGCAGTCAGCAAGCTCTTGATGGCTCCTTCTCTAATCACCGCGGTAAGGCGGTGTAGCGCTTCCCGCCGCAATGGCTTTGACCTTGTCTGTAACGGGGTTACACGTACAAGTGGCTGCACCACTTGTAACTCTAACTGTTGTGATAACTGTTAGCGGTTGGAAATGGGTCTCAAACCTTGGTGTGCTGTACACACCAATGGCATGGGCGAACCACTGATATACTTCATGAGGCGCACGATGTGCCTTCTAGTGGCCACTTGGGCCAAGAGAAGACCTTTCACGGGGTCTCTCAAATGATTTGGTGGGCTCACATGTACAATGGGTAGCCAAGTACATCAAGACATGTGAAACATGTCAGCGCGTTAATCCAGCAGGTCACGAGTCGGCTCCGCTGCAGAGCCTGCCAGTCCCGCTGGACTGCTGGAAGTCGATGAGTCTTCGGCCTTCCGGCTGATGACGGAATTGTGGTGTTTGTATGCCGGTTGAGCAAGATGGTGCATCTTGCTCCTGTGACGGGCCTCCGTCACACGACCGCCAATTAGATAGCTCACATATTCGATGGTTGTGGACGCTCGTATTTGAGCGTCCTTGTCTAATTCAGATTTACTTTTACCACAGAGCGAGCGTCACCCCGTTACGTCTGGTGGCACTTTGTAGTCCGTCCACACAACCATGAACGACGCTTCCAATTTCAACGAAGTGGCTGGTACTGCCCTCGAGCATGCCAGCTTCCTCCACTTGTCCGTCTTCGAGTATGGCCTGTTCCTCGGTCGCTTTGTCGCGCAGGCCCGACTATGAGTTGGCTCATATTTGTCGGGTCACGACGGATATTTACGATCAAATACGCTTGGCGTATCGGGACGGTGACACCCTCGCCCCTATTGCGCGGTATTTGTCCGCTGGCACGGATGCCAAGGTCGAATGACTTACGCCTCGACAGCGGGCACGGCTCCACCGCTATGAGTGGGCCGATGGCCTACTCCATTACCGGGTGGAGCCCGGAGATCCTCCGCGGGTCGTTATTCTCAGCGACGAGGATCTGAAGTATGATATATGAGACTGTGAAGAATGACGCTTCTCGGAGTTGGTGCTGGGTACCTTCTCCTCTGCCAGAATGGCCCGGGCGCGTTCGCGCCCTTCCGCAAGTGTCAGGTTTCTGACGGGTGGTGACGTAGTGTCGCCACCACGGCCACGGTGTTGGGAGACTTGGACTCGGAGTCCTCGTCTCCATAGTGCTCCTCCGTGGTCGGAGCACCCGCAGCAGGCTTGACCTCGGCGTCTTCGTTGTCACTCTCGTCACCCGAGTAGCTGACAAGAGTCTCTTCCGGTTGGGAAGGACTTCAGGAACCGGGACTATGGTCCCTATAAGCGAACCGAGGATTCGGTCGGTTATCAGGCGGTAGGGAAGGAGACCTACTGCGCCTTTGGCTAGTGCTAGCCGTCACAGCAGTGCTGCTGGGCGAGCTAAGAGCCCGGGAGGCCAAATCGGTGGCCTCATGAAGTGCCGGAGCCTTGGCGTGAGGCTTGGCTGGCTTGGAAGTTGGCTTTGCAGCCTTCTTCCGTGAAGACGCTTGCGCGTCTGAGTTTGCACCCTTTGCAGACATGTTGCTGGGCTTCCAAGGAAGTCTGGTACGCGTTTGCAATGCGCCCTGAGCTCTGTGAGAGCAGAAGCCGTAGCGATAAGATCTGGCGGCAGGTCGATCGATTTCGACATTGAAGAGAGAAATGTGAAAGGGATTTTCTCTCTTCTCTGATTGGACGAGAGTCGAATCTAAGTGGGGGAGGATTAACGGGGTTACATTGAAGAGTGACTTTAGTCAGTGGATACTTTGGCGTGTCACACATAATGGTGACACGTGGCGGGTGGCTCCGCAGCCACCTATCACCTTCTATATAGGTTTCACTATAGATATAAAGTGCTGTGTGACCCCCGTCACAGACTAAGTAAGGAAGGGCTGGATGAATACAAGTGCAAGTGGGTCGGTTCGAGCGATGATTACACTTGGGAGCCAGTGGCGAATTTACAGTCGGTACTTGGTCTGATCAAGGGATTTCTAAGGCGACTAAATGGAATGAACCCGCGGGGTTCCAAGCGATTGCGAGGTAAACGTGCTGGCATATTATTCGTTACTCAAGACGACCAAGAAGGTGGTGAATTATCCACCATGACAATTCATCTAAGTGTGTCTTCTTTCCACACGACGTAGGTCTCTTCCAAGTGAGATCGGGTTACCAATTGATCAGTATGGGCAAGATACTTTCAGAGTAGCCGAAATTGACAGGAGAAAACGAGTCGAGAAGGTGAGAGAAATCTGTGAGATATCACAGTCTGCATATCTACATAGTTCTATAACTAGCAGGCACTGGTAGTAGTTTCAAAACGACTGCCAAAGTAGCCTCTTCATCACTCTGAAAAAACACGATAACAGAGCAATACTGTCCTCGTTCTTGTATCGTTCCTACATTCAATGTAGCTCCCTCAGCTTAAAGGATCTGGTGGTCATCCTAACGTCTTCGTCAGGAGTGGGTGCCACCATATTTTGCAAAATCCAGGCACCTGACGGTCTCTACGAGTACTTGGTTGTTCCGATGGGTCTTTCCAAAGCACCAGCCACTTTCAACGGCAGTATTCGGCGCATCATGAGCGACCTTAGTGATATTTGCCAAAGCTACTTTGATGACGTCTACATTTTTTTTTACGCGCAGTCACGACCTGGAGGGCACCTCAACGCACTCGATCGTGTGTTTGCGCGACTTTACAAGCACAAATTTTATGTGAAGTTGAGCAAGTGCGTGTTTGGGGCCTCATCAATTCCGTGCCTGGGTGACATCGTTGGACGTGATGGAGTGCGTATCAACTCTGAGAAGGTCCGCGACATCCGAGAATGGCCGTTGCCCAAGACAAAGCACGACATGCAGTCATTCTTGGGCACCGCCGTCTACGTACATAGATTATGCTCGGGCTTCGCTGAGGATGCGGGTCCACTGTTCAAGATGTTAAAGGCAAAAGGAGCTAGACTGACATGGACACCACAGTTGCAGCATCACTTTCAGGCTTTGAAGGATCGTATCTCGCGCACTCCAGTGCTTGTAATTCCGGATTTCAGCAAGGATTTCTTCCTGCGCATGGTCTCCGATTTCGCGATGGGTGGGGTCCTCTGTCAGAAAGAGCTACACGATGGGCACGAGATCGAGCGTCCTGTTGCTTTTGCTGGCCGCAAATTTAAGGCGGCTGAAGTCAATTACTCTATTCGAGAGAAGGAACTCTTGGCTATCCTGTTCGGCCTTCGACTCATCGATTAAGACTGATCCTGTGACACTGGCTTCGGCCGCTACGCGCCAGAATATCCGTGACCGCGTCAATGACACGTTGTTAGCCACAGTCTCGGAAGCGGTTAAGCGATACTCCGAAGACGCCCCACCTGCTCAAGCTCCTTGCTGATTCACCGCCAACCGCAGGCGTGCACTCGGAGTTGCCGACTGTCCCACGTCATTTGAACGATACTCGCTAGATGATGGCCATCAGTACTACCAAGGCGCCAATTATGCCAGTCCGCGTCTCGTCCTACCACGAGTGAAGGAGCTGATTGATCGTGTTGTCGAGCAATTCCATGACAGCCCTGTCTACGGGCCCTTCGAACGTGGCGCGTCTACCTCCTCGACCGTCCGTTTGTTGTGGAAATCTGATCACAAGAGCCTGGAGACGGTGTTCCAGCAGAAATCAATTTCGAGGTGAATTGCGCGGTGGTACGATGAACTCACCGAGTACCGGTTTAGCATTCAGTACATCAAAGGAACGACCAATGATGTTGCAGATGGCATATCACGTCGACCGGATTTCGACCCTGGCATCGAACGCACGAGTCGGCTCGTCGAGAGCCACTACTACTGGCCGCGTATGATCCCCAAGTACGTCAAAGGTTGTGAGATCTGTGCGCGTACCAAGGCTCGAAACAAGAAGCCGCCTGATCGGCTCAAAAGCCATGCGATTCCAACGCAGCGGTGGAGTCACATTGCCATGGATTTCATCACGCATTTACCTGTGACACCTCGTCAGCACGATGCCGTGATGGTCGTCATTGACCAACCGACGAAGAGGGCACATTTTGTGGCCGGGAAGGTGACCGACAACGCCGCTGCGGTTGCCCAGCGATTTCACCAAGAGGTATTCAGACTGCCACATGTGGTATTGTCTGACCGTGACTCCAAGTTTACGTCGGCCTTTTAGAAACAGCTATGTGAACTACTCGGCGTCGAACAAAAGCTAACGACAGCATTTCGTCCCTCAAGGAGACGGTATCACCGAGCGACTCAATCAAACAGTGGAAAGCTATCTCCGAGCCTTCTCCAACGCCGACTCGGGCGACTGGGACACCCACTTGTGCTTGGCGGAGTTTGCCTACAACGCACGATTCCAGTCAGCGATCCAAATGTCACCATTTGAAGCAGATGTTGGCTACATTCCGCGAACGCCAGCGACGTTATCATACCGAGCCCGCCAAGTGCGATGCGGAAGGCGACTATAGCCGAGTTCATCGACATCCAAGCAGACGTTCTCGCCAACGCTAGGCAATTAATTGCGGAAGCGCAGGACCAAATGGCAAAGCAATACAACCGGAACCGACGCCAGGGGGTATTCAAGGTGGGCACCGAGGTCTTGCTCTCGGGTTAGCACCATCTCCACGACACCTCGGCACAACCAAGAAGAAGTTGGGAGCACGATGGGTGAGACCTTTCACGGTCACAATGTGTATTGGCCGTGGGTATTACCAGCTCAAGCTACCACCCAACGTAAAGATACACCCTGTCTTCCATACGAGTCTACTGAAGCCGTACATTGAGAAGGAATACCGACGACCACGACAACGTCTTTTCTCGCAGATGGTAGTGAAGGTGAGCTGGTCGAGGACATCATCAACCATAAGCACTCAAAGGGCCGAACACTTTACGAAGTAAAGTGGCTCGGACAGCCAGCAACAACCTAGGAGCCGGCCAACAACCTGACTTCTATTGAGGGCCTCATCCAGCGCTATCACCAACGCACGGGGCGCCATCGCTAGAGGAAATGTCGCGATATCTTCGTCTAACCCGTTGGCACTGACAACTAGTACGAAGCCCAGCCGCATCAGACACAATGAGCGGGCTGAGGGTCCGCCAAAGCACATTCAGCTGAGCACAGCTGCCAGAACGAATTATGATTTCCAGGCTGACGACATTGACAGACGACATTGGCGAAGAACCTCGAGAACTACATGTGAAATGCAAGGTGAGTATGATCGAGCAAGGATCGAGTTAGTGAAGTCGATAGCCGTTTAACAATCAGATCTGCTTGCAAGTAACTCGACTTGAACGTGAACGTCGACGGCATCCTGCCCGAGTCCATCAAGTTAAATCTCTGTCAAGTGCTACCAAAACTCAACAAGTGACGACTTGTTGCGACAACAGATTACGCTTAAGTCCGAGTTGCAGAGAAGCTTCAACAAGGTGCAGAGCCAATAGCCGAGGTTGATGTCTCGCTGCCTGTGAGAAGAGATTGAGTACAAGAATCTGACGAGGCACCGTTGTACTGTGGCTACTGTCACACGCTCACGACTACATGACAAGACCTACAAGAGCACTACACCTTTGCCCGTCCAATCTTAAGTAAAACGGCATTCAAAGTTGGCAGCTTTTATTTTGGGGTACCCAAAATGTACCCAAATTTGAGTGTTCCACTCCCTTAGCGCATTCAAAGTTGACTCATCTGCATTCAAAGTTGGCGAGAACTCGACGTGTGTTGATGCATCCTCTCGGGCACTAGATTTTCGCGCGAGCGCGAAACTTGGTTGGAGGTGCCGCTCCTCAATCGCAGTGTCTTCATTCCCCAATTTGCCTCCAACAACGCAGATGCCCTCTCAAGCCACTCTCAAGAAGAAGACCCCCGACGAACGGCGCCGTGTCCTCGATGCGTACCATAAATTGGCGCGAAGTCGCTCGTCTAAACGAGTTCAAGCGCTCTAGGGCCGAGTACCTGATGAACCATGGTCGTCTGGAGGACTTGGATCGTGGTGGCGCACGGAACGTCAAAGTTACTCCCGAGATCAATGAAGCTTTGGAAGGCTATCTCGATGAGTGCTGCTCGTATACGTTGCGGACGCTACAAGAACTCATCCGGACGGACTTCAATGTGACCCTCTCGACGTCTACCATGCAGCCCAAAATGTAATCCCATCGAGAACTGCTTCAGTGTGCTGAAAGCGCGCATCAAAGACTATCTATCTTGCGCTAATGCGCCCCGAGATGACGCAGGCACGGACGGCAACCAGCAGCTTGATTTCGATGGCCGAAGCGAGGATGCGGCTTCTGGAGCGTGCTGCCCATGTCTTCATGCCGAAGATTACCCAGCAGCTTGTGGTGATGATGGAGCTGCATGCGCGAGACTTCGTGAACGCCGCGATCCGCTACGAAGTCATGTCGTACGGCGCCTAAGTAAAACTGCCAACTTTGAATGCAGATTAGTCGACTTTGAATGCGCTAAGGGAGTGGGCCACTCAATTTTGGGTACATTTGGGTACCTCAAAATAAAAGCTGCCAACTTTTGAATGCCGTCTTACTTAAGATCGGACGGGCAAAGGTGTAGTAGGAGCAATAAAGCGTCAGGGATTAATTGACCGAAAGACATCCATGCGCGACATCGTGTATTTGTGTCTTCGCCTTGTTCTTCAACGTCGCCTCGCGTATGGTCGAAATTTCCACTGGTCGCAGTTGGGCTCATAACCAAATGGAATGGGAGATTCTCGCGCCTCGCGCTATTGTCTGCTGTAGTGCCTCGCACTAGGTAAGATTGAGAATGAATATAGGTTGGTGTTGCTAGCTACCTATCTGTCTTGGTTAGCTAACTGTATGGTAGTTTCTTGTAGGTTTCTACGTTGGTTGATGGTGCCAAGGAGTTGCTAGCGCAATACGGTCGGTCGCATGTGCGACTTCCAACATGTTCATGTTCGGTGGAAGCTGAACGAACGTCTGCACCAATCCGTTTCCGTGTGCTGTATACAAGGTATACTCCGTTACATTGTTGGATAAATGGCGCGACGTAATGTGCTTCGCGGTGCCTCAACTTGGGAGCGAGAGGAGAAGGTAAACCAGCAACGCGACTACGCAGCTCAACTTCAGGAACAGGTGTGGCTTACCGGTATGCCAACAACGAGTTGCTGCGATATCATTGTAAACCTTCCGTCTGTAGGTTCTGCAAAAGCAGGCCAAGCAGGAACAGGAGAGGGTGCGTAGACGACAGGAGCAACACGAAGAGAAGGAAATACTGGTACAGAATTGTTATCCATTAGCCAGCATATCCTGTACTTCTTACCACTTCATGTGAAAGGAACGCGAGCGAGCAGCAGCAACTGGGAAGCTTCAGCCCCAGCAAGAGTCGACAGTGCCAGACCTCGTATCCCCAGTTGCGTCTCCACAACGCTCGGCTTCAATGCCCCATACATCGACTGTAAACTTACAGCAGCACGTGGTCCCAACAGAGTCGCCACTTCAGTCTGCCAGTGCTGGGCCTGATTCCACCAGTATTAGGATTAATTTAGGAATACCTTTGCCTGAGTCTGTGCACGATAGCACAGCACCACTTACCACGAATGTTGGATACGAGTCTAGTATGCCAAGCTTCAAGTCTCCACCGTCCATTTTCGCGTCGCTGCTCCGAGAACCTGGAATTGGTGCTCGATCAGTTGCCTTTTACGACGAATTAGCTGCACTCCAGCGACTTGCCATCGAGGTTTGTAGCAAACGTGGAATCATTGCGTAAAGGGAGTGCAAACGAGTGTACGCTACTTGTAGTTGGATTCGACAGCGAAGCAAAAGCGAAGGAAAGCTCAGGTTTGTCATTTAGTTAGCTATTTCCTAGTGGCAAATTCGATCATGCAGTTTTTATGCAGAATAACTACGCAAAACCGGATTTCCTTCACCAAACGAATGGCGAATTGACAGCGCTATCTTTCCCCATTAAATTTGACGACGAGAAGGTGAGTCCAGTTGAAAAAGATATTTGCAAAGCTTACGATTTGGACATGTAGGTGGGGATTCAAGCGAATAATCAACAGGATAGTAACCAACACAGAGTTCCGCCGCCAAGAACGCCGTAAGCGCCCCATACTATCAACTGCTTAACGAAGTGCCTAACCTTATTTTTCTTTTCGTCACACAGATCAAGTTTTGGAAAGTTGCTCGGTGAAAGTATTCTTCTTCCACTCAGTGCCACTAAGCTACCATCTTGTTATTCGCCAACACGGCGTGCAACCGAGTCCCCGACTAAACCATGGCAAAGGATTACCAATGCAACGGAATCAGAAGATAATTACGCGACGATGTGCAGTTTGGATAACCACAGTGAGATGCTTCCTTTTACCCAGTATTAGGCTATGCGGCTCGACGGACTAAAACAAATCTCATCGTCTTTATTTCTTCTCTGGGTGAGTTTCGCTATTTGCTGTATCCATGAGCTCTATCGACTGGGACGTCACGTTGCCTAAGACACACACGGAATCTTTCTTCATGACGAAGGCTGGTGCAATATTCCCCCCACAGGAGTATCTACAGTCACAGTCGAGATGTTTGGGTTAGTGTTTGCTGAATTCGTCTGGAAATATGCACGTTTTCACGTACCTCAATCCTTCCCACCGCCACTCGCCAACGATAGCTCCACACGCTTTCCTCGGACATCGAATTACTCCCTCTAAGTCTGCACTCGCCTGTTCAAGTGTCCACAATTGAGGCTCAACAAACCACTGGTTGCACCCATTTAAAGCGGTCAGAACTGTCGAGTCTTCGGTCAATAGTGCTGCCATTTGCTCAACTGTCGACTCTCCACTCTGAAATGAATCGCTCTTGCTGATATCCACAAGCTGCTGAAAACTGCGGTGCCACTCTATCGCATTTCGCTTGAGGAACATCAAATGTGCCGGTGTTTGGCCCAGGTCGGGTTCTTTTCCATCCTCAGTGGACATTTTGGGTTTTTGAAGCTCGGAGTTTCCTGAACGGGATTGCGTTCTCTTGTCTTCTGCCTTTAAAGTGCGTTTAGAAGTCTTCAGAAATGTAAGAGAGCGCCATAAGCCAGCGCCAGCCTTCTTTCTCGACTCCCCATGCGTTTTATTCGGTGATTCTTTCGTTCGCTGACCTTCTTCTGTGGCAGGACGTCGTGTTGGTGGCGTATTGTACAATTGCTGGGTCTCGTCACTTTTCGGTGGGTTCTCAAAGTCAATATTCGGCTTTGCTAGAACGGGAGACGCACTTTTCCCTTGGCCAGAGAACTTCCCCCCGTGTGACCCATTTCCCATCGTCACGCTGGGGCTATGAGGTCTTAACCGAAATTTGGAAAGTAGTGGGTTCTTGGAAACATTCGAGGATGTAACTTCTCCTTCTGCTGGGATACTTGGCACTGTCTTCACCGTGATGCGGATGGGGGTTTGTCCTCGTAGAGTCCCGAGAAACTGAGAGTTATCCGAATATTTCGCCATTTCGTGGTGGTGAACAATGGCACCAGCACAAAATAGGTTTTCACCACAGGTTTGACAACCGAACATCGTCCCCATGGAGCGTAACGCTGGGATGAAAGACGGTATCGAAGACTTATCGGAAATGACTTTGGCTTGAGGAATGGACAAACAGAACCCACTGGGAAATCGTTCTCCTACCATCCCGCGATCATCGCATCCTGAAGCCAACATCTCGACCGAGGACTGCTTCTTCAACAATGGGGGACGTGGGGACTGGCTGGCTGGTTGTTGGGGCTGGCGGCGCTTCTTGGCGACGTCATTAGCGAGGTCCCCGGTTTCCTGTCGTTTAGCCAAATGGGCCAAGCGTGCCTTGATCAGGTGCTGGTTCGCCTCAAACACGTCACCCCGTGCAGTCTCGAGGCACTTGAGCTGGGCATCGAAACCAGCATTGAGACTAACAACTGGTCGAAGCGCCTTCACCTGCGCTGATGCATCTGCGTACGACATTTGCTGCTTCATCATGAGAAATGCCATCACAACCGCAGGAGATCTTGAACGTCCTCCGGCGCAGTGAACGAGGACGCCGCCACTCTTCAGCCCTGCGTCGATAAACACCGCAGCGATCGGGAGGCAACTGAGCAGACTCGCGTACTCCTTGTCGCGGATACTGAGACTCAAGTACGTGAAATCCTCTGGGAAAGTCACGTAGCTGCCCGCGAGGTTTAACACGTGCGAAATCTTGTTGGCCTTGAGCGTGTCCACGTTAAAAGCGGCATGGATCGAGCCAACAAACAGGCCGGCTGTCACCTCCACTGGGATATTATCTTGCACGATGGAAGTCTGCAATCGAAGTCCTGGAGCCTTCCGCATGGACATTGTAGCGTGCGTCGTCCTCAGCAAGTGTTGTTGTAATCCATGAGCTCTAGAAGAAGGACGAGCCAGCACTTTCCTCGATGAAAATAGCCCAATCTGGCTACTGCATTTCCCCTTCCAGGAATGGCATGCGGTTGATCAGATGCTGTTCCTCAGGAGCCTGCGGTTGAAATCCACGACGAATTGGCTATTGAAAAGCGGGCAATTACGTAGTAGACGACATTAATTTCTAGCAGATAAGGTGGCTCATCGTAATGTTCAAGTAGGTGAGGTGGTCGACGATACTGGTACATCTGAAGGGCGAGCAAGTATTGGAGCAAGTCGGGTCTTCCCCATCGGACTGGCTGCAGTTGCGGTAACTCGCCGAGAATTCGTCGTAGAAAATCTACATTCAACAAGAAGAGATCAAAGGTCAATCGAAATGCCGATTCTTACCAAATTGTCAGAAGCACTTTACCTCTTCCGACGTGTGCTCGAACCCCGTCCACGTTGGCGGGAGGTGTGGAACTGTGTCTTGGAAGTGTGTTAACCGATAGACTTCCATACTGGCGTTGCGCAGTCTCCCACTGAAGTTGGTGTTACCGACACGGGGTTGTCCGAATGTGTACAACGCTCCCACCGGCATCTTCTCGACGTACTCGAGCTCGAACGCGCAGATTGCTGCAACGGCTCCCCCCAGTGAGTGACCCGCTACCATCAGCGATGCCTGTGGATGCTCCTTCCGCAGCTTTTGCAATGTGTCCACAACTTGCAGGGCCACAGACCGATAGGCCCAGTAGAACCCTTGGTGTACCAACACGCCCGGGAACTCCTTGTAGGCGCGTCTTTTTAAGAAGGTGAGGTTGTCCAGCCAATTGGTGACGTCCATACTACCTCGGAAGGCGACAATCAGCGCGTCGTAGAGCGGGGAATAACCCACAAGTCCCTGGAAATTATCCTTGGTGTCCTCCACCACTACGACACCTTCCAGCCGCGGAACAAGTGTGCATGGCTGACAGCTCCAGTTTGCAATGTGCTGCTCTTGGCAGTAGGAGACCGACGTCACGTGTGCCAAGTACAGCGCTGTGGTCTCGTTGTATTTGGAGGCGACGGGCGTTGGAACAGGTGTGGGAATTGGCGTCGAAGTTGATACAGGAGGTTGTTTGTAACCGGTACGTGGTACCTGATCGAACGGGAAGGAGTGTTGCCACACAGAGGAAGCTGCAGCTAAGGCCAGTGATTGCAGCAGTAGCAATACTCGCAGGAGCCGCTGCAAAAGACTCGAGCGAGGTAGGAGCATTCCGGTGTAGCAATGTGGATGTCTTCTTCTTCGAAGTGTACGCTGAAACTTTTACTGATAAAGTTTTCGGGTGGCTGATTGGTTAATCAAAAGTGAAAAAGCTTGAAGAGACGCAAATGGTAAGAAGAGATCACCAGAGCAGCCACGTACTTGTCTTGCCTCCTTTTGGTGCGCACGTTGACGTTTGGCAGCTCCTCCAGGTCGTAGAAGTGCCGAGGTGGTGGCTGTTACAGATGTGCAAGCCTTAACACCTTCCAGCGCGTTGAACAATTCTTTCGGCGCGATCTTTTTTTCAAGAAGTCCGTTGTGAGCCATTTCCCCTCATGGTGAAGAAGGCTAGACACGCACACCAGTGCGTTCCAGCAGTACAGAATGGTTCTGCAATGCAGTGCTTACTTTGATTTATGCTGCCAGGGCAATCGCTGTAGTCTACGGTCGCTGCAGCATGGATGCCGCTTTCGTACGGCAGTCCTACCCGGACATAGCGCATGGCGTTCAGCGCAGTGCTACCGGCAAAACCGGAGGAAACCGGTAAGTAAAACAGCTGGTGGCGCGTTTCTCTTGCGCCAAAGTGACGCGTCATATTACAGTGCTATATCTTGTTATACACCCAACGTCACGAATTACATTTATTAAAATATCATGTTCCACAGTAATTATCAAAGGTGTTATTGTCAAATCGCTATATATTGTATCTCAGGTTATAAATTTATACATTGTCCAAAAATCGACAGCTCCTCGCCGTTCCAGAGTCGCTTCGCAACTCGAAAAGAAGGCGACGTCCGCCGACTCGGCGCACGCAGTTCGGCGGCCCCAGGCAGAAGCAGACACTTCCCAGACCTCCACAGAGCCTCATGACAGACGTCGCGTCCTCGTTCCTGCCCCCGCAGGACATCCACCCCAACAACGCCGTCTTCGCCGCGCGCAGTCTGCCTCGCCCCCTCACGTGGCAGCGCCAAGAGCACGCGATGCACCGCCGCACGATCCTCACGCGTATTGGACAGCTATTGGCGCATAATGCGCAGCTTGTACTTAGTCAACAAGGGGCAACGGCAGGAGGAGGTACTGATTTAAGCAAGACGTGGGTGCTGGCACGGAAACTGGAGGTGCTCATGTTCATCCACTCTGCCTCGCTGCTCGAGTACGTCAACATGGACAGTCTAGCACGACGTGTACAAGCTCTAACGGCCGGTATCGTCAATAAGAAGATTCGTCGAGCCACATCATCCACATCACTAGTCACTGAAGCGCCGACAGTGAAGCAACAGACAGTCGCTGGAGCTCGACCTCGCTGTCCACCGACGGTATCGCCTGCAGTACATCCAGTAGCCACACTACCGGTAGCAGGGCGAGTGTTCAGTCCTTCGACGGACTCCGCTGCAACAACAGGAGGAAGCGATCGTCCGCTGCCTCGTATCTCGCATCTGATCCACAAGCGCAGCATTGATGAGATGGAGTGCAAGAGTCATGTGGACGATACGAACGTCCGCAAACGGATGCGTATCGCTTTAATGCCCGAGGAGGAGCCTGAGACTGAAGTGGAGGAGAAACGCAAACCGAGCGAACTTGGAGTTCTACTGTTCCGTGGATACGATGAACTTAGCAAAATTATCTGGAGCTACGTGGATGGAGTGCAGATCATGCGCTCCCGTGGTGTCTGCCGTATCGCCTGTGCCTTGACACCACTGTTTGTAACGTCGCTGCAGTTGAGCTGTAATGCCGTGCAGAAGGCGCTAGCTACGCGCACCAACGGGGACGCGTGCATCCTGCGCGAATGCATTCACTTACGTCACTTGGAGATCGTGTCACTATCTGCTGGAATGACGTTTGGAAAACTGTCGATGCGAGCTACGAACTGTCCACAGCGCTTCGTAGTCACCCACGACGATCACGAGCAGATTGTGCTGTCACTGGCGGAGCAGATGCGTCTGAACACGTTCCCGGGGCTTTCGCGTTTGAGTATCACGTGTCTGTTCACGAACGAGGAGGCGGATGGAGAAGCCGACGTTCTGTTGAACACTTTGATGTTAGGATGCTGTCCGAATATCGAGGAGTTGTGTCTTCCTGGAAACAGCTTTGGGGACTATGGAGCTACTAAAGTAGCGCAGATGCTGCGTTCACAGGTTTGTCCGAAGCTCACGAGGTTGGATCTACGTCGTAACTTTATCGGTGAAGACGGCGCTCGAAGCTTGTGTCACGCACTGGCTGATGGCTGCGCGCCCAACCTCACTGAGTTCTGCTTGGGCGGCAACACGATCACGGATTCGAGTTTCCACCATATTTTGTACGCGATGGAGAGTGGTCAGCTGAAGAAGTTGCGCTTTTTGGGGATTGAGATGAACTACCTTACGGCGACTAGTATGGAAATGCTCGGACGCACCGTCGGTAAGCTGGTTTGTCCAGTTCTTTCGCAGATTTCGTACAGTGACAATAGTGTGGACAATAACTCTGCCAAGAGGCTGATAGCAACGGCCGTGTACCAGGAGCGCGTGTGGCAGGCCAAGCGCCAACAGCGAATTCGTGACGGTACCATCAGCGAAGATGAGAGCTCCTGTGACGAGCAGATTTCGGACGAGGAGGTAGTTTGAAGACGTGAATGTGAGCGTTTGTAGACGTCAGGGGCGCAGGTGGCACGTGATCTTGTGCTGTCTGTTGCCACTATTTAACAGAGGAGAGAGCGCCAACATAATTTATACACCACGCTCTATCACAAACCGCTTTGTCTATCTAATGTTTGCGATCTCTAACACGCCGTCTGCAAGTTTTCCAGTTCCGCATCGGCAAAGGTCACAGGTTCGTTCCAGTTGGGCGCCTGCGGGTCAAGCGTGAACACGAGCAACTGTAACTCTCGATTCGAAGTGACTTCAGCTGGTCGCGGAGTAGGAAGGAAGACGTCTCCTGGGACGCGCTTGAAGCGGAAGCCGAACGCCACCGCTTCTTGGAAGAACAGATCTTGCGTGGACTGCGCGCGGCACACGAAGCCGCAGCAGAATTTGGCCTCCAGCGGGTTCTTTGATCGTAACAACAAGTACTTGATGGTTTGCAGAATGGGCTTGACGAGAATGGGCCAACACACGACGTCCGCTCCAATGAGGACGTCGACAGGCCGTGGAAACGAGCGTTCGAAGGCCTCGACGCTCTTATGGTCTCCCCACAGCAGTGGTAGCGCCTGCACCTTGCTGGGGTCCGCATTAACCTTCGAATTCTCTTCCAGCAGCTCCAACACGATGTCGTTGCCGTCCGTCAAGGCAGTGTAGGCCCTACAAGATACACAGCTTCAGGTTAACTATGAACGTGCCAAAGATTCATCAGGAGGAGCAAAGACGTACGCGAATTGAGAAGCCACAAGGCCGCTGAGCCCAGCACCGGCGCCTAACTCCACGACAGTTTTACCGGCAATTTCGTCGCGATGGTCCACGAGGTACCAAGCCAGGAAGACGGAAACTGGCCACACTACTTGACCCGTGAGGTCGTGGTCGGTGGACGCGGCGTGGGAGCTCAGGAGCTTCTGCTGGACGACGCCAAAGTCGAATTCCTGTGACTCGTAGCTGTATGGGCGGTAGCGTTAGGACGGAGGGAACAAAAAGTGGTGAGCCAGCTACTACATACGTACTCGCGGTTTACGAATAGGTCTGTGCTGAAGAAGTCCTCGTAGTCCTCATCCTCGTGCTGTGGTGGTGGAGAGCTGCTCATTGTTGTCGAAAAGACATACTATGAATCTCACTTAAATCCTCTTTTTATATATCCCTTTATATCCGATATTTTAAAGAATATGCTGTTACATCGACTTAATATTGAACCCAATCACTCTTAAATCCTATAATTGTTGCCTTAGTGGCTTTTCCGATACATGTGAACTATTCTACAGCTCCCATCGGTATGGACACCTCAGGCAAATGACGATGATACGCGTGCGATCCACCACAGCCTTACGACGCCATTGGCGGTAGCGTGTGCGCGAACTACCGCAGTTTCGGCACTCGAACAGGTCGGACTCGAAGCCTTCCGCCTCTCGACCGTCTCGCATCACTTCATGTGTACGTTTCTTGATCCATTCTTTGCGTTGCCGAGCCAGCTGCGGGTTGGCCATGTCGGGGCCGCTCATGCGCACTAGACTGTGCGACGGTAGCTCACCGGACAGCAGACGGTTGCGAAGATCCACATTACGCGAATCTTTCAAATTAAATAGTAGCGTCCTCGCCTTGTGCGCGTACGCCTTCGTTAGCGAGTAGCTATAGACAAATCGAAAGCACACGTGAATATCAATACCTCTGCTACACACAAGCAAAACTTCGTGGTACAGTACCTTTGTCCATAAGCTGCATAAAGCTCTGCCTCCACGTCCAAAGCCACAGCAATGGCGTTCGGGTCCAAAGGACGCAGGATATCTGTGAGTTTAGACGAAAAGCGACGGCGGGCGACCGCAATGCTCGCGAGACTCCACGACTTGCACACGCGCCCTACTTGTCCAAAGCTAATGATGAGAGCCAGCACCTCCTGCGGCAAAGTCGCCGCCACTGACGGTCGAACATCTTCCTCCTTTGTACACAGACTTGAAGCTGCAGGTTTCTCTTCTATCTCGAGTAAGCTGTGAGTGCCTAAAACAGAACGCAGCAGGTTATGCTTTCGCCTTCAAAATATATACCCCCACAACGCACGAGCAGATACCTTCGAGGTTCAGCTCCTCCTCGAGCTCCAACGCCCACGCGTCATCTTCCTCGTCGTTATCACTCCGGACAATACACGACGCCATTTTCGCCAGAATAAACCGTCAATTAGCAGAAAACCTTCCCTTCCGTCGTCGCGTACAGGTCTCTCTTCCGTCGACGCTTTAGCAGTAGGTTCTACTCGAAAACTGCATTGGGCGATTGGTTGAATCGCCGGAGCCAAATCGCTGGGCAATCGCCAAACCTATATTAACTCATAATATTAATATCACTTTCTACTCAAAATTTCCGTGCGACAAGCAATCGCGCAAACTCTGTTTTGGCATTATTTATGCTGATAGTTGGTTGGGCACAGCTCGTTGCTCCTCAGTGTTTTTGGGTGAGGCGGCCTCACCCGACTTCGTT
This sequence comes from Phytophthora meadii, assembly GCA_032432875.1. Lineage (NCBI taxonomy): Eukaryota > Oomycota > Peronosporomycetes > Peronosporales > Peronosporaceae > Phytophthora > Phytophthora meadii. The sequence continues at coordinate 1,006,257 of JAUMGV010000075.1, read as the reverse complement.
CACGCCTCTCATCGAGATCGACGTCAGGACGAACTACACGCGAGCGAAGCTTAGCTTCATGCCCGTGTCGTCGACCATGCGAGATCTTTTGCTGAAGAACCACTGTACACGCAAGTCTGCTCCGTCGTACGACTCGTAGTCGATGCGCTAGGTGATTTTGCGAAGAGTGGTTGGGGTACATTCTTGATGGCGCTAGACCAGCACGTACCAACTTGGCTGGTTAAATCAGCCGCTGATCACAGCTGCATGTAATATCGAAGGCTTCGATTCGAGCACTGCAGGCACAGTCTTGAGAGGCCTTGGCGCCTTGATGCCATCCTGTCAATCCGCAATTTGCCAGGATGGAAACACCCCATTCTAGCACGGAGTTCCCGCCCGACCAGACCTTCTACCTGCTGTCCGCCGAAGAGGACCCAAGCTTCGATCGCATCAAGGGCCACGCGCCGAGCCCGGCGAACGGTTCGAAGGAGCTGCGCAAGCGCGTAACGGTGTGTCTCCATGGACGGAGTCCAGGACGAGCAAGCTCTGCTCGAAGTTACCACCAGTCTCTTTCGCCCATCGGGTAGGCCGTACACATGAAGCTGCTCAAGCGACGAAAATGCAAAGGAGTGGTGCTCCCCCGCAACCGAGCCGAAGTGCTGAAGGTTTGCTGGACGGATAGAGCCCTTCGTGCGGACGTAGGTAGATAGAATCGTGGAGATGAGAAAGTCTCCACCCAGGTATCTAGACCTGGATATTGTCAAAACGACTCGGTTTAACCGAGCTAATTCGGCAAATTTGCCCGGAATTGACAATAGCAGTGTAGCAGCATAGTGAGCAAAACGACCTAACAAACAGCATACTCCAGTAAAAAGCATACTGGCTCCAATCGTAGTTAATCACATCATAACGGTACAACAATAAAATATCCACGCGGCAAAGAGTCATTAGCACTAAGTAGACTGAAGAGTTACTAGTATGCGGCAGCGCGTCGTCAAGAGCGACGTGGATGACGGCGATGACGCGCACGAGAGCTCTGTGACCCGCACGGCACGTCGCGCGCTGAAGAAAGTGGACGTTTACCCAAAGATGCACCGGGAGTTCAAGGTGCAGACGGAGTTCGGAGCCACAGTTTCAGTCGTCGCTGGGATCGTCATGGCCATCCTGTTCCTGTCGGAATTAAGCGCCTATTGGAGCATTAATACGCACGAACATATGGTGGTGGACTCGTCATTGGGTGAAAAGCTGCAGGTGAACTTGGACGTGAGTTTCCTGGCCGTCAACTGCCGAGACGCCCATATCAACGCTATGGACGTGGCTGGAGAACTGCAGGTTAATATGCACCAGACAGTGGTTAAGACACGACTGGATGCGAATGGAAATGCTATTGGAAGTCCCTCTTCAGAGGAGCTGGCGAAGACGGACATGCCTGCCGGATACTGCGGAAGTTGCTATGAAGCTAAGCACCCGGCGGGCAAAGAATGCTGCAACACGTGTGAAGAGGTGAAGGAAGCTTTTATTCACAGTGACCTGTCCCTTGAAGAAGCAGAGCAGAAGGATCAATGTCTGCGGGAGATCATGGAGGCGGAGAGACTCGCGCAGGACGGAGAAGGTTGTCGATTCACAGGCAAAATGTTTGTGAACCGAGTGGCTGGCAACTTTCATGTTGCTCTTGGACGTACGTTCCATCGCCAAGGACGACTGGTGCACCAGTTCCGACCTGGTCAAGAGCACTCGTACAACTCGAGCCATGTGATCCACAGTTTGTCCTTTGGAGAGCCGATGCCAGGCGCTGTTGGACCTCTTGATGGTGTTTCAAAGAGCTCAGTGCAATGTGAGTAGCAACTTCAAGATGAAGTTGAAGCACTGGTGACTAACCATGTGGTCTGTGTATTAATCTGGCACAGCTGGTGGAGTGTTCCAGTACTACATCAAGATTGTGCCTACGATCTACAGCGACATTGATGAGAACGCGATCCACTCGTACCAGGTTTGCCTGTTCCCCTCTGTACTGCCGCCAATGGTTGATACTTATTTTTTTATTGTGGCAGTTCTCCGTTACCCAACAGGGCAACTACTTGAACCCGCGTGGGCAGATGACGTCTCTTCCTGGTAAATCTTCTGCTCACGTATCCTCACGCTCAGATAGCCAATGAGTCTAAAACTGTTTGGTTTTGCTGTTTGTACTCTAGGAACTTTCTTCGTGTTCGACCTGTCCCCGTTCATGGTGAAGGTGGAGAACGACCGTATGCCTTTCACGCACTTCCTCACCAAGATCTGCGCCATTGTCGGTGGAGTTATCTCGGTGCGTTCAACCACCTGCAGCTTTGAGATCTTCAAAACTGCACTCCTAACACCATTATTACCCTTTAGATTGCAGGCTTCGTGGACTCGTTCATGTATCACTCGCTGCACGTGCGTCGTCGCGTGTCAACCAACGCCGGCGTCTCCAAATTCGGTTAAAGCTGTGTCCATAGCCACAGTGCAATGTATAGCCCCATAAAACTGCCAATACAAGTTTACGGCCATGCTCGGAAGGGATTGTCTTCACTGCCCAATTGGGCATTGGGCGTCTGAGGACCAGCAACGTAAGGGTGGGAATCTGTCATGGTCGTGTAGAGCAGTGCTTGAAAAAAAAGTATTATTATAAATAATAATAGTATTTTTCTATCAAAATAAATATTATTGTTATTTGTAACTGACCAGTATTAATCTTCTCCCATGAATTTATTGGCAAGTTTTGCATTCTTAATTCGAGTAAAACCCCTCAAGTATATTTCATTGCTATCCTACCGTCGAGTCATCCAGAACACTTAGCTGTGGAGCTCTGTATTCCGCACAACAGCCCCTCTACCCCTGTAGTTCACTTTTCAACTCGACTTGTAACTCCGACCCTCTGTCCTCCCTCTTCTACTGTGCGCGATGACCAAGAACTCCGACATCTGCCGCGTTCTCTACGCTTCCTTACCTGACAACTACTTCAAGTGCAAGTACTGCGGTACTGTGCGTCGCTAACAACCCTCAAGTGGCTACTGTAACCTCATTAGCCACTTGAGGGACAAGCACCCCGACTATGAGGCCGACTACGTCGCGCATACAAGCTCGCTGACCGCCAACCTACACTCTTTCGGCTTTGTCAGCGACAAGATTGCCAACATCTATCACTGGATGGAGTGGGTGGTCGACCGCAACTTGCCGCTGTCTGAGGTGGACCACCCTCTAACCCGTTCAATGTCTCGTCTAAAGCCCATCTCCTCCAAGACGCTAAAAAAGTACCTGAGTGTGGCAACCGTGGCAGTGGAAAAAGCTATTGCGGCAAACATCCCACCGGAATTCGGTATCATGTTCGATGGCTGGCAGTGTTTGTCGGAGCACTATGTGGCGCTCATCGCTATATATTGGCGTAATAACGAGGTGCACTACGATCTACTTGCGTTAGCCCCGCTTGACGAGGCGGACCAATCAGCGGAGTCCCATTGCTCCTTCCTTCGGAATATTTTTCCGATTTTCGGCCAATCAGAGGAGAGGTTAAAATTTCTAGTGGCCGACAACTGTGCAACCAATCAGCGCATGGCTACACTTCTCGGTGTCCCGTTGGTGGGGTGTGCGTCCCATCGTTTCAATCTGGCGTCCAATCAGTTTTTGACTTAACACGAGGAGCTTGTGACGGCAGTGGCCACGCTGATGACGGCACTCCGGACTGTTAAGAATCGCGCGGAGCTCCGTCGCCATACGCCACTTGCTCCTCTTCGCGCCAACGCTACGCGCTGGAGGTCGACCTTTACGATGCTGGAACGGTATGTGCGAATCAGAGACGCTATCAAGCGCGTCGATGCCGTCTACAATCTAATCCCGAAGCCCGCTACGCATCGACGTATTGTCGCGCTTTATGAGACGCTAAAAACCTTTAACAGCGTCTGTAAGAAGCTCCAGGACGAGGCCCTTACCATGGCCTCTGTGCGCGTTCTTTTCGACAAGATGGCAGAAATGTATCCCGTTACGGCTGTGTATTTGTCGCCGGACGCCAACATTGTCCACTCGCCTGCTTTCGAGAGTGCCGCGGTTAAGGTACTTATGTTGCGGAACAAAATTTGAGTTGCTCGAATTAATTATATTTTGCTCTTCATCCATATAGGTTGCCGGAAATCGCGAAGGGGAATTAACAGAGGAGGGGCTACAAGCTCTGGAGCCGCTTAAATCTACGGCAGCATCAGGAGATGCTGCCCTAACGACAGTCGCGTTGAGACCAGAACCAGAGCGCATCTCGGCGGCGAGGACTTTGCGACATCGCTGCTGCAGTCTGACAGCATCCCTGTCACTTCGACTCCACAGTACAGCCCTTTGGTGAAGGCCATACCGCCGACGAGCAATCGGTGCGAGAGGCTCTTCTCGCAGTGCAAGCTGGTGATGACGCCTCAACGTTCATCGCTCCTTCCGGTGAATTTTGAGATGATCCAGTTTCTTCGGGTGAATCGGAAGTACTGGAATGCCAGCACGCTCATGGATGCGAGCGTTGAGGGCGAAGAAGAGTAACCTTTACTCAGTAAACGGACACTCAGTGAGTACAATACATTAGTTATTGCTCATTACTTTATTATTGCCTTCTTCGTGGAACAAGTATTTACTATTGCTCTACAGAACAGGCCGATCATTACTTTATTGTAATGTCCGAGCACTGGTGTAGAGCCAATGGAAGAATGAGCTCAACAAGTGCCTGTTAGAGGAGACCCAAGTTGAGTCCCAACAGGTTTCCACAAGATACTTTGCATTGAGCCAGGCATCTTCGTACAGTTGAAGTGACTGGTAGTACAAGTCAGAGCTCTTGGCTGGAGAGCACATATTCCCAGAATCATCGCGGTCACTTGTCCGTAGCCCAATATGTCAGCAATATGCCAGCAGCAAGTATAACAACCTCTTGAAGTGCAATTGGGTTAAATTGTAGGGTGAAGTGAACCTGGGTGACGGCTTTAGCGAGCACAGTTCACAAGATGGAACCTTGGCAACGACGCGCGGAATTGGTCGGATTTGCCTCAAGACCGATATTCGAACAATGCTTCAGTCACGTGTACTGGTTTCGAGGATCTCCGTTCATTCCATGGCCAGTATTTGGCAAGAAAATCACTACTGCACCTCGCGGACTCGCGGACACGGTGAACAACCATTTCGATCATGAATGGGTTTACCTCGAGAACAACGCCTTGACTCGATCCGGCCAAGACTGATCTGAGGCTGGAATATGCGCTGAAGGACAGTCGCATGGTCGAGTTTCTCATGCGTAGTGTGAGCAAGTGGTTTGTCGGAGAATTCGCTCGGGTTGCGAACATTGATGGCCCGTACGCACGCCATAAAGGTCCTAAGGTGGAAGGAGTGCTCTACGAGCTTCCGAAGAAGGGCGAAAAAGTTGCCGGTTTGTACGTCCTTCACTGTGGCCCAACTCGCGCTTTCAACAACGGCGTATACGACGGCCCCTTTTTCCTAATGAAGATTGGTCGTGCCGAGAGCATTTCCGACAGATACGCCACTCATAACTTGGCTTCGGGAATGCTTCGATCCAAGGGTGGGGCGGTGACGTTCCTGTACGGATTGGAGATGCTAGTTGGCGATCTAGGTGAAGCAGAATTTCTGTCAAAGGCGAAGCTGACGGTGCTTGGACTCTCGAAGCCTGTGGTGAACGATAATCAAGGCCGGACCACAGAAACATTCTTCGTCAACCAGAAAAATCTGTCATTAGTGCACGACGTTATCTGTGCCATTCGATACGCATTCTCCGATCCAGTATCAGGGATAAGAACTCCGGGCAGAATTCCAGACCCGATGGTCCCAGTTTTACAAGATCATCCGAACCCACCTCCATTTCCAGTCCCACCCCCGCCCGCTCCTGCTAGCCCGTCCCCTCTACTACAGCTCCCAGTTCCTACTAACAATCCCCCAGCGTTCGAGCGTCCCACAAGCCCACAGGCACCACACCGGCGCTGGGCAAGCAGTGATTCTGGGTCTCAAGGTTACCACACTCCGCCGTACCATTCTTGAGGTTACCACACTCCGCCGTACCAGAGTCCAGGTTACACAATCCGCCGTACCAGACTCCACCGTACCAGACTCCGCTGTACCAGACTCCGCCGTACCAGATTCCACCGTACCAGACTCCGCCGGGCCACACTCCGCCGTACCATTCTCCAGATCACCTGTACGCTCGGCACCCGCAGAATACCCGGCGGATGCAGCAGTTCATGCATTTCCTGAACGTCTACGGACTGCAGGGAGCCTTCACCCCGCACTTCGTGCAGTTCCTGATGGACTTCGGGCCGCAGTCAGCGTTCACTCCGCAGTTCTAGCAGTACCTGAACGCTCAGCAGTTCCCGAGTCCTCGACGCTCATGGTTGTTAAAGTGAATAAACGCTCAGAGAATGTCTTTAATCAACTGTCTTTATTGATTTTATCTCTCTCTACCGCTAACATATGCTATCCTTACGAACGTGCTCAATCCGAAGCAAAAGCGGTTGTGAGAGGAATGTATCCTCTCCCTCTTGCCTCCGGTTCCTCATCGCACAAATGGTGCCTCTCTCCAGAGAGATGGTACTAGCCAATCACAGCTTGGCTACGTACTTGTCAACTGACCACAGACTGTATCGTCACTTGATTAACCTTAGCTAAACTATAGCCTTAATTAACTCAAATACAAATCTGTTGGCTCAGTAGCCACTGAACCCATCTGGAGATCAGATGTGTCGGTTGCCTACCGACACAGCTGACTCCACAGAGGGTTCTCCTCTGCACCAGATCTCCCCAGCGGAGATCGGGCGCAACACTCCCGCTAAGTGTCGATGGTAGTCTTTGGGTCTTTGACTCCAATGAGTTCGCGAAACTTTGCGAGCTGTCCTGTTGGTAGAGCTTTAGTTAAGATGTCTGCAGCCATGTCATCGGTCCGACAGTAACGTACATTTTCCTCTACTAAATCTCTTGTGAACAAATATCGTATGTGCTTTGTTGCTTTGTGATTTCCTGCATTCTTTACTGTGCCTATGGCCGACTGCTATCGCACCATACTTGCACTGGTTGCTTTTGAGGAAATCCCATTTCTCTCAGCAGATACCATAACCACTCGCTCTCCTTTGCTCCACTGAGGACAATTAGTTCAGCCTCAGCTGTCGAAAGAGAAACTGATGCCTGCTTACTGCTACACCATGAAATACTGGTTCCAGCCATAGTGATCACATACCCAGTAATCGACTTACGTTCTTTGGGTTGACACGCGAAGCTTGCGTCTGTGTACACTTCATACGTCACCGTTCTCGAATTCCCATCAAGAAGGAGACCGTACGTTGACGTCCCTTTCAAGTATTTGAGCACTCTCCGTGCTGCCTCCCAGTGTGTGTGTTGTAACACGATAGAAACTTACTTAGTTCTCTCACTGCGTTGGCAATGTCCGGTCTAGTTCCTCTCACTAGATACTGCAGAGACCCGACAAGTCCTCGGAATTCAAATTTCTGATCAGCTATTTCTTTAGCTGTCATTTCTGTCTCTGCTACTAGTTCAACTCCTCTGAGTTGTGGAGTAGATACTGGAGTACAGTTCTCCATATTGAACTTCTTCAAGAGTTCAGTTACATACTTGTGCTGTGAAATTGTCATTTTTCGCTGTGCACTATTTCTACGGACCTCCATCTTCAGGATGTAGTGTATGTCTCCGAGATCTTTCATCTTAAATCTCGAAGATAGATCTTTCTTTAACTGGTAGATCAAATCATGTCACGAGACATGATGGTGAGGTCATCAACATAGACCACCACAATTATCCAATGCTCTCCCACTTTTTGAACATAGATGCAATATTCCTTGTTGCATCGGACAAAATCTAAGCTCATGAAAACCTTGTGCAAGACTCTGTACCATATCTTTGGCGCTTGCTTCAGCCCATAAATGCTCTTTTTTAGCTCACACACTGGTCCTTCATGTCTAGCCTGTCTGTAGCCCGGAGGTTGATGCATGAACACCCGCTGTTCGCCTTCCATCGATCCATTGAGGAGTGCAGTGCTAATATCCATTTGATGAATGTGACAATCCAAGATCGTCCCAATAGCCAGGGCCGAAGTGATTCAAACCGCGCCACAGGCGCGTATACATCATCACAGTCCACACTGTATTCTTGGTGATTCCCTTGTGCTACAAGTCGTGCTTTAAAGCGTTCGATTGTTCCATCTGCGTTGTACTTTACCGCGAGGACCCAATGGCATGGCAGTGCCTTTTGGCCTGGTGGTAAGCGTGTCAGCTTCCACGTGCCATTTTCTAGCAGCGATTCGTACTCTAAGTCTAGTGCTTGGCGCCACTGTTTTCTTTGTGCGCCAGTCAGAGCTTCTTTTAGACTTCTTGGTACTGCTACATGATTGCTTAGCTGGTCCACAGCAATTTCCCTATCAATGTGGGTTTGAAAACACTTATAGTCTTCGTATCGTTCTGGACGTTTCCTTGTCCTTTGTGGCTTCGTTGATGCCTCCATAGGAGCTCTCTTTGCTCCCTGTGATTTGCGAGGAACTCCCACTGCTTCAGAAGTTGTCGCTGATTTGCGCTTGACTCCCACTGCTTTGGACAACTTTTCCGTGCCTTGCTTGGCGACAGGAACTTTGGAAGTGACTTCCTCCGTTGTTGACATTTGATCTAGAAAGTCGACCTCTTCCAACTCAGCATCCGTCAAGTTGTCTGGAGCCTTTCCTAAGGATCTTAGGATGATTCCTGATGCATTTTCTGTGTCAAATGTCACTGATCTAGCGACCATAAACTTGTTGTTGTGCACATCTAGAAGTCGAAACCCTTTTGTGTCTTCGGCGATTCCCAAGAATCTGCACTTTATGGCTCGTGCCGACAACTTCTTGTCTTTTCGGATTGCTTCTGGCAAGTATGCAAAGCAGACACATCTCCATACTTGGAGCGTTCTTGCATCCGGGTGTGTTCCTTTCACTAATTCATATGGTGTTCGGTTCTTTAGGCGACTCATCGGCGTGCAATTCTGCACATACATCATATATTTGAGTGCTTCTGGCCACCACTTAGCCGGCATGTCTGCATCTTTTAGAGCGCACCGTACCTTTCCCATCTTGGTTTGGTGATCTCTCTCAGCTGCTCCATTTTCCTCTGGACTGTATGGATTTGATGTTTGAAAGCTGATTCCTTTGCTTGTGCAATACGTTTTAAGTGCTTCGTTCACGAACTCCGTCCCGCCGTCGGATCTGATGCGTGTTTTTGTGAACTTTCCATCTCGTTCTAAACGTGTCAACAGTTCTTTTACTTTGACCTGCACCTCCGTTTTCTTGCGAAGGACAAATGTCCATCGCCACGATGTATGATCGTCAATGATACTGAGGAAGTATCGGATAGAGCCAACTGCTCCGTATACTCCGAGCTTTTTGATAGGACCGTTCGTGTCCATATGAATGGTACTTATGGGACGATTGTCTCTCGTGCCCACCATGTTCCTGTAGCTCATCCTCCGCATCTTCATCTCTGTGCATGTCTGACAGAAGAATGGAACTTTTGTGAGTGTAACTAGGGAGCCCTGGTATCAGGTTGCTACTCATCACATCGATCAACTTGTCTCTGTTTAGATGTCCCAGTTTGACATGCCACTCAGTCAAAGCAGTCTTGATCTGTGCACAACCTGCCATTCTTAGCGGCTGCACAGGTCTTGTCTTTACTGCTGCACAGTATATCTGTCTGTCTCTAAGTGTACGACCTTGTACATAGTAAGCTCCATTCACAGCAATAGCCACAAATGCTAGCTTACGCTTCCACAGTACAAACTTGTACTGTCCATTTGCAGCCTCAACAATTTGATAATCTTTCCTTTTTAGCCAGTACTCACTTAGTATGTTGGCTTTTGCCTTTGGAACTAATGCCATATTATCAAATTGAAACGGCTTAATACCGTCTGGACCCAAAAAATAGAGTTTAACAGAGCCAACGTGTGTATTGTTAAGTTTACTCCCTTCTCCGAACGTAAAACTAAACGTTTGGCTTGGCTGTTTGCGCACAAACAGCGACTCGTCGGCCGTTAATCCGTAGCCGCAGCCGGAGTCTAACACCCAATCACAGCACGACACGTCAGTAACTGTTCGTTCAATTAGTTGTGGGTAGAAAGCTCTTACCGTCTTCTCGATGTCGGTAGACGCCTTCTGGATGCTGCTGGAATCTTCCGAGACTTTTCCGGTAAGCACCGGTACCTTCTTCGGTTCGAAGTCATCGATGTCGTCGTCGTCACTCATCGGCGTATCCGATACCACAGGCGATCCTGGGGTTGGGGGTGGAGATGCCATCAGCGCATCAATGTTGGCCTTGGCCTGTTCCGGTGTCAGCATGTTCCACAGTGGATCTTCTGCACGTGCCGCAGCTACAGGCGTTGGCTTGCTGGACGGCTTGACGAAAGCCGCGTCCTCCGGAATCTCCACTCGGACTTTCTTTTTCAATCCGCCCGTTTTGCTCTTCGCATGAGCAACACCAATTTCCTTGGCCTTCTGGAAGATGTTATATCGGTGACAGCCCCTGGCCTCGTCACGTTGCTTCGCAGGACAGTCCACCCTCCTGTGTGGCCTGTCGTTGCGATTGTATCTTCCATTGCAGTAGAAGCACTCATCGCTCTTCGGAATCTTGCGCTTGCCCAAGCTGGCCCGGTTTTTCACGTGATGAACCGGTACTGCCGACATCGAAGTCATTGCTTGAATCTCGCTACTGCTCTTGTTCATGAACACGTTGCGTAGCATGGCCTCGACTTTGTCAAGGCAGAAGCCTTGAGAGCTGTAGTCGACTTGATTACCCCAATACTGGCTTGGAAACAGAGCCAGGACCTTCATGGCCGCAAACTGGTTGGGGATCATCGCCAGATTGCCCAGGGTTTCACGCGACTGGCGATTGACCCGATTACACGCCTCCTTGACGCGCTGGATCAGATCACCCACGGAGCTGAAATCCATCGACAAAGCTTTGTCGAACTCTGTAATCAGAGTGGCCATTCCTTGCGCGTTGGATTTGCCGAACGTTGTCTCCAGTCGTGCCCACGCGGCTGGCAGACTCTCGTCGTTGAAAGAGACGCGCAGCGCCTCAAGGTACGACCTTGGTAGCGTCTGACTTAACATCGACCGGATGTAGGCATCCTGGTCGGTCAGCACAACTTGCTGCCACTTGTTGGACCGAATCGTTGCCTCGTCGCACCTATCTCTGAGGCTTGGCACAACGCACTGCCTCTGCAGCAGCGTCTCGTACGCAAAAGCTGGCTCGTCTTGCCCCTTGATCACTGCGTCACGTCGTTGCGCAGCACTTTTCTGGCGCAGATGACCGATGATCAAATCCTACCAGATACCGAATTGCTTCGGGTCGCTCGGAAAGACGAGCCTGTCGAAGGCGTTGCTGGCTGCGTTGCTGGTCATCACTTGGCACTCTTACTTGAAATTTTAAAGTGAATAAACGCTCAGAGAATGTCTTTAATCAACTGTCTTTATTGATTTTATCTCTCTCTACCGCTAACTTATGCTATCCTTACGAACGTGCTCAGTCCGAAGCAAAAGCGGTTGTGAGAGGAATGGATTCTCTCCCTCTTGCCTCCGGTTCCTCATCGCACAAATGGTGCCTCTCTCCAGAGAGACGGTACTAGCCAATCACAGCTTGGCTACGTACTTGTCAACTGACCACAGACTGTATCGTCACTTGATTAACCTTAGCTAAACTATAGCCTTAATTAACTCAAATACAAATCTGTTGGCTCAGTAGCCACTGAACCCATCTGGAGATCAGATGTGTCGGTTGCCTACCGACACAGCTGACTCCACAGAGGGTTCTCCTCTGCACCAGATCTCCCCAGTGGAGATCGGGCGCAACAATGGTCAGCAACAACACTTCAACGAGCAGCACACAGCAGCGGTAAAGGCCCTTCTAGGACAACCTATCCTAATTTTCAACCTAAATTTTAACCTATCCTAAATTTTAGGATAGTTTAAAACCCTGCGGTGAGAATCTACCAATGGTGCCGCGCTGCACACGACGCGAAGCAGCGCCGGGCCTTTGGATCGAGCATAGAGGGCCTCGCCCTGCAGCGTATGAACGCGGTTAGGAGGCAAAGTCGCTAGCGTAGGCTGCACATGGGCAGAAAGCAACAGTAGGAATTGTGAAAAGTGAAATTTCACGGTGAGATCTCACGGTGAAATTAACGGTTAAATATTATTTCAGCCACAAAAGTGTCCATCTGGTTGACAGCTCAAATATTATTTCATGCCAGCTAACAGAAATTCGATTGATACCCCCAAACACCATTGTCCTCCAAATGTCCGCATTCAATATTTTATTTAAATAGTTATTTTAAAAAAACACACACAATTAATTATTCCTCAATGAGTGAGGAGGTACGCAACGCTGCCGAGCGGCTCCGGAAGCTCCTTCGAGCCGCCCAATACCCACAGCTAAGCGCACTGCAACTCGAGAATGGGGACGTTGCTGATCTCCTGCGAGTGCTGCACTTTGTCCTGCTGGATTCGTCTCGAGACGTGGCTCAGTTCCTGGTGAACAAAGGTTACGATCTGTACGGGAAGACGGACGCGCGCTTCGTGGAGAGCTGCTTCCGTCTGTTACGGGACGAATTCCGATGCTTCCCGTCCTTAAGTGTGTCTCAGTTCCTATCCAAACACTTTGTTGCTCGAAGACTCGCAATTGTAGCGGATGCAGCGACAGCAGTGGCTCAGAAGCGTCAAGAGCTGCAGAGACTCAAGAGGAGGGAGGAAGCGGTGTGGGCTCAACCTCAGGGGAGACGAGAAACCAAAGCTACAGTGGAGAACCACGTACTTCCTACTACAGTGACCAACCACGCAGCTAGTATTCTTCAACACTTGAAGACTGACGGACGACAAGTTCCACGAGCATCGAGTGAGCCATCAGTGCAGGCTAATGGAACCAAGACGAAGCCAGTGACGGCAACTCCTCTGACTAGACCACTTGGGTGCTACTATACTGTAGACGATGGAGTGCAGACGGAGGCTATTTCCCAAGATGTAGCGCCAAAGCCGTGTAGTTGTTCTCACGATATGGATAAATTGGCCACAGCAGTCGCTGACCTCAGTCGCCAACTCGGTGAGCTGTCCAGTGCTCTTATGAGTAAGATGTCGAGTGTGGAATGTCGATTGGGTCGCTTAGAGGATGAGATACATGGCATTCGAGCAGCAGTTGAGGATCAACGTGATGAGAATTGGAGGTCAACTACCGCAAGAGACCAAGATTCAGGTGTTAACTTACCGATGAACAAGGACTTAGCTGAAAAGCGAGCGCTGGATGTGGATCGGCCTTGTGCATGGCCCCCACAACCTTCTGTCTTTGAAAGATACTAGGCTTTTTCAGACCACTGTTACGAACACCTTCCGGATAGATTCAAGAGCGAAGGCGAATTGATTCAGCGTTATCACTTCGACGTACTACCTCATAGTCATAACCCTCGCTTTTAGCACGAGTGCGGCACGGGACATGTGCTGAGTAACCGCGCAACTTCAGAGAAGGTTGGGCGATCTCTGTCTTTTTGACTCCAACAGCGCTCAATGATCTTCTTCAATGCTGGGGTGACCTTCTTGTCACGGATCTGCGGGCGATTGCCATCCTTCGCGAATAGCACAGCGGCAAACGGACCCTTGCCTACAAACTGCCGCAGGTTCTGGGAATACGGTTCCTCCTCGTGCAGAACCTCGTTCATCAACACACCGAACGAGTACACGTCCGTCTTCTCGTTGGCGACCACGCTGGAGTTCAGCAGCTCCGGAGCCATATAGGCAGCCGTACCGCCAGCAATTCCTTCGAAGTCGGCGTCCTCATCTCCGTCGCCACTGGAACCACTGAGCATGTGTGACGACGTGGTGCTGGCCGTTTTGGCTCGGAATGTTGCAAGTCCGAAGTCGGCGATCTTGGCATGGAAATCGTCGGTGATCAGCACGTTCTGCGGCTTCAAGTCACCGTGGGTCACATCACTCGTGCAATTGTGCCATGCCGTACGCGATGCCGAGAAGGATGTTGAGCTTGATGCGTCCATCTGTCATCTTGGCCTCCACGTTTGGGTCTTCGCAGTAGTGGAGAAGGTAGCTGAGACTTCCGTTCGACACGTACTCCATGACAAGACTGACGGGGTTGAGCGTGTATCCGTACAGTTCAACAATGTTTGGGTGATCACCAAGCATACCGAGGATGATCGTCTCTCGGATGAACATTTTCCGGTCCTTTTTGGTGAGTTTGGCAGCATGGAGCTTCTTGATAGCGACTTTCTTGTGGTCCCATTTGCCCTTGTACACGGTACCGAACGAACCATGACCAAGAGGCTCCTCATCATCATCAATCTCCAGATCATCGTTGAAGTCGAACTGGATGACGTTAGCCGTGGTCATGAGTGTGTTGGCTCCGTCAGCCTCGCCCACGTTGGCAAAAGCTTCTCGGAGCTCTACAGTGGCTTGGACCAGTTCTGGCTCGAAGACCATTTCGACTGGCATCTCTCTTTGCTGCTGCAGCATCTGCTCGTAGAATTCATCAAGGCGTTTCCTCTCGTAGTAGTCGTCTCTCTTGTCCTGTTGGACCAGTGCTGGAGATCCACCGAGGAAGTGACGGGCGACGGCTTTGGACAGATCTGGAGATCCGTCCTTGAGGCGAGGGACCCACTCTGGGAGTTCTTCAGCCGGGTGCCAATGCTGAGCTTGACTTTGAACCCAGTCTTTGGCTTTGGATGTTCGCATGTTCGGAGCTCCAGCTTTCGTGACCGGAATATCGCTTGGAACTCCTTGCAGTCGTGTTTGAGCACCTGAAGCCTTCCGGACTTTGCCGTTGTCCTTATTTTTGCCCAGACTAAGCTTCTCCATCTTCTGGGCAACTTCACGGGAGGACTTGTAGCGCATATCGAGCTGTCCGCTTTTCGTATAGTGCAGGTCGGGATTCGCTGGAGCTAGTCGAGCTGCTTGGGTGGTCGTTGCCTCACGCGAAGACTTGTAGCGCATGTCCAGGGCTCCGCTCTTCGTGTAGTGGAGATCTGAAGACGGGGTACTGTTACTGCTGGTTCGAGGTGTCGGGGTGGAGCTGGATGACGTTCCTGAATATCCGGACGCTACAGCAGCACGAGAACTGTTGTAGCGCATATCCAGTGCGCCACTTTTCGTGTAGTGTAGACCTGACGAAGACGAACTGCTGTAGCTGGGGGTGGAGTAGCTCGATGAGGAGTAGCTTGATGAGGAATATCCCCCTCCTCCTCCGGAACTACTCGAGGCGACTGCAGCTCGAGAGCTGCTGTAGCGCATGTCGAGTGCGCCGCTCTTGGTGTAGTGAAGACCGCTCATGCTGACGCACTTGTGCGATTCTACAGATAGTTGAAAGTTGCAAAGTGATGATGTAGATGGGCAAGCTCTTTCATTGTCTCTAGCCTGGAGACGTTCACCGGCAATGTCTTCATGTTCTGATCCAGTCCACAGACGTTTAAAGTTAAACTTAACTGCTATCGCTCGTCAAGTCTTACCATCTTCACAAACGAAAGCAGGTTATGGACATAGTACAACTGCATTTGTGAGCGTTGATACCGTTGACGGTTGAACGATCATTGGCTGATCATGTTGAAGTGGAATGTCAAATGGCTACATCAATCCCTGTCATTTCCGTTCAGTGTCGAAAACCGATCCAATAAGAATCCCTTCAGGATAAGTAAAGCTGTATGAGTCTGCACTACACGAAAAGTGGCGGTCTGGACATGCGCTACAGCAGTTCCAAGGCCGCTGTCTCTTCTGGATATGGAGGTGGAGGAGGTTACGTCAGCTACGGAGGGGGAAGGAGTAGAACTTCCTCCTCTTCAGGTCTCCACTATACGAAAAGTGGAAATCTGGACATGCGTTATAACAGTTCCAAGGCTGCTGTGGCTTCTAATGGTGGAGGAGGAAGCAGCTACAGGGCGTCAGATCTCCATTATACCAAGAGTGGAGCACTTGACATGCGATATAACAGTTCCAAGGCTGTCATGGCTGAAGCAGTAGCTCCATCCGCTCCTGTGATGAACAGTAACTTGCACTACACGAAGAGTGGGAAGCTGGATATGCGCTATAAGAGCTCTCAGACAATCGCCCAGCAGCTTAAGCAGTCTACTACACCAGTTCCTCCCCCTGTTCCATCGAACAATCAGCAGTTTCACTTCACGAAGGACGGGAAGCTGGATATGCGCTACAAATCTTCACGTGAGGTGGCTGATAAGATGGCGAAAATGTTACTCAACGGTGATAGTTTTATCACTACGAAGCCTCCACAACGACTGGAAGGAGTTTCACGTGATGTACCAGTCACCAAGGCTGGCATCCCGGATCTGCGCACTACCAAAGGGAAGCAGTGGGTCCAGAGCCAAGCACAACGCTGGCATCCAGCTGATCCTTTACCTGCTTGGGTGCCAAGTCTTAAGGATGGATCTCCCGACATGACAAAGGCTGTGTCGCGTCACTTTATTGGCGGATCACCAGCTCTACACCAACAGGACAAGAGAGACGAGTACTACGAGAACAAACGTCTACAGGATCGACTCTTTGAGAGACTATTGCAGAACCAGCGCCAAGTGACAGTGGAGATAGTCCCAGAGCCAGAACCAGTTCAAGCTACTTCACAGCTTCGTGCAGCTTTCGCGAATATTGATACCGACGCAGGAGACAATTTCATGCCCAAGAGCAGTGTCATTCAGCTCGACCTTGACAACAATCTGATGCTTGAGGAAGAAAAAATGTTGGGTCAAGGAGGATTCGGCTGTGTATACAAGGGCAAATGGGACGACAAGCAAGTCGCTATCAAGAAGCTCCATGCTGCCAAACTCACCAAAAAGGACCGGAAAATGTTCATCCGAGAGACGATCATCCTCGGTATGCTTGGTGATCACCCAAATATTGTTGAACTGTACGGATACACGCTCAATCCCGTCAGTCTTGTCATGGAGTACGTGTCGAACGGAAGTCTCAGCTACCTTCTCCACTACTGCGAAGACCCAAACGTGGAGGCCAAGATGACAGATGGACGCATCAAGCTCAACATCCTTCTCGGCATCGCTTACGGCATGGCACAATTGCACGAGTGTAACGTGACCCACGGTGACCTGAAACCACAGAATGTGCTGATCACCGACGATTTCCATGCCAAGATCGCCGACTTCGGACTTGCAACATTCCGAGCCAAAACGGCCAGCACCACGTCGTCACACATGCTCAGTGGTTCCAGTGGCGACAGAGATGAGGACGCCGACTTCGAAGGAATTGCTGGTGGTACGGCTGCCTATATGGCTCCGGAGCTGCTGAACTCCAGCGTGGTCGCCAACGAGAAGACGGACGTGTACTCGTTCGGCGTGTTGATGAACGAGGTGCTACACGAGGAGGAACCGTATTCCCAGAACCTGCGGCAGTTTGTAGGCAAGGGTCCGTTTGCTGCTGTGCTATTCGCGAAGGATGGCAATCGGCCACAGATTCGTGACAAGAAGGTGACTCCAGAGCTGAGGTGGATCATTGAGCGCTGCTGGACCCAGAACCCTCGTGATCGTCCAACTTTCGACAAAATCTCCAAGCTGCTGTCGATCTGCACGATTCCCCACGCGTGCACGTAAGTTGAATAATGTGGGGTTGGCGATTTCTCATCGTCAAATTGGATGTTGCTGTCTTTGTGAGCAGCACGATGCATTATGAGTGTGTGAACTCGTTAAAGCGCCGCACAAAGGTCTCCTCGATCTTGTCCGTCGGCTTGACATGAACTGAAGCCGGTGAAGTGAAGAAGGCCCGAATAGGCCACTGCATAGATAAAAAGAGAACAAAACAAGAAGATAAAAGAAAAAAAAGAAAAAGATCAGCTCAATGAGCTGGCAAAAAAACTCAAAGCTGTCAATAGTTTAGAGAAACTTTTGCAACATGTTTTACTTTCGCTTTGAATCTTTCTCTTTTTCCTTCACGATCTCTTCAGAGGTTGATTCCGATGAAACTTGGCTAGTAGTTGGCTGCCTCTCGAACTCATGGATCTTGTCCCATTCTGAGTCAGTACTGGAGTTACCGCAAACCTCCTTTTTGAGCTCATGTGGCTCCTGTTTGCAGTACTTAGCAGTGTCAGCCTGCTGTGAATCCGTTGATGCCGATCCTGGCACAAATGGTTTAGCCTCTGCACTCAGCGTTGGCTGTCGGTGTTTGACCAAAACTGTGCGCTTGACATCTACTACAGTCCAGGAGTCCGTCGACACTGAGTCCACCATCACATACTCGTCGTCTTTATCGCCCTGTTCCACCTTGATAGAACCACCGTGAGACGTGTGTAGATCCATGTCCACGTACAATTGCTGAAATTCAGCACTGAGAGCTTGGCAAATGCGATTATCTACAACAGCACGTAGTTTCCGCTGGCATCTTCGAAGTGCTGCTCCCATTTCTCGTCGAATCGTTCGCGTCACATTGCGCGTAAGTCGCGTGTCGTCGCGTTTCTCAGCCAGCAAATAGTCCGTCAGTGTCCTTGATCCTCGATGCCCAGTCAATGAGTCATCCAGGAACTTGGAGACTGCAGCTCCTTTAATTTTGTTGGTCGTCGCACGGGTCAGACACAAATTTGGCAGCTCATTCACGACTTCCTCCCTCAGTAGAAACGCGAGATCCTGCACTTCGTCTGCATCTCGAACCACAGCACGTTGGAAGACGAACGCGAAGCACTGCTTCTCCAGAATATGATCCAGCTCCACTGCTCCTACCGTGTTCAAATCCAGTTTATCTCCATGATACAGATCTCGTCCCTTGAAGAACTTGACGATGTCTCCTTCCACACTTTTCCTCAGTCCTGGATCGTTAAACAGCTTCGGCGCCACATACCAACGTGCAAACTTCGGGTCATGAGCTGCACAGCAGTATTTGTACCCTTTAACTTTGACGTTATTCCCACAAGACTCTCTCGAGTCTGGCAGCAGCCCCTGACACTTCGGCTGCTCTATGTTCACTGCCCGATGAGCAGTACAGAATCCGTCAGCGTCGATCCCCACCGTCTGCGTACAGCGTCGACCTGTAGTTACCACCACCGCCTCGCACTGTTTTGTGGCTGTAGCCTCCACGCGCCGGTGAAACTGGCAATAGCCTCGTTCGTCCAGATTCCACTTGATCTTACAGCGGCGGCCGGTAGCTCGTGCAAGGCCTTTGCACCTGGAAGCGTCTGGCTTGTGATACTTGCAGAAGCCATTGTCGTCCAGTCCCCACGTGACAGAGCAAGGAGTTCCACGTTTAGTGACGCCTTTACAAGCGTTGGAAGCTGCAGTGGTGGGTGGAACGGGGGATTGAGAGCTGTGGTGAATGCAGAAGCCCTGGTCGTCCAGATTCCATTTGACCTCGCAGCGGCGACCAGTGGATCGAGCGACGCCATTGCACTGAGCAGCATTAGGCTTGTGATATTGGCAGAAGCCATTGGCGTCCAGTCCCCAAGTGATGGAGCAAGGAGTTCCGCGCTTGGTAACACCTTGGCAGGTCGAAGACATTTTGAAAATACTTGTGAGAACATGTACTATTTTTGACAAGACAGAGTGAAATGGGTACAGAACCCATGTTGAAGCTGCTGATGGCTACACACAACGATGAACCCAATCTGATGGCTACAGACTTCTCGCTCTCTCTCTCTCTCTCGCTCACTTTGCAAGTTACCCTGACGGAGGAACATTAAACACGCAGCCAACAAATCCAGTTAAGCGTTATGACTCAGTGCAAAGGCGTCGCTAGCTCCACCGGTGTCCGCTGCAAGATCAAGAACGGTCTCAATGAGCGTGGCTATTGCGAGCATCACAGGCGGCAGGGTCTTCCCAAATGCCAAGGCTTCATTCTTGGGACTGCCACTCAATGCGATGCAGTTGCGAAGTCAGGTTCTAGATTCTGCTCTGTGGTGCACGAATTCCCCGAGGAGTACATTTCCCCCAGAGTGCTCGACCCAGTGGACGTTCACTTTCGCCGTCATGTCCAAGCCGATGTTGTCGCCCGTTGGGATGGCCAAGATGTCTACAACCAGCAACCGCTCGATCTTGACACGCCGTATGCGCTCGACCTGGACCACATTGCTGAAAAGCAAGTGTTCACAACTGCGCTTTCCATGACGGATCTCCGGAACGGCGATGAAGACTTAGCTCTGGCGACCGAAGTGCTACGGGACGAAGTGGTTAACAAATTGGACAACCTCTGCCTAACCCACCCGATCACCAACCGAACCAAAGGACCTGGCGTCCGTCGTTTTATGGATGATTGGCGCTCTGGACATCTTGCAGGGAAGAATTTCACAACGTACTTGCTGGACGAGCAGTACACCGGTGACAAGCGAAGAATTTCACAACGTACTTGCTGGACGAGAAGCACACCGCTGACTCGAAAAGTCACAAAGCGTATTACACGCGAGATGGGGCGTGCAATGAAGTGGAGTCAACGCAAGCTAAGTAACGAAGGAGATACGCCTGTGCTTGAACGGGTCAGCGAGCAGCTACAGAAAATCTATGTGGCTATGGAGCTGAAGGCACCTCGAGAGAGATAACAGACTGGATCACCTCCGATGTCTCCCAGATTGATAAAAAACAGAATCCGGGACCAAGACCCAGAATACTGGCCCAACACTGAATTTTTCAAGAAACTACATGTAGAAAACCCAGAAAAACATAAAACAAGAAAACAATATAAACAGACCAGCGCTGCTGGCAAGAAAAAAAAGTCTGGGAAGTTTTTGGTGGGGCTGGCTCCCCTGAATACTTTTGTAAGCGATTGTCGGAGAATGAATTCCATTTTATTCACGAGAACCTGAAGAACTTCTTCATCTCTTTAAGAAGAAGACAGTAGACTTGAAAATACTCTATTGAATCATTCTCTACAAGGTAAGAACTCCAGTAGCGCTCGAAAAATGCAGTGCAACCAAGAATTCGGTTATCTTCACCAACCTGCTGCACATGGAAAATGTTCGTTTCCAAGCCATATTCATGTCACGATGGCGTTCCTAACCTCGACTCTGAAGACGTGCCATGAAACGAATATTCGAGACGTAGGGGGGGGGGGGGGGCTTAGATGTCGTAGAAGGCCCTACAGTGGTGGAGGCCAAGATGAAAGACGGTATTATCAT
Source organism: Phytophthora meadii (assembly GCA_032432875.1). Lineage (NCBI taxonomy): Eukaryota > Oomycota > Peronosporomycetes > Peronosporales > Peronosporaceae > Phytophthora > Phytophthora meadii. Next base: position 985,168 of record JAUMGV010000075.1, on the reverse strand, counting down.
GCTCAGCATCTCCCTGATCATAGCGTGTGATAAGGTGCACTTACATGAGTGCCCAACAAGCACCCTGTCAATAGTTGTGCCCAGTAGCTTCCGTGTCGATGGAGAACACAACGACGATCCCCAAATTGCAACGCCCCAAGCCAAAGCGATTCATCAGAGATGCGCAGTGATCCCCGAGTCGATGGAAAACAAGACGGCGACTTTCAAGTCGCAACTTCCCAAGCCAAGACGGCCACCAACACCTCTTTGTAATGCTCAGCGATTCCAGAGCTGATGGAAACGAAGTCGAACGCGCAATGTTCACAGCCAACGCACAAGTATCCTGTCGTCACATATAATCGGCGATTTAAATGGCGGCGAAGCTGAAGACTCTAACATCGCTGGGAGTACGGCTACTTACCTAGCGCCAGATCTAATGGACTCCAGTTCGATCGCGAACAAGAAGACGGACGTGTGCTCATCTACTAGGCCTTGCAACCAGCACAATGCTGCTACACCCACATCGAACGTTAGGCTGTCGCCATGATACTGCTCTCTGCATTGCAGGTCGGAACGAGGCAAGGCTGGGTGTTTGCAAATAGGTTATGGGCCTGAAGGAGCCTCGGCAGACACAATGGGCTCGTAACGGATCGGTAAGAGTGCAGACACTCCATTTAACAAGAAGAAACAATAAGCAGACCATGTTTGACAGATCACATCACGATGACGTGATATTAACTATCAATGTCACTATTTTGTGTCATTCTACTGAGGTGATTTGCCAAATGGCGTCCGAAGACGACGAGGAGTTCGCGTACTCTGCGGGGGAGCTGGACGACGAGGAAGAGAGCGACGTGGACTGGGAAGACGTCGGTGTATTACCTGATGTCCCCGCTACTGCTACTTCTCAGCCAGAACCTTCCAATTCCCCTCAGCAGACACAAGAGCCTCCCATAACTGATGACAATCCGACTGAAAATCTGCAACAAATTGACTGGGAACAGGTTAATCAGTCGTTAGCAGAGCAGGACGCAGCCTCAGTAGCTCGTAAGAGACGACGTCCAGTCATTCGCTTGTCAAAAGACGAGAAACAGCGAGAGAAGGCGCTTCATCAAACGCATTTGCTGGTTCTTTTGGGTACACGCATCAAATGGACAAAACTCAGTCGTTCTCCATTGCTACGAGGGCTTTTGCTCTCTTTAACTGCCACTAGCGACGTGGATTTCTTCTCTGGGATGACACAGCAGCCACTTGCCTATTCGTTGGAGCTGTTGATCCGGTGGTTTAATCGAGAGTTTCAATTGTTAGAAGAAGCAGAGGAAACTGAAGAGAAGGAGCTTATAACGGAGTCCAGTCTGATGAACGCGTTCTTCAATCGAAAAGGACGGGATTATGAGTTGTCAGTTCTACTTGCTGCTCTCTGTGGAGCTCTGCAGCTACGCTATCGTCTCACGTACGCTCTGGATCCGGTGCTAGTGCAGAAAGGGAAAGCGTTTGAGTCATCATTTAAGCAGAGACCGACCAAGCGACGAAGAGCACAAAAGGTTGCAGATAGGTTATTGAAGAGGGGAGCGTCAAATGAGTCCAAGGAGGACGATGAGGAGGGAACGGAATTAGTGCATCGAGTCTTTTGGCAGTGGTGTGAAGTGCTGGACGAGAAGAAGAAGGAGTGGATTCATGTTGATGCAGTACGTCGGTTGGTCGATCGACCGCTGGAGGTTGAGCCCTTGCGAGGCAAAGCAGCACGATTCTCGTACGTGATTAGCATTCAAGACGATGGTTTGGTTGTGGATGTTACTCCACGGTACGCTGGTCAGTGGAGCAAAAGTCTGGAGTTGCGGCTCGCCAACTCGTGGCTGAAACAAGTGATCGAACGGTACAACGAAGACTCAACAGATCAGCGTATCGGACTGCTTCAAGAACCAGAAGATGAGGAAAAGGCTCTCGCACAAGAGGAGAAGAAACTGGAGACGTTGAAATTGGCAGAAGGCATGCCATCAAGTCTGGAAGGTTTCAGGAAACATCATCAGTATGTTCTGGAATGTCATCTACGCCTATCGGAGTGTCTTCACCCTCGTAAAGTGGTTGGGTTATTCAATGGCCAGCCAGTTTTTCTTCGTGCGCACGTACAACCACTGCAGTCCGCTTTCAAGTGGCGTCGTCTTGGTCGAGTTGTCAAGGAGAGTGAACGTCAGAAACCTGCCAAGTGGAAGTCAAGAGGTGACGATGCTGGAGGTAGTGACCACAGTGACAACGGCACTGCTGAGAGGTCTGGTGGCTCGTCGTTAGCTCTTTTTGGACTATGGCAGACGATGGAATTCGAATCTCCTTCATTAGTGGACGGTTGTGTACCGAAGAACCAGTACGGGAACATCGAGATCTGGAGTCCAGCTCATATCCCTAAAGGCGCAGTCCATCTCCGTCTGCCTCGCATTGATACCATCGCTGAATCCCTGGGAATCGACTTTGCACCTGCCGTTGTAGGCTTCGAGACGCGCAGCGGCCGGACGATGCCCAAAGTGTCTGGTATTGTAGTCGCAAGAACCCACGAGACGACGCTATTGGACGCCCACGCTGAGAAGCAGCAACAAACCATTGAAAAGGCCATTGCACACAACCAGAAACTGGTACTCAAGCGCTGGGAGAAGCTCACAAAGCGTCTTCTGCTACGTCAGCGACTGGAAAATGATTATGGTGCAGTGTAAAAGTTGCGGTAATAGTAGAACGCTACATATATCGATCGCCTGCCATTTTGGATGAGCATAATCATATTTAGTTTGCCTCCAGTGATAGCGGGGATTTTTGCCCGTTCACCTTGCGCGCCTGCAAGTGCGAATTCGACAGTGAAACTTGCTAGATGTATACAAGACATGCTAATGAATACATCGTGCTGCTTTCGTAGCGGGGGAGCGCGTGTAGCGATCGCACCGCCACGATATAAGCACAAGGAAGCGGCAGGCTCAGGACGGACGGAGAGGGTCGCCGCTTACGTCGCGATTACGCAAACAACGTCCCTAAAAGAAAGGTGCACCGACCATTCCTCGACCTGCCGATCAACAGCTCAAGCGATGCAGCGCTTCGCCTCTTCCCTGTCCAGACACGTACGTCGCAGTGTATTCTTCAGTACTCGCAGCGAGTGGAAGCGCCAGGTGGCAGACGGCCCGAAGCTGCAGGATTTTATCCAGAGCAGTCGACCAGAGGGCCATTCCGGCGATGAACCAGCTCAAGAAGCTCCTCTAAACCCTGAAGAATCGCTGCAACAGATCCGTCAGATCCTGGCAGAGATTCGACAAGTGGTACGGCTGACCCAGTAGAAGGCTTCTAATGTGATATTGACAATATCTGTGTGTATTTTTCACAGCCTCGACAGACAGCGCCAATGGTAGACCGATTCGGACGAGCACACACGTACTTACGCATCTCATTGACTGAACGCTGCAATCTACGTTGTCGCTACTGTATGCCTGAAGACGGAGTGCCGTTGCAACGAGTGGAGGACCTTTTGACCACTTCAGAGATCGTTCGACTGGCGAAACTCTTTGCTTCCTCGGGAGTGAAGAGGATTCGGTTGACAGGAGGGGAACCACTACTGCGTCGAGATCTGGTGGACCTCGTGACTCAATTACGAGCAATTCCAGGCATTGAATCGGTTGGGGTCACTACTAATGGCCTCACACTGCAGAAGAAGCTCTTGGCTCTGCAACAGGCTGGTGTGGATCGATTGAACGTGAGTCTGGACACGTTGAAACCGGATAAGTTCGCGCATATCACGAGGCGTCAAGGGTTCACGAGGGTTTTGAACGCCATTGTAGAAGCGCAGAAGATGGGCTTCTCTCCTCTGAAGATCAACTGCGTCGTACAACGTCATTTCAATCTGGATGAACTCGTGGATTTCGTAGCTTTCACTGAAAAACACGCAGTGGACGTCCGCTTCATTGAGTGGATGCCCTTCGACAGCAACCGGTGGAATGACGAGACTTTCGTGTCGTTTAAGGAGATGATGGACACAATCCGGACGGAGTTTCCTACTGTGGAGAAACTGCAGGATGGAGCGAACGATACGTCGAAAGCCTTCCACGTGCCTGGATTTAAGGGTCAATTTGGCTTTATCACACCAATGAGCGAGCATTTCTGCGGCTCCTGCAACCGACTGCGCTTGACTGCAGATGGGAATCTCAAGGTTTGTCTGTTCGGGAATACCGAGGTGAGTCTGCGAGATGCCATGCGCTTCAACGTGGCCGATAGAGACATCCGGGATATCGTTGAGGTGGCCGTGAAGCGTAAGAAGTTTGCGCTTGGAGGTCATGGAGATATGTACGGCCTGTCAAAGGCGAAGAACCGCCCGATGATCCTCATCGGAGGGTAATAGTCAATTGGGAATGGAAATGTGGCGTTTTATTCAGTGTGAGGCTACAGTTCGCCGATCAAGTTGCATGGGGTGATAAGAGCTTTTTCCAAGCAGAGGTTAACGTCCAGGAGGTTGCCTAGTACTTGGAGAAGTGGCGTTATCCAGTCCATCTTGCACTCCAGTCCTATCACGCGCTTGGTGACATCTTCCCATTGGAAACTGACGCTGTATTGACACTCAAGTCGTTGACCAAGAAGGCGAGTGCAGAGCTGGAGGTTCTCAGAGCTTGTGGAAGTCAACAGATGAGGGAACACACTTCGGAGTGTTGTCTCTGTGATCGTAAGACTCAATGAAGCCTTTGCGAGGAGAACCCCCATCGGCTGCTCTTCCACTCGCTTCAGTTGCAAGTGGGGGCTACTGAAGTAGGCCGAGTAACGCCGCCACTGTCCAATGAGCGTGTCCACGCCACTCCGTTCTCCTAGCGCAACGTCTGAAGCCATTACAGTTCGAAGGAAATACTCCTGGTCTTTGACTTGCGGTACGAGTGGAGACATGGAGATGAGAATTCCATGGCGAAAGAGACGGAAGTACTCCACGACGGTGCTCCACGCGTTGTTCTTGGTGTCTGCGCCGTAGCACAAGGAGTAGCGCTTTTGAAACAGCTCTTGCACTTCTTGCTGCAACGTAATGGATCTTTCCTGGAGCTCTCGCATATGAATGCGCTGTCTGTCGCGATAGCGTGCCTGGTTGTTCCGACATTGTTCTCGACGTTTGTTGGTGATGAATCGTTTGACTTTTCCCTTGGCTTCTTCATCTGTGGAGTATTGAAACGTACGTTTGCGAGTGAAAACTGCAGCAAGGAGCCGTGAGTCTTCTTGGTATTTCTGCTTGGTGTGAACGTAGGCCGGGAATGGCTGTCGTATGTTATCATGGCCAGCTTTGAGTTGGAACTCCAGTCTGTTGTCATTTTCTACCATGGACATCGTTTCTTGGTGGTCTTTGATGGTGTGGCTGCTGCTGGGGAAAATGGAAAGTGAAGTGGGTGGGCGTACGGAGGTCCAGGTGATCGAAATACTTGTACTACGGAAATTCACCTCTGGACGTCATCGTACGACCAATCTGTTGATGCGGATGGGGATTTTACTGATTGCGTGAGTCGATTTGGTTGACGGGGAGAACAACATCACCGTGATCGTAGCGGCTGTGGACAGGTTTTGTTTGCCTGTACGTACCGGTAGATGACGATCGACCTCACTTTCACGTAAGCAACGACCGGACGAATCTTGAAGTCACATCAGATTCTTCCTGTACGCGATCCAAAAGTTACTGGGCCTAAAACTACTGGTACATGTGTAATACTGTAGTAGTAGACTTTATCAGGTGTCTTGCAGCTGGTAAAAGGGCAGTCTATCATCGGAGCCGCGTATCGTCTGGGCAACGCATTTAGCTTGGCAATTTCACGATCATATCGTACTTGTCGAGTGCTGTGGATACACAAGTACACGTATTATGTAGAACGAACTGCAGCACTTGGTCGTCCATTGGCTCCCTGAACATTCTGCTCTGTCCTGCCCGTTGCAATCTTCGTCAGCACAAACGCCGCCATCTTGAACCTTGGCGGCGTCTTGAAACGCAAGCATCGTCATGAAACATTCTTGATCGAGTTAAAATGCAAGGCTTCTTTCCCCGCTCCTGTTTCTCTCTTGGCTGACTGTCACTCTCCGGCTGCCTTCTTTTCCTGTAAACTTGCGGTGGTAATTGGTTCTGGGCCCATGTCAGCCATCACTTTGCAGTGGAGCGTCAATTGCAGCAATTGTTGCGTTCAGCTCACTACAGTTAAGAAACAGCAAACGGGTTTAGATCATGGTCTAACCAACACTATGAAACTCGCGCAGAATTTACCTCAGACATCGTCTCGTCGTCCTTGTCGGCGCTACACAAAGTAAATTGTAAGCGACAGGAAAAAAAACTCTTGACAATCATGTAGTACTTACTCAGCGGACGGACTGCGATCAGCACTAGCTTCCTCCCTACAGAAGCAAACAAAGAATCATCAGATAAACTACCACCCTACCTCCACAGTGAAAAAAATGAAATCTTACTTCTTGGGTGACGGAGAACGGCGCGGGGACGGCGAAGCACGCGGAGACGGCGACCGCTTCTTGTCCGGACTGGCGCTGCGTCTCTTCGCCGAGCCTGAGCGCGAGCGCGAACGGGACTTGGAGCGGCGGCGCGGCGAGCCTTCTCCCGGGACGTTGAGGATGCGACGCATCTCCTGTGGACTCTTGCGGGACTGCTTTGCGAACAGCACGGCGATCTCGCGTCCGCCCAGCTCTTTGCGGTCCATTTTGAACTTGACGTCGCGTCCCACCTCCGCGTCCGCGAACTCAATGAACGCGAAGCCTCGTGGCTGGTTGGTGCTGAACTCCTTGGGGATGTAAACGTCCAGGATGTCGCCCGAACGGCGCGAGAAGGCGTGACGCAGCTCGTCCGCCGTCGTCTCCGGCGCCAAATTGCGCACCAGGAGGCTGATGGGTTCGCGGCGGCCCCGACGGCGGTCAAAAGAGCGCGAGCGGCCACGGCGGTCGCGGTTTCCACGGTCCCCGCGCGGGCGACTACGGTCTCTCCGCCGGTCGCGCGAACGGGAACGGGAGCGGCCACGTCGGTCGCCGCGCGAGCGCTTGGGCGGAGACTGACCACGCCCGCGACTGCCGCTGCGACTGCGCGGACGGGATCGACGTGGGCTGCGACTGCGGCTGCGGCGCGGGGAAGCGGAGCGACGGCCCATTTTGGTTGGCGGTTTGTGGTGCGTTCTATTGCCAGTCAGAGTCCCTGCTATTTTGTATAAGCGTAAAACATATTTAGTTTGACTCCAAGTGATGCTATACAAGATATGTGTCTGAGTGGAAACTTCAACTAAGTATGCTCTAGCAGCTAGAGTATGTTGGACCTGCAGCTTTACGAGCGAGGACGTTGGCGTTGCACAGGCTCGGTGGAGCCTAGTTCGAGGCAACGCTCGTAGGCGGCCCAGATGGAATCGGCGATGACTGCACGGAAGCCGTTCTTCTCGGCACGGTACAGTCCGGCGGCGGTGGTGCCTCCAGGACTCGTGATGTTGTTCCGGAGTTCCACAGGGTGCACGTCCTCCGACTGCATGTACAATGCAGAGCCCAGCATCGTTTGCTGTACCAGTTTCTGCAACAAAAAACAAGTGTCAAATGGCTGTTCAATCTTTTCAAAATGATGTTTCATACCGTTGCCACTGGCCGAGAGAAGCCCATGTGAACGCCAGTGTCGATCATCGCCTCAGCCACGAGGAAGAAGTAGGCAGGTCCAGAGCCAGACAACGCCGTCGCCATGTCTAGTGCGTTCTCATCGTCCACGAACACCTAATTCAACGAAGAATACATATCTATCAGCAGCGGTAGCAATTTAAAGAGACCTCCATGTCAATCGCACCTCGACACCAAAAGATCCGAGGATCTCCTTTGTCAACTCATGCTGTACACTGGTGACTTCAGCAGACTGTGCCCAGACCGTTGTGCCCTCTCCGATCATAGCAGGCGTGTTCGGCATCGTGCGAATGATGTGGCTGTTCTGGCCCAGCAGCTTCTGCAGTTGCTTGATGCTCTGTCCAGCCACCACAGAAATGACCAGAGCATCCGGGTCCATCGCCGCCTTCACCGCTCTCAGCACCTGCATAAACCAAAGTCCGTAGTTAATTACACAGCAACTCTTAACTCTCCATCTTTCGCCAATGAACGTACATCGTCGACCACCTGCGGCTTCACTGCCACCAAAATGACATCCGCGTCCTTCACCGCTGAGCTGTTGCGTGTGTGGGTCTCTACATCGAGCTGTGCGTATTTCTTCTTGATGGAGGGATTAGGGTCTGACACCACCACTTTGGAGCTGGGGATTAACCCCTCCGTAAGAACTCCAGTGATGATAGCTTCCGCCATGTTTCCACCGCCAATGACAGCCAAACGACGAAGATCCAGCTCAACTCGTTCAACAGCTTCCACAGCGTTCATCTGCTGGCTCTTCCGGGAACGTGCGAAGCCTCCAGAGGCGAAGGAGGCGCGCAGCACAGGGGCACGAAGCGGACGGAGCTTGGAGGCGAGCGACAACATCTTTGAGGGCTGGAGGGGAATGAGCAAGTGCCGCCGGACGTTCGGACGATTTAGGCAAACGGTTTTAACTGCTTCAACGTCTGATCACGCAGAAGCGGCGTACAGCTTGTACTCCGTTTTTGTCAGCGAATAAGAAGCAATACCCGCAAGAGTGACCTCGCACTTTAATAACATGCGTGGACAGGTATGAGCTTCTACAACTTAGATAAACTGAGAGCTAAGGTTTGTGTGCGTGTGTGTGTGTAGCTGGAGTTGACGCCTACGTACGCGGCGCAACTGGATGGGAAAGTCCTGACGAATGCGCACGCGGTGGGCGACGTGGATGGAGATGGCGCGACGGAACTGCTTTTTGGCTCGCTCTTAGGCAAAGTCTCAGTGTTTAAGATTGTGGGGGATCGACTGACGCAGTGGAGGAGCTGCGAGGTGAACGGATCCGTTACAGCTATTTGCTTGGACGATTCCTTCGCTGGAGACGTGAGTACTACTGATTGCTGATGCAGAAGGAAGATGTTAATGAGTTGCTGCTGTTGTACGGAATAGACGCGCATTATTGTGGCTACAGCGGAAGGAACGTGCTCCGTGTTCCGCTCAGTGGAAGGAGCTGAAGTGCTGCAGTTGTGCTTTGAATTTGTGCGTACGACTGGAGATGTATTACTGTATATTGCTGAAGACTTACTGAGGTTTAACTTGATAGAGTGTTGCTCTCAATATCTGTGACGTGGTGCACGTGAACGGCGAGCTGATCATTGCAACGCGTGATGGAAGGTTGCTCGTCTATCGATCTACCACGAGTAGTTTGAATCGTGTAGACCCCGATCTGGTTTGTTCTCTGTTCATTGATGTCTGAGTAATTCGTAGCGAGCTAACTTACTGGAGTTTTGTTGATCAGCTGTCGGAATACTCCCAGGTCGCTCAAATGGAAATCAACGATGAGATTGAAACGCTGATAATCCCACAGCAGAAGTCACCTCAGCTTCTCGCTCGGTGCTTTTCTGGCGATGTGTTTTCTATTGGCGGGCCGACTACGGACGGCCCGATCGACAAGCGGAAGATCGTGCCTTGGGATGGCCCACTGACTGGAAATGACGGCATCACCTTTGTGGTGTGTGATATCGCGCTGGCAGGAGAGCGGGGCATGAATGCCCTTGTGTCGATGAATGGACTGGTGTCACTGTTTTCAGCGTCTGGAGAGAGGCAATGGGATTTCCAGGTTTGTTAGACGTTGTGGCGTTGTTAGTGAGTTCATTTTGTGTTGACATTGGGTCATATGACTACTGCTTGTTCAGTTGCCAGAGGCTGTGGTGAACGCCGACAAGCTTGAGATGACAGCACCGGGAGGGGATCGCCAGGATGCGGTAGGTCACGAATGAGTTTGCGTTACCTGTTTGCTAGTATTTGACCGTACTGTTAATGATGATAGATTGTTGTCTGCACTTGGAGTGGACAAATGTACGCTATCCAGAGCGAGCGAAGACTGGTGCGCTTCCGGATGTTGCTGCCTGGTTGCTCCATGTTTTGTGGTAGGTTGTGATATTTACTTCCTGGCGCCTCAATCTGTGCTGATCTCCCCTTGAATAAGCAGTGGGCATCCACGATTTCTCAGTACAAGTCGACCCCACCATCGTAGGCATTAGCACATCAGGTACAGTGTTCGTCTACCGTGACGTGCAAGAAACGCTCATTCGAGGCTTGCAAGACTCAACGCTGGTACGCGACAATAGGCTTCTCGTTCTTCCCTTGGATCATAACTCACTGTGAAGTACTTTGTAGTCGGATAAAGTCAAGGAAAGCTCCGTGTTTGCTCATATGGACACCCCAGAGAAACGGAAGGACCTGATGAAGAAGCTCCACAAGGCATTCCCACAGCAAATCTATTCCACTGGAGCTACTGCGCCAAGTGTGCAAGATCTGATCAAGACAATGGTTGCAGTTCAGCTGTAGTGTGGAACCAAAGTGTATAAATTGCATATTTTATCAAGCTCCCGTTTGATTCTGCCTGGCCTACCAGTTCTGCAGCTGATAAGCATGTTCGACGAGACTAGCCACGTTCTCAGGCCCACGACGAAGTAGTTCCTGTGCGAAATCCCCCACGTAGTTGAGGTGGAAGTTGATATCGGTCGAGTTGACTGAGTTGAGCTTCCACGATGCGTCGAAAGCACGGAAGGCGACGCAGTAGAGCTCAAAGAAAGCCATCGGGTCCTCAAAAAGCCTCCAAAATGGGCGTTCAGACCCCAAACAACCTCCATCTCTCAACTGCAGAAGGTCAGCGAGCAGATATGTGATCTGGGAGCCTACCATCGCGTAAGAATAAGCTTCTGGTCCGCTTTGATCGTTGAGAATGGGTAGCGCCACCGTACGATGCACCTCATGGAAGAACACCAGACACTGTAGTGGCAGTAGAAACTGTAGTTCACGTGTAGGGTCTCCATGTCGGAATCCAAGTCGGTTCCATTCAGCGCTTGTCACTGCAAATGGCTTCGCGTCGAAACAGGAAGCCCATAACCGCTGAAGCATGTCGACGTGTTCAGGATTTCCAGGATGCAACGGGTCCTTCATGGCGCCAATGAGCTTCGCAAGTTGTGCTAATGCCGTCGCTGTAGGTGGAGCGCTGCCTGATCCTCCAACACCAGCAACAGCCGTAACCTTCTCCCACATTTGTACTGAGCGTTTTTGCAGCGTTTGGGCCATAGCGGAGCTCTTCATCTTAGAAGCAAGTGCCTTCTTGACACCAAAGAGGACACTGCCCACGTCTTGCTGCTGTGTCTGCTGAGGCTGTGGCATGGGATAACCAGCATTCCCCTCATTTTGAAGGTGGTTCTGCCAATGGAAGAAGGCGCGGAACTGACGGTCTTCAGAAACATCCACGAGCTCCTCCTGCACTGGTATCTTGCTGGTTTTCTCCACTTCCTCAGCTGGTGCCAATTGCAGAACTTTCACATGAATTTCCCCATTGTTGGACACTGGGAGCACTCGAGTCTCATCCGTCAGATCTCTCCAGCAGTAGTCAGAGCCCCCAGTTTGTAGACGGAAGTGGTAAGTACCCTCAAATGGAAACTTGTGACGCAATTCGGACAGCGTAGGGCGAGACGACAGCAAGAGGGAGGAAGAGAATTCCTCCAGTCGCGCATCGTCGGCCTCCAGCAGCATCTGCTGGAAGAAATAGCGACACAAAACGCCGCACTCGCGCTCGCGTGCCATACTCTGTCTATAGGTCTCCGATCAATATGTGAGCTATAAATGCTTTAGTGATGAATACTATTTAATAGCATATTCCATTCGAAAAGGAAGGTTTCTACTCGACCATCACTCTTGCAAAGGTTGAGGAAAGAGTAGCCCGCATTGAGACGGCCTGGGTCTTCTTCGTGCGATGGAGGAGGACGAATGGGACGATGCACTGCTGTCAGAGATTGACGCGTTGGAGAAGCGTCACCTGGAGACCACCAGCCACAAGAATCATCCTCAGATTCTGTCTACAGCTCGAGATACAGTGAATAGTGTAAGCTTAAATTCATCTTCTCGTAACGAACCATGGAACTGCAGGTCCTGTACGCTACGCAATGAAGTGGCCAGAACAGCCTGCCAAGTGTGCAATACACCACGTGGACAGACGTATCAGGAGCAAACACAGACGTCACCATCGAGAGCTACAGTAACAGCACCAGCCACTGCCAAGAAGACAGTACAAGTTCGACTGACCTTTAACGGGTCGTCGCAGAGGCAGCAGGACGTTGGACGCTCTGAACCATCGCCTTTCAGCTCTTCTAGGGGTGGAGAACAGTCGCAGACAATGCTGAGCCATGCAGCCACAGGATCAAGACTTGTACTGACGTCAAGACGCTCTGGACAGGTTTCTACAGCTCCTCTTGAAAATGTACCAGCTTCATCTCCCGTACAAGTGCCCCGACATGCTGCAGGAGAAGATATTCAAGCTCAAAAGAGGTATCTAGACGTTGAAGCGCAGCCAAATCTTCCCCAGATCAACTACGAAGCAGCTCAGCATTTTGTGTACCCGACCAATTACTCTATTCGAGATTACCAGTTGACAATTGCAGAGAAGGCTCTGTATCATAATACAATGGTGTCACTACCGACGGGACTGGGCAAGACGCTGGTGGCTGCTGTGGTCATGTACAATTTCTATCGATGGTTCCCGACTGGAAAGATCGTGTTCATGGCTCCCACGAAGCCGCTGGTGGCGCAGCAGATCAAAGCTTGTCATGAGATTATGGGTATCCCGCTGTCGGATACTGCAGAGCTGCAGGGTAACGTGGCGCCAACGATGCGCCGCGTTCTCTGGAATTCGAGGCGCGTCTTCTTCTGCACCCCACAGAGTTTACAGAACGACCTACGACGAGGTATATGCGCTGCGGAAAAGTTTGTGTGTGTTGTGGTGGACGAAGCCCACCGAGCCACGGGTAATTATGCGTATTGTTGTGTGGTGCAGGAGATTGAAACGAAGACGCGCTTCTTCCGAATCCTAGCGCTTTCAGCCACACCTGGAGCCAAATTTGACGTGATCCAGGACGTGGTGACAAACTTGCGGATATCCCACATTGAAAGTCGATCAGCTGATGATCCTGATGTGAAGAAGTATACTCATGCGCGTCAGGAAGAAGTGATTGTCTGTCGCCTAGGTGAACAGATTATGGAAATTAAGGCGCAATTTCTGAAATGCTTGACACCGGTCATACAACGACTACTCCGGGCTAATATTATTCAGTACACCGACCCGGAGAAGATATCGAGCTGGTACGTGCTGCAAGCTCGCGAGAAATTTCGAAAAAGCCCCAATTACGCTTCCAATCGTAGTGCTGAAAGCGATTTGGCTCTTCTTGTGAGCTTGCTTCACGCGAAGAGTTTGTTGACGGGCCATGGATTGAGTAGTTTTCGCGACCAGATTACAAATTGGATAGAGGAGCGGAAGAAAGGTAAAATGTCGTGGTCCAAGAGAGAAATGTTGCTGTCACCAGAGTTTCAAGCACTAGAGTTAAACCTGGCGGTGACTGACAACGACAGCAGCTCTACGCATACTGCTAGCCACCCAAAGCTGGTTAAACTTCGTGAGGTCTTATTGGAGCACTTTCAACGTCATGCTGCTGGCGAATCCAGCACACGTGCGATCGTATTCACGCAGTATCGAGCAAGTGTTTCGGAGATCGTTTCGCTGCTGCGTCCTCTAGCGCCACTCCTGAACGTCCAACCGTTCATTGGCCAGGGTGCAACTGGTAAAACCAAGTCGATCAAAGGGCAGACACAGAAAATGCAGCAAGAAATCGTTCGCAGGTTTCGTTTGGGTGAGTTTAATGTCCTCGTGGCGACTTGCATTGCAGAAGAGGGTTTGGATATCGGTGAAGTCGATCTGATTGTCTCGTTTGACGCGCTTACCTCTCCTGTGCGGATGATCCAACGAATGGGAAGAACAGGCCGCAAACGCGTGGGTAGAGTCATCATTCTTGTAACTGAAGGCGATGAACAGAAGAAGTTGGCGCGTAGTGCATCAGCTGCGAAAACCGTGAGCCGTGCTCTTACCACGTTTAAGGGCAGATTCACGTATTCGAAGTGCCCTCGCATGTTACCTCCTGGTATTTCCCCCCAGTTAAAGGAATTGGAGATGAAGATTCCAACTTTTCACGCGTCGCAAGTTGGTGGTAAAACTGCAGCAGTGGCGCTTGATCCTGATTTGTGGCAGCTCACCGATGCTGAGCGAGCAGTGGCTTTGATGAAGTACTTCCCACCAAACTTTGCGTCGAGTTCGAGAAATAAATTGTTTCCCGTTGTCGCTAACCGGATGCATTTACTCCGACATCAACCGCGTAGTTTGTTATCGCGGAAAGGTGTGGGCACTCGTGTGGGATATTCCACTCGATCATTTATTTTGCAGGGTCTTGTGCGAAAAATCCACGGCCTCGAGGAAGTGGTGGAGATGGATTCTGAAGATGAAGACGCGCTTAAAGGTGCCGGCAACAGTACATATACAGCTAAAGAACCGACCGAACTCGCACAGTCAGGCTCACTTGAGGACAGCGGACTCACTGAAACTACGAGGGTGGACAAAAAACGCCGTAGAATCAGGACGAGCACTGACAAAGAGGAAACTGACAGCGAAATTGGCTCTCCTTGGCGAGAATCCAGCCCTCAAGATGTGATCGTTGGCGACAGCAAATGTGATGATGATTCATTTTCTGCAATGACGCAGTCGGTGGATACATTTGACACACACTTCAGCCCAGAGTTTATCGACCCAGCCACTCAAATTACCGATGTTGTAGAAGAGGAGGACCAGCCAAAGAGTTGCAGCAAACGCCGTCAAAATGACCAGATTATGAATCCCTCGCCGAAGAAGCAGAAAACAATACCCGGTGTCGAGAGCCCGTCTCAAGTAGCATCCCAAACGAAGATGGCGACTGTGACGAGTGACAATGGTGCTGCTCATGGATTGGAAGAGCAACAAGTAATACCCATTGGTAAGCTCGCCAATTCTGAAAATGCAGACAACGAGGAGAGGTCGCAGCAAATGTCGGCATCGTTACCCTTGACGCTCACGTCTGATTCTGCAAGCGAGGCTGTCTGTCAACGAGGTGTTGCGGAGGAGATTGACATGGAGGCTACCGTGCAACATCCAGTAGCTTCTCGCCATCGTAGCACACGGCAACTGCAATTTGACGATGATAAAGAGGTCGGCGCTCCGTTGGATCAAAACGATAGTGTTGATAGTGCACATCCAAATCCAACTGTGGTTGGAAACAAGGCAGAACTCCAACAAGAGAATGAAACATCAGAAAATGGGCATGAAGAATCCTCTGCATTTTCTTTTGCGCTGGATACAAATGCGATGGGTATCGGAAGTAAGACTATGGTGGGATCAGAAGACGAACGCCAAGATGAGGAAGAAGCCTCTGCATTTTCTTTCGCCCTGCTTCCACCTCTCCATACTGAAGCTGTAGTCGCTCCAACGAAGCCAGCAATGTCACCGGAGTTGGTTGCTGCAGTAACTTTAGCGACAACGTCCCAATCAGTTGAAGACAGCACTGATGGAGATGAGGTTGATGAGATGCACCAGAATACCACAAAAAACGAGATGGATTGGCATTCCGATGCAGATCTACACGTCGTTGATCTTACGAAGAAACAGGCACATTCCATCGTTGCGATATCTGGAGAAAAAATGGAACCAGTTGAGATAGCACCGACTTCACCGTCGACTTTGCTGGCTCACGCTCTTGTGGTCAAAGATAACGATACCTGCCAGTATGCAGTGCCAAGCCAACGAAAAGAGTCCCAACCGGAGCAAGAAGAAGATGGATGTTGCTCAGTTTGTCTTGAGAGTGAGTCGTACGACGACGATCCTATCGTGTTTTGCGATGGTTGTAATGTGGCAGTTCATCAGTTCTGCTACGGGATACATGTTGTGCCTGAAGATAAGTGGTTTTGCGATGTCTGCACGGAGGCACAGACTAGCGCTAGTACAGTTGCCACACGCCAGCTGCGCTGTCAGCTTTGCCCGCACCGTGGTGGTGCATATAAACGGACCGAATGCGGCAAGTGGGTTCACGTTCAGTGTTTCTTGTGGATTCCAGAATTTCGAGTGGAGCAGGGAGAAAACGATCAGCTTGTTCTCGGCGATTTGAAAAGATTGGATCCAGACCGCAAAACGCTGCACTGCTCTCTTTGCAACTCGCAGAAGGGAAATGGAATTATCCAGTGTGCTCACAAACGCTGTCTGGCCGCGTTTCATGTCAGCTGCGCTGCTTTCGCGCATTATCGTATGGACCAACTGGATCCACCTAACGGCGAAGACCAAGGCTGTGGAACTTTGTTTTTGGCATACTGCCCGCTGCATCGCAATTCAACAGCCCCAGTTAACTTACCAGAGCAGCAGAAAACGCCACCACCAGCTAAGACTCGATCCCCCAAGCCCCCTCTTCCTTCACCTGCTCTGCGAGCTTTATCTCCGAGTAATTTGTTGGCTTCTCCTTCATCTGCTGAGGCTAAAAAAAAGTATAAGACCTTCCGAAGGCTGAAGCGGAAGTACGATGCCTCCCAGTCGCAAATGTTTTCGCAGCCAGGAACGAAAGCATCACCAGTATCGACTTCACCATGGCAGAAGCGCATCAGGCGACCCAAGAGACGGCGGGAGACATCACGCGTCTTAGCAGCTGCGTATATCGATGATGTCGCCGACGTTCGAGGTGGGGCAAAAGACGACGACGACGAAGATGACTACGGAGACGACTATAAAGATGGGGCAGATGATTCATTTATCAACGATTCATCGCAACTATTATATTCGCAGTCGGTTGCATCTCCCGAAGACACTGGAGACAGCAACTCGAAGAAAAAGAACCGGAAAAAATCGAGTCCAAACATGCGAGCTATCTATGCGCGGTCACTGTTCGAGTCGCAAAGTTCTCCTCTGCTACTCCACCGTGGTGGGAGGCACTTGGGCACACTCCCTTCTAATGGAATTATACGTGCTTGCCTGGATGAATTGCACAACGGACCAAACGAAGTGGACACTCCGTCTCCAAGACCACGTTTGCGTTCGCGTTCTCGAGCTTCTAATCCCGCTGAGGATTCGATTGCTACACCACCAGCATTATCATGTCCTTTGAGTGCTTCCGCTACCGTAACGGAGGATGGAGACGATGAAGCTGATCCTTCACCCAGCTTCACCCTGCTTGCTGCTGCTGATCCCCTCGACACTGTTCAAGAAGAGGAAGAGAGCAATAGTGAAATGGCCCCGCCGAGCTTTAATTTGCTGGGGAATGATGCATCGTCCACCAGTACAGAAATCCCTGCTGCATCGAGTCCAAGCAGGCCCCAACGATGGGTTTCTTCGTCAAATGGGCCGGTTGTCCCCGCCGGCGGTCATATCAATGGAGCTGAGGATACCAGTGATGAACTGCACAAGAAGGTCGAAGCAAACCGTTTGAAGGCTTTAAAGAAGCTGGAAGAGCGACGGCTAGCAAAACTGCAGCAAGCCCAACCTCAAAATCAAGCACTTCCATCAAGTAATGGACACAATGCTGGTGCTTCTTCGGTGGCTAGTGGTTTTACCTCCGCTGCAACTTTGATATCCAGAGAATCCCGTGAGGACGAGGTATCTACCCCATCGTTTAGTCTGCTGGGATCGACAGGCAGTGGTAAGACTGTTACTCCTACAGAAAGCGCACAGCAGCCGACGTCAACCGTCGACCTGACAAGTCCTACGCCTGGATCTGTTCGCCAGAGTCAACCACCGAAGTGGGTTATCTTCGTAAGCTCCAGTTTTGCCAACACCAACACATTTCCTGCCTTTTTGTCTTCGAAAAGCACTGAGTGCACAGTGGCCATCGACAAATCTCTCGAAGCGGATGCTCTACTGAGTGTACGGGCAGGAGTTCTTTTCGTGACAGGACAGCAACTGCATGAAATGGCCATGACTTCTCCAAGCCAAAATGTGGTCAAAAGTCGGCGCATCGGAATGCTGCTAGCAATGCACAAGAAATTCGTTGTAGCGGTCGTCCACTATGGTGGTGATCCACCTGAGGCGGCGCGGTTGAGGAAGCTTCCGAACGTCACAGTCGTTGTTCAGCCTTCTGTCGAATCTCTATGCGTGCAACTCCACCAACTCGCTCGCGAGGAACTCGTTGAAGGTTATGAGATGCCATCTCCTAGCCTATGTTGCCCCGGGTTTTCTGCTGATGTGAAAGGGCTAGACAAGGATTTTGCTTCTCGACTTGAGTTTTTTCGCTCTATAGCACCTCTATCACTGGGCAGTGCGTTGTCTTTGAGCTTCCGCTTTAAGAACTTCGTCGCGAGACAGGTACCTGTGCTCAAGTTCAACGAGATGCATTGGAGACGGATGTTGCCATGGATCACGGATACGACGGCAGAGGAGATTCGCAACCACGTTCAGCAAAATGTGCGGCGTTAAAGCTAGGAACGGCGGCACGACTTACAGATGCGACCTCTGCAGGAACTGCGCAACGTCTAGTTCTTGAGGGACTCAATGACGCGGATGGAATCGTCGAGCGTCTTGTCGTCTTTGCAGAAGGCGAGACGAACAACGCCAGGAGCAAGGCGGTTTTCCGGACGACTGAAGAAGGGCGACGTCGGGATTACGGCGAGGTGACCAGCCTTGACCAGCTTGTATGCGAACTGGTAGTCCGGGAACTCCTGCAGACGCCATAACACGAGTGTGAAGCTCAGCAACAGCACATCAAGATAAGCTCTACGCACCGTCTTAGGGGTATCAGGCGTGATCTGGATACTGCGGAACTCGTCGTAGAACGGAAGGCCCTCCACGTTGCAGCACACGAAGTAGCCGCCCTCTGGCACAATCGGACGCCAGTTGTACGCCTGAAGCGCATCGCACAGGCGGTTGCGCTTGGACTACAGCATGTAACGTTTAGTGTACACTATCAAATGAGAGAGCTAACTTAACCTCATCGTACCTGCAGCGTGTCCCTCAACTCATCGTAGTATCCGTTGTGCTTGGCCTCCCTGAATGCTGACGCCAGTGCCACCTCGAACGGAGTCGTACCACAGAACGGCACCGTGCTGTGGGCCTTGGTGATGCCTCCCACCAGATGCGCTGGCCCCACCGCGTAGCCCGTGCGCCAGCCCGTGCAGGAGAAGGTCTTGCCAGCACTGAAGAGCGACACCGTGCGGTCAAAGAAACCCGGAAGCGACGCGATGCGCTCGTGCTGGAGTCCATCAAACGTCATGAACTCGTACACTTCATCAGCCAAAACGATGACGTTCGGGTGGCGTTCCAACACCTTAGCGAGTTGCACGAGCTCCTCCTTGGAGAAGACTTTCCCCGTGGGGTTGTGCGGCGTGTTAAGCACCAGCATCTTGGTTTTTGGGGTCAGCATCGCCTCCAGCTTCTCCAGATCCGCCTGAAAGTCGTGGGACGTGAAACGAGCGTCCACCTCCGAGTCCTCACTCAAGAAGGCAGCACGTTTGGCCGCATCGAAGCGGAACGGGACGCCCGCCGACTTGATGCCGTGTAGCTGCGATACCGTCACATAGGCATCAAAATATGGCTCGAAAGTGAGCACCTCGTCTCCAGGCTCCAGCAGCGCCGCCATGATGGACGCGATACCTTCCTGGGCGCCGTTAAATGTCACGATCTCCGTCATAGGGTCCAGATCTCGGTTCAACAGGGCCGAATACATCTCGGCCAGTGTCTCCACGTAGCTCACGTGGCCTCCAGGTCGCGTGTATTGGTTATTGCCGTCGTTGATGGCGTCGATCGCCGCCTGCTTGACGAACTGTGGCATCGGGAACGTCGGGAAGCCCTGGCCCAAGTTTACAGCCCCATGCTGCGTCGCCAAGGCGGAGAACTCTGCGAACACATTGGCAGGCAACGTGCGCACGCGGGTGGAGATGCTGCGCGCATGGCGGAGCGACGGGAGCAGCGAAGGGAGCTTCGACACTGGCAGCATTGCGCACGTAAGGTATCCTCAAAAATACCGTCCATGCCATGTAGCTGAACGAGCATTAATATCTGTCGCTCGCTGTACAGAAAACTGCCGTATGGTGGGGAGCGCCGTAGCGCTCCACACAGACTACTCGCGGGTGCGAAACTTGATACAAGCAAGGAGAACCATTTGCTACATCTTTGTGACAAGTTCTCAAGGCGCTACCTTCCCTGTACGACGCACACGGCCAGGATATCCTCTTAAAGAACAGCTGCTACAGTTACCGTCTCCGCATGTGCGGGAGATAGGTAGTACCGTGAGCGACATTAGTTGATAGTACCGTGAAAACCGGTACGATACTGACATTGACTTGGATAAAGTATACCGTTTAATTCGTGTGGATCACATGATCGTTTAAACCGATTGGGTTTAAACGTTTTAACATGCGGTGGTTGGGGATTATCCCCAACCACCGCAAAATGAGCTCGAATCCAGTGCTTCATCGTGGTGGTGCGCTCGCTACAAGCACTCCTCTGCTGTGGCGCAATGCAGGTACATGTCGTGAAGATACCTTCTAAATGTATGCCAAGTTTTGTCTCTCATCTCGCTGTATCGAGCGCGTTAGACGGGTGGGGATTTTACCCCAACCAACTCAGTGAGCAACAATTGAGCTTAAATAAAATTAAGCTTTTCTTGTTGAAGTTGTTTTGACCAATCACAAAGCTTCGATGAGCAATAGCGATCATGGGGTACATTCTTGATGGCGCTAGACCAGCACGTACCAACTTGGCTGGCTAAATCAGCCGCTGATCGCAGCTGGATGTAAAATCGAAGGCTTCGATTCCAAGCACTGCAGGCACAGTCTTGAGAGGCCTTGGCGCCTTGATGCCATCCTGTCAATCCGCAATTTGCCAGGATGGAAACACCCCATTCTAGCACGGAGTTCCGCCCGCCCGACCAGACCCTCTACCTGCTGTCCGCCGAAGAGGACCCAAGCTTCGATCGCATCAAGGGCCACGCGCCGAGCCCGGTGAACGGTTCGAAGGAGCTGCGCAAGCGCGTAAAGGTGTGTCTCCATGGACGACGTTCAGGACGAGCAAGCTCTGCTCGAAGTTACCACCAGTCTCTTTCGCCCATCGGGTAGGCCGTACACATGAAGCTGCTCAAGCGACGAAAATGCAAAGGAGTGGTGCTCCCCCGCAACCCAGCCGAAGTGCTGAAGGTTTGCTGGACGGATAGAGCCCTTCGTGCGGACGTAGGTAGATAGAATCGTGGAGATGAGAAAGTCTCCACCCAGGTATCTAGACCTGGATATTGTCAAAACGACTCGGTTTAACCGAGCTAATTCGGCAAATTTGCCCGGAATTGACAATAAAAACCGTTTGCCCTCAATCGTCCGAAGTCCGGCGGCACTTGGTCATTCCCCTCCAGCCCCCAAAGATGTTGTCGCTCGCCTCCAAGCTCCGTCCGCTTCGTGCCCCTGTGCTGCGCGCCTCCTTCGCCTCTGGAGGCTTCGCACGTTCCCGGAAGAGCCAGCAGATGAACGCTGTCGAAGCTGTTGAACGAGTTGAGCTGGATCTTCGTCGTTTGGCTGTCATTGGCGGTGGAAACATGGCGGAAGCTATCATCACTGGAGTTCTTACGGAGGGGTTAACCCCCAGCTCCAAAGTGGTGGTGTCCGACCCTAATCCCTCCATCAAGAAGAAATACGCACAGCTCAATGTGGAGACCCACACACGCAACAGCTCAGCGGTGAAGGACGCGGATGTCATTTTGGTGGCAGTGAAGCCGCAGGTGGTCGACGATGTACGTTCATTGGCGGAAGATGGAGAGTTAGAGTTGCTGTGTATTTAACTATGGACTTTGGTTTATGCAGGTGCTGAGAGCGGTGAAGGCGGCGATGGACCCGGATGCTCTGGTCATTTCTGTGGTGGCTGGACAGAGCATCAAGCAACTGCAGAAGCTGCTGGGCTAGAACAGCCACATCATTCGCACGATGCCGAACACGCCTGCTATGATCGGAGAGGGCACAACGGTCTGGGCACAGTCTGCTGAAGTCACCAGTGTACAGCATGAGTTGACAAAGGAGATCCTCGGATCTTTTGGTGTCGAGGTGCGATTGACATGGAGGTCTCTTTAAATTGCTACCGTTGCTGATAGATATGTTTTCTTCGTTGAATTAGGTGTTCGTGGACGATGAGAACGCACTAGACATGGCGACGGCGTTGTCTGGCTCTGGACCTGCCTACTTCTTCCTCGTGGCTGAGGCGATGATCGACACTGGCGTTCACATGGGCTTCTCTCGGCCAGTGGCAACAGTACGAAGCATCACTTTGAAATGATTGAACAGCTATTTGACACTTGTTTTCTTGTTGCAGAAACTGGTACAACAGACGATGCTGGGCTCTGCATTGTACATGCAGTCGGAGGACGTGCACCCTGTGGAGCTCCGGAACAACAGCACGAGTCCTGGAGGCACCACCGCCGCCGGACTGTACCGTGCCGAGAAGAACGGCTTCCGTGCAGTCATCGCCGATTCCATCTGGGCCGCCTACGAGCGTTGCCTCGAACTAGGATCCACCGAGCCTGTGCAACGTCAACGTCCTCGCTCGTAAAGCTGCAGGTCCAACATACAATCTAGTCTCTAGCACGGTTACTTCGCGCTTACATCGATGTAGTGCGCGCCTCCGCTACTACAGCTACGAAAGCAACATGTGTGTGTGCACAAGCATTGCAGGCGATGATTAAAACTAGTTTTCCACCAATCATGTGAAAGACCTAAAACGAATTTCAACAATGGGGATGGCGGACGCCCCTCCACCCAGCAAGAAGCAGCTCCGCAAGCTGGAGAAAGCTCGATGGTTGGCAGAGCGTAAGACCGCACTACTAGCTGAGGGAAATAACGTTCCTTCCAAGCGGAAACGTCGAAACCAACGTCAGAATCGCGCAACAGCGAGTGCAGTGCCGTCCGCCGCCGTCCACTACAATCCGTGCACGTCCTCCACTTGTGACAATCGAGTGACAGGCAGCGTCTGTATCGTCCGCAGCATTGAGCCCTATGTGCATCGCTTTGCCCTGTTCGCCAAAGGCCGCTGGGCTGGTCGCACTCTTCGGGAACTGTTTGCCAGCGAATTCCCGACCCTCTCGACCGAATACTGCGTTCGAGCTTCACATCATGGGCTCATCCGAGTCAATGGGGAGACGGCGAATCTAGACTCAGTGATCAAAGGTGGAGATTTCTTCGAGCACCTCAAGCATCGACATGAGCCAAGCGTCCATCTACCAGTCAAGGGCGACAAGGAGATGACGGCGCTATCAACAAGATGGATACACTTCGAAACAGACGAGTTGATGGTGGTGAATAAACCCTCGGGCATTCCAGTGCATCCGACTGGGAGTTATCAGTTAAACTCCCTAACAGTTATGCTACAGCATGATCGACGTGAAGGTGCAGCGTCGGAAAAGTCTAATGATGTCGAGACTTTGGAACTGTTTCCGGTGCATCGGCTGGATCGACTGACGTCGGGGTTACTGATTCTAGCCAAGACTGCGGAGAAAGCGCGGAGTTTAACAGCTGAATTGACGGCTACGTCGTCTGATGAAAGTGCTGGTACTCGATCCGTGCAGAAATTCTATGTGGCACGAGTGAAGGGCGAGTTTCCTGACACCGAAGTTGGGTTTGCAGGAGTGGACGGACTGAGCTCAGGGCTTGTGAAGATCGAAAAAGCAGAGAGGGATTTTTGGCGCATGACGGCTCCGATAGGCCTGAAAGAACCACGACAGGGCCACGTACGCTGTGTGATTGAGGCTGAAGATTCCAAACCTTGTGTGACTCTGATCCGCCGTCGCGAAGCTGTGGGAGGCGAAAGTATCGTCGAGTGTCTGCTTGTGACCGGACGAACACACCAGATCCGTGTGCATCTACAGCATTTGGGCTTTCCCATTCTGAACGACCCACTGTATGGGGTTAAGACCGGAGAGGAAGCAAATTCGGCAACGGAGCAAGGATCAAAAGACGGACAACTTCCGAATGTGGGTGAGGGGACTGACGATGAGGACGATGGACAAAGGTGTATTCGAGTGTGCGATATCTGTAGGGCTGACGAGACAAAAGAGAACTTTGTACTCGAGGTGGAGGACACTGTATTGTGGCTCCACTCCTATCGATACGAGTCTCCGCAGTGGTCGTTCGAAGTGCCTTTGCCGCACTGGACTGTCTTACAATGAAACATCGCAATACCCACTCAGAAATCCAAGGAATGGCTCGAGGAGCGTGCTGGAGGAGTTTACGATTATACTTGATTACCACATCGCCCCTATCATTGCCGACATGGTCGATTGTGGTGATGCAAAGCATGTGTAATGGGGAAGGGGTAAGTTACAAAGATTTAGCTGCCAGCACATGAAGAATTATCTATCCGCCGACAACCCCCAATTTCTTCAGCTTTTCGACCCTAGTAGCATCACTGTAGCTCTTTCCTTATCCTTGCCAGCGCATAAAACGCCTCCGCCACGAATGAGATGCACTAAAGAGTGCTGGCGGAATGCCTTGGTCAGCCGCAACCTCACGAGCCTTGAAATGCAGCATCTGCGCCGATACTGGACAAGTTGTCCAGTATCGGGTTGTCCGACAACCCTCTCGCCTTAACGAGCTGATCCACATTGCGATGTACTCTTCTGCACCGCCCGGGAGGATAATACCATCGCCAAGCTTGCGAGATCGTATGACCACGAATATTGATTACCATCGTGGAATTCTGGGATTAGCCCGGCTTCATCGAGCAGAACACTGGAAACTGACGATAGTCTATCATTCATAGAATGCAAGTTCGTACGTCTCGCAACGTCCAGGTCGCTCTTGCTTTAATCTGTGGGTTGCTTATCACACTTTCACCAACCGAAGCCTGGTCGTTCTCGTCCATTTTCGGGGGAGATGACGACTCGGAATCAAATTCAAAGAACGACAAGTCCGATGGAACCAACGTCGTAATGCAACAACCTCTACTGAAAGCCACAGATTGGTTCCTTACGGAGGAGGAGATCACTGCATCCAGAGGTGGATCTCCTCGCAGTGACTTGGCCACGTATAGCGTCGGCAACGCCGTGACGACGTTCACCGTGACGAAGGAGTTCTTTGACTCCGTGTACGACGATCTCACAACGACCAAGGAAGACGACCGCGTCCTGTTGGCTGCTTGGAACACGGATCTCGTCCCTTTCAAACCTGACGTGGATCCGACTGGCGCCAAGTCCAACTTCGATATTGTCTTTGGCAACGTCGTGAAGCGCGGGGGGGACGTCAAGATCCTGGGTTGGGCGAACAAGTTCCTGTTCTTTCAGGACGTCAAGGTGCGGAACAAGATCAACAAACTGGGTATCAATGACGGCAACGCGCTCTTCATTTTCGACGACCGCCTCCCTTACGGTTTGTCCTCTCAGCACCAGAAGACGCTCGTGATCGCTGCTGGCAACTCGACCGACAAAGATGACCAACCTGTCGCGTACGTGGGGGGCATCGACCTCTCCAACGACCGCTGGGATACTATTCACCACAACGTCTCGGCGATCCGCAAAGCGTCTGGAGTTCAATTCCGCCAAAGCGGGTGGGTCGATAGCAGTGTCCGAATCCACGGACCAGCAGCGAAGGATGTGGCCAACAACTTCCTTGCTCGATGGAATTCTCCATATCTGCCAACTCAAGGACTCGGAGACGACTTGGTCGATTTTGAGAACCCGCAGTACTCGTACTTACCGCCGCTTGACTACGTGAGCAGTAACACGACGTCCAAACTCGGCAACCAGAACGTGCAGGTCGTGCGGACTTTTAGCTGCAAGTACAAGCACTGGGAGTTCGCTCCGAACGGCGAGAACTCACTCTTCTATGCGCGTATCAAGGCCATCAAGAACGCCAAGAACTTCATCTACATCGAAGATCAGTACTTCATCCTAGTGCCGGAGCTGTTGGACGCACTGCTGGAGGTCCTCCCGGGGCTACAACGTCTCATTGTTGTTGTCCAGCCACCAGAGTTAATCACAAAAAGCGGTGGATACGAAAAGTATATGTATCAGAACGTGCAGCCCCTCAAGGAGAAGTTCCCTAACAAAGTCAAGCTGTACTCGATGAAACCAGATCTAGACGTCTACGTTCACAGCAAGTTGGTGGTGGTCGATGACGTGTATATGACGACCGGCTCAGCCAACTGGAATCGGCGGAGCATGACGTCGGACCCGGAGCTAAGCGCCAACATTGTGGACAACAGCCTCGTCAAGACTCCCGATGGGGTTAAGGTGGGCAAAGTGGTGCGAGACTTCCGCGTGCGCAAGTTTATGGAGATGACGGGTCGGAGTTACGAGAAGATCAACTCGATGAAGTTCCTGGACGCTGCAAAGCTGTTCGACACGGCGGCCGCAGAAGCGACATCTCTCATTCAGAAGTTCGACGTCGACGAGGAATGGTACTATAAGCTGTTCGGCAATGCTGTTCACGGAAAGATCGATCGAGACGATCGGTGTGGTGATTCTGTTTCTACTTTTGCTAAAAAGAAAAGGTAGCTGATTCTAGCCAAGACTGCGGAGAAAGCGCGCTGAATTGACGGCTACGTCGTCTGATGAAAGTGCTGGTACTCGATCCGTGCAGAAATTCTATGTGGCACGAGTGAAGGGCGAGTTTCCTGACACCGAAGTTGGGTTTGCAGGAGTGGACGGACTGAGCTCAGGGCTTGTGAAGATCGAAAAAGCAGAGAGGGATTTTTGGCGCATGACGGCTCCGATACTGTAGGCCTGAAAGAACCACGACAGGGCCACGTACGCTGTGTGATTGAGGCTGAAGATTCCAAACCTTGTGTGACTCTGATCCGCCGTCGCGAAGCTGTGGGAGGCGAAAGTATCGTCGAGTGTCTGCTTGTGACCGGACGAACACACCAGATCCGTGTGCATCTACAGCATTTGGGCTTTCCCATTCTGAACGACCCACTGTATGGGGTTAAGACCGGAGAAGAAGCAAATTCGGCAACGGAGCAAGGATCAAAAGACGGACAACTTTCGAATGCAGATGTTGGCTATCCTGCTGATGGTGAGGGGACTGGTGATGCGGACGATGGACAAAGGTGTATTCGAGTATGTGATATCTGTAGGGCTGACGAGACAAAAGAGAACTATGTACACGAGGTGGAGGACACTGTGTTGTGGCTCCACTCTTATCGATACGAGTCTCCGCATTGGTCGTTCGAAGTGCGTTTGCCTCACTGGGCTGGCTTTAAGAAGGATAGAGCTTACTGTTACCCTTGATTATGGGATGCATGCCGCCAAGCTACATCCTACCGTAAGAGCCTTATGGTTCGATGTAAGTTGGCGTGCACTGTTGCTTTCTTCCTAGGAGCTCAATTAAGCCAGCTTTTTCATCGAGCAGAACACTGGAAACTGACGATAGTCTATCATTCATAGAATGCAAGTTCGTACGTCTCGCAACGTCCAGGTCGCTCTTGCTTTAATCTGTGGGTTGCTTATCACACTTTCACCAACCGAAGCCTGGTCGTTCTCGTCCATTTTCGGGGGAGATGACGACTCGGAATCAAATTCAAAGAACGACAAGTCCGATGGAACCAACGTCGTAATGCAACAACCTCTACTGAAAGCCACAGATTGGTTCCTTACGGAGGAGGAGATCACTGCATCCAGAGGTGGATCTCCTCGCAGTGACTTGGCCACGTATAGCGTCGGCAACGCCGTGACGACGTTCACCGTGACGAAGGAGTTCTTTGACTCCGTGTACGACGATCTCACAACGACCAAGGAAGACGACCGCGTCCTGTTGGCTGCTTGGAACACGGATCTCGTCCCTTTCAAACCTGACGTGGATCCGACTGGCGCCAAGTCCAACTTCGATATTGTCTTTGGCAACGTCGTGAAGCGCGGGGGGGACGTCAAGATCCTGGGTTGGGCGAACAAGTTCCTGTTCTTTCAGGACGTCAAGGTGCGGAACAAGATCAACAAACTGCCAAAGTCTGGTATCAATGACGGCAACGCGCTCTTCATTTTCGACGACCGCCTCCCTTACGGTTTGTCCTCTCAGCACCAGAAGACGCTCGTGATCGTTGCTGGCAACTCGACCGACAAAGATGACCAACCTGTCGCGTACGTGGGGGGCATCGACCTCTCCAACGACCGCTGGGATACTATTCACCACAACGTCTCGGCGATCCGCAAAGCGTCTGGAGTTCAATTCCGCCAAAGCGGGTGGGTCGATAGCAGTGTCCGAATCCACGGACCAGCAGCGAAGGATGTGGCCAACAACTTCCTTGCTCGATGGAATTCTCCATATCTGCCAACTCAAGGACTCGGAGACGACTTGGTCGATTTTGAGAACCCGCAGTACTCGTACTTACCGCCGCTTGACTACGTGAGCAGTAACACGACGTCCAAACTCGGCAACCAGAACGTGCAGGTCGTGCGGACTTTTAGCTGCAAGTACAAGCACTGGGAGTTCGCTCCGAACGGCGAGAACTCACTCTTCTATGCGCGTATCAAGGCCATCAAGAACGCCAAGAACTTCATCTACATCGAAGATCAGTACTTCATCCTAGTGCCGGAGCTGTTGGACGCACTGCTGGAGGTCCTCCCGGGGCTACAACGTCTCATTGTTGTTGTCCAGCCACCAGAGTTAATCACAAAAAGCGGTGGATACGAAAAGTATATGTATCAGAACGTACAGCCCCTCAAGGAGAAGTTCCCTAACAAAGTCAAGCTGTACTCGATGAAACCAGATCTAGACGTCTACGTTCACAGCAAGTTGGTGGTGGTCGATGACGTGTATATGACGACCGGCTCAGCCAACTGGAATCGGCGGAGCATGACGTCGGACCCGGAGCTAAGCGCCAACATTGTGGACAACAGCCTCGTCAAGACTCCCGATGGGGTTAAGGTGGGCAAAGTGGTGCGAGACTTCCGCGTGCGCAAGTTTATGGAGATGACGGGTCGGAGTTACGAGAAGATCAACTCGATGAAGTTCCTGGACGCTGCAAAGCTGTTCGACACGGCGGCCGCAGAAGCGACATCTCTCATTCAGAAGTTCGACGTCGACGAGGAATGGTACTATAAGCTGTTCGGCAATGCTGTTCACGGAAAGATCGATCGAGACGATCGGTGTGGTGATTCTGTTTCTACTTTTGCTAAAAAGAAAAGGTAGCTGATTCTAGCCAAGACTGCGGAGAAAGCGCGGCGTTTAACAGCTGAATTGACGGCTACGTCGTCTGATGAAAGTGCTGGTACTCGATCGGTGCAGAAATTCTATGTGGCACGAGTGAAGGGCGAGTTTCCTGACACCGAAGTTGGGTTTGCAGGAGTAGACGGACTGAGCTCAGGGCTTGTGAAGATCGAAAAAGCAGAGAGGGATTTTTGGCGCACGACAGCTCCGATAGGCCTGAAAGAACCACGACAGGGCCACGTACGCTGTGTGATTGAGGCTGAAGATTCCAAACCTTGTGTGACTCTGATCCGCCGTCGCGAAGCTGTGGGAGGCGAAAGTATCGTCGAGTGTCTGCTTGTGACCGGACGAACACACCAGATCCGTGTGCATCTACAGCATTTGGGCTTTCCCATTGCGAACGACCCACTATATGGTGTTAAGACTGGAGAGGAAACAGCATCTTCAGCAGAGCAAGGATCAAAAGACGGACAACTTTCGAATGCAGATGTTGGCGATCCTGTTGATGGTGAGGGGGCTGGTGATGAAGACGATCGACACCGGTGTATTCGAGTGTGTAATATCTGTAGGGCTGACGAGACAAAAGAGAACTATGTCCTCGAGATGGAGGACACTGTGTTGTGGCTCCACTCTTATCGATACGAGTATCCGCAGTGGTCTTTTGAAGTGCCTTTGCCTCACTGGACTAAGGGGCCTCCTGGTGGTCCACTGGTGTACGCACCACAAAGCTACGCACTTGGCAGGGTTTCGAGTCCCTCCGGGGACTTACAAATGATTAGAAAATTCAATATCCCATTCAAACAATTCACAATCACAATCAAAACCTTCAGAATTCAATAGTCAAGGCAACTAGGAATAACCAGTTAATCAACTTCAATTTCCTTTCCTTTGCCTCACTGGACTGTCTTACAATGAAACATCGCAATACCCACTCAGAAATCCAGGGGGGGACTATTCGTGTTGAATGTTTATCAGTTGCCAACTATGTTAGCAACTGGACATCTCAAAAAGCTAGCGTCTACTGACAACGGCGGGTACCAGTGTTAGGCGGTGGTCAGAGAAGCGTGCTGGAGGAGTATACTTGATTATGATCACGAATATTGATTACCATCGTGGAATTCTGGGATTAGCCCGGCTTCATCGAGCAGAACACTGGAAACTGACGATAGCTTAACACAATAGAATGCAAGTTCGTACGCCTCGCAACGTCCAGGTCGCTCTTGCTTTAATCTGCGGGTTGCTTATCACACTTTCACCAACCGAAGCCTGGTCGTTCTCGTCCATTTTCGGGGGAGATGACGACTCGGAATCAAATTCAAAGAACGACATGTCCGATGGAACCAACGTCGTAATGCAACAACCTCTACTGAAAGCCACAGATTGGTTCCTTACGGAGGAGGAGATCACTGCCAGTCCAGGTGGATCTCCTTGAGCCAGGGTGAGCCACCAGTGTTTTGAACGCCTGCGCCAATGTTCACCGTGATGAGCTTAGCCTTGACTCCTGAGGTACCATGATCTCAGACCAACCAAGGAAGACTATGTGTCTGTTGGCTGCTTGAAGATGGATCTCGTCCCTTTCAAGCCTGCACGCCGGACCACTGTGCCAAGTCGAACTTCGAATTGCTCTTGCAATGTTGCTGGCGCCAGGTCAGCCTGGGTTGAACAAGTCCGTTCTTTTACTGTTAAGGTGCCGGGAACAAGATTACAAATGGCCAAGTTGTATCAATGATGGAAAACGCCTGTCTTCATTTTTGACCACCGCCTCCCGTTGCCTCGCCTCCTGACTACAAGACTGGTCTCGGCCATCGCTGCTGGACCTCGACCAGGAAGATGATCACCTGTTGTGTACGTGGGGGTCCACTTCTCCACGCCGCTCAGACCATTCACCACAACTCAGCCCCCTCGGCCGCACCCCCCAAGTGTCTGGAGTTCACTTGTGGCGGGGTGGTTGATAGGGCTGTCCAAATCCCATGGACCAGTGAAATACTGTGGCCATACTTCCTTGCCATGGACTCTCCATATCTGCCAAACCCAGGATCTTGCAGAATGATCTTGGTCCATTTTGAGACCCGCAGTACTCACTTACTGCCGCTCTCTACTACGCCTACATGTTCAAACGCAACCAGAGACGTCAGGTTGGGCCTCCAGCTCAAGTACAAGCATGGAGTTTGCTTGAACGGGCGAGACTCACTCTCCATGATCAAGGCCATCAAGACCAAGAACTTCGTCTAGATCGAAGATCAGATGCTGAGCTGTTGGACGGATCTGCCTGGGTTTCCCAGCAGTTGATCTCGTCGTTGTCTCAGCTACCAGAGTTAATCACAAAAAAGCCGGTGGATACGAAAAAGACGATCTAGAACAGCACCTCAAGGAGAAAAATCCCAACAAAGTCAAGCTGTACTCCATGAAGCGGAGACCAGACGTCATGTTCACAGCAGTCGGCTGGCTGGTCTCTTGACTGCGGTGCACCACCACGGCTCAGCCAATGGTCGCGGAGTGATCAAGTGCTACACCTCGCCCACAAGCCTCGTCAATCCCATGGTCAAGGCGGGCAAAAGCCGGCGCCGAGATCTCCGCGCGGCCAAGTTTATGGAGATGACCGGTCTGGAGTTACGTAACATCAGTCTCGATGAGTTCCTGGACGCTGCAAAGCTGTTCGACACCAGGCCGTACAAGCCATCTCTCATTCAGGAGTTCGACTGTCGAACCCAAGGACGGGTACTATAAGCTGTCTGCAATGCTGTTCACGGAAGATTCATCGAGACGCATCGGGTGTGGTGATTTCGTTTCGACTTTTTGCTGAAAAAGAAAATAAGCATCAATGGGACTAAGACAGGTTTACCGGGAGCATAAATTGATATCGTTCTCTTCCGATCGGTGTCCAGTCCCCCGGAGATATTACCAATGTCTCACGACTAGCTTATTCGTAGTAGTCTACATTCGTTATCGTGAGAGGTTAGGAAGATGTTCAGAGCTTAGTTCAGGTCTGCCGAGACTGGTAACACAATATACCGCACCATTACTGACCAGAAGTTCAGGACTGCAACTCCTCCAGCAACCCACTGGGCTAAGGTCCCACTGATACTACCTTTTCCTCTTTAAGCAAGTAGAACAGAATCGCCACACCGACTCCAAGTTCCCATCGTTTTGGTGGAACAGCATTGCCGAACAGCTTATAATACCATTCCTCGTCGACGTCGAACTCCTGAATGAGAGATGTCGCTTCTGCGGCCGCCGTGCTCCAATAGCTTCTGGCAGTGTCCAGGAACTTCATCGAAGTCGATCTTCTCGTAACTCTGACCCGTCATCTCCATAAACTTGCGCACGCGGAAGTCTTGAACCGCGCACCTTCGCCCACCTTAACCCCATCGGGAAGTCTCGACCAGGCTGTTGTCCACAATGTTGGCGTCTTAGCCCCCGGGTCCACGTTATGCTCCGCCGATTCCAGTTGGCTGAGCCGGTCGTCATATACATGTCATCACTACCACCAACTTGCTGTGAACGTAGACGTTAGATCTGGTTCATCCAGTACAGCTTGAATTTCGTCTAGGGAACTTCTCCTCTCAGGGCCTACGTTCTGATACATATACTTTTGTATCCACTGCTTTTTGTGATTAACTCTGGTGGCTGGACAATAACAATGAGATGTTCGTAGCCCCGGAGGACCTCCAGCAGTGTCAACAGCTCCGGCACGCGATCAGGTTGTTTGAACGGATGAAGTCTGGTGCTTCTGATGGCCTTTATATGCGCATAGAAGAGCCAGTTCTCGCCGTTCGGAGCGAACTCCCAGTGCTTGTACTTGCAGCTAAGTCTGCACCACCTGGCACGTTCTGGTTGCCGAGTTTGGACGTCGTGTTACTGCTCACGTAGTCAAGCGGCGGTAAGTACGAGTACTGCGGGTTCTCAAAATCGACCAAGTCGTCTCCGAGTCCTTGAGTTGGCAGATATGGAGAATTCCATCGAGCAAGGAAGTTGTTGGCCACATCCTTCGCTGCTGGTCCGTGGATTCGGACACTGCTATCGACCCACCCGCTTTGGCGGAATTGAACTCCAGACGCTTTGCGGATCGCCGAGACGTTGTGGTGAATAGTATCCCAGCGGTCGTTGGAGAGGTCGATGCCCCCCACGTACGCGACAGGTTGGTCATCTTTGTCGGTCGAGTTGCCAGCAGCGATCACGAGCGTCTTCTGGTGCTGAGAGGACAAACCGTAAGGGAGGCGGTCGTCGAAAATGAAGAGCGCGTTGCCGTCATTGATACCAGACTTTGGCAGTTTGTTGATCTTGTTCCGCACCTTGACGTCCTGAAAGAACAGGAACTTGTTCGCCCAACCCAGGATCTTGACGTCTCCCCCGCGCTTCACGACGTTGCCAAAGACAATATCGAAGTTGGACTTGGCGCCAGTCGGATCCACGTCAGGTTTGAAAGGGACGAGATCCGTGTTCCAAGCAGCCAACAGGACGCGGTCGTCTTCCTTGGTCGTTGTGAGATCATCGTACACGGAGTCAAAGAACTCCTTCGTCACGGTGAACGTCGTCACGGCGTTGCCGACGCTATACGTGGCCAAGTCACTGCGAGGAGATCCACCTCTGGATGCAGTGATCTCCTCCTCCGTAAGGAACCAATCTGTGGCTTTCAGTAGGTTGTTGCATTACGACGTTGGTTCCATCGGACATGTCGTTCTTTGAATTTGATTCCGAGTCGTCATCTCCCCCGAAAATGGACGAGAACGACCAGGCTTCGGTTGGTGAAAGTGTGATAAGCAACCCGCAGATTAAAGCAAGAGCGACCTGGACGTTGCGAGGCGTACGAACTTGCATTCTATAAATGATAGACTATCGTCAGTTTCCAGTGTTCTGCTCGATGAAGCCGGGCTAATCCCAGAATTCCACGATGGTAATCAATATTCGTGGTCATACGATCTCGCAAGCTTGGCGATGGTATTATCCTCCCGGGCGGTGCAGAAGAGTACATCGCAATGTGGATCAGCTCGTTAAGGCGAGAGGGTTGTCGGACAACCCGATACTGGACAACTTGTCCAGTATCGGCGCAGATGCTGCATTTCAAGGCTCGTGAGGTTGCGGCTGACCAAGGCATTCCGCCAGCACTCTTTAGTGCATCTCATTCGTGGCGGAGGCGTTTTATGCGCTGGCAAGGATAAGGAAAGAGCTACAGTGATGCTACTAGGGTCGAAAAGCTGAAGAAATTGGGGGTTGTGGGCGGATAGATAATTCTTCATGTGCTGGCAGCTAAATCTTTGTAACTTACCCCTTCCCCATTACACATGCTTTGCATCACCACAATCCACCATGTCGGCAATGATAGGGGCGATGCGGTAATCAAGTACAATCGTAAACTCCTCCAGCACGCTCCTCGAGCCATTCCTTGGATTTCTGAGTGGGTATTGCGATGTTTCATTGTAAGACAGTCCAGTGAGGCAAAGGCACTTCGAACGACCACTGCGGAGACTCGTATCGATAGGAGTGGAGCCACAATACAGTGTCCTCCACCTCGAGTACAAAGTTCTCTTTTGGCTCGTCAGCCCTACAGATATCGCACACTCGAATACACCTTTGTCCATCGTCCTCATCACCAGTCCCCTCACCATCAGCAGGATCGCCAACATCTGCATTCGAAAGTTGTCCGTCTTTTGATCCTTGCTCCGTTGCCGAATTTGCTTCTTCTCCGGTCTTAACCCCACCGAGATATGAGCAACAATGATGAAGACCCTGAAAGTGCTGAAGATGTTGAAGTCCCCAGCAATGTCACTACAGCCTCCAGCAGAGAGCTGGGATTTTGATCACGACCACGACTCATAGGAAGAAAGTGACATGGATACAGTGGGTCGTTCAGAATGGCAAAGCCCAAATGCTGTAGATGCACACGGATCTGGTGTGTTCGCCCGGTCACAAGCAGACACTCGACGATACTTTCGCCTCCCACAGCTTCGCGACGGCGGATCAGAGTCACACAAGGTTTGGAATCTTCAGCCTCAATCACACAGCGTACGTGGCCCTGTCGTGGTTCTTTCAGGCCTATCGGAGCCGTCATGCGCCAAAAATCCCTCTCTGCTTTTTCGATCTTCACAAGCCCTGAGCTCAGTCCGTCCACTCCTGCAAACCCAACTTCGGTGTCAGGAAACTCGCCCTTCACTCGTGCCACATAGAATTTCTGCACGGATCGAGTGCCAGCACTTTCATCAGACGACGTAGCCGTCAATTCAGCTGTTAAACTCCGCGCTTTCTCTGCAGTCTTGGCTAGAATCAGTAACCCCGACGTCAGTCGATCCAGCCGATGCACAAGAAGCAGTTCCAAAGTCTTGACCGTTAGATGGACGCTTGGTTCATCTCGATGCTTGATGTGCTCGAAGAAATCTCCACCTTTGATCACTGAGTCTAAACTCGCTGCCTCCCCATTGACTCGGATGAGTCCTTGACGTACTTCGAAATAAGTTGATGGTACATGTAGTCGATAAACCCTCGGAAATACTAGTGCACCCGACTGGGAGTTATCAGATAAACTCGTAACAGTTACTGGTAAGCTACAACATGTTCGGCGTGAAATTATAGCTCCCCCTCGATACTACCTTTTCTTTTTAGCAAAAGTAGAAACAGAATCACCACACCGATCGTCTCGATCGATCTTTCCGTGAACAGCATTGCCGAACAGCTTATAGTACCATTCCTCGTCGACGTCGAACTTCTGAATGAGAGATGTCGCTTCTGCGGCCGCCGTGTCGAACAGCTTTGCAGCGTCCAGGAACTTCATCGAGTTGATCTTCTCGTAACTCCGACCCGTCATCTCCATAAACTTGCGCACGCGGAAGTCTCGCACCACTTTGCCCACCTTAACCCCATCGGGAGTCTTGACGAGGCTGTTGTCCACAATGTTGGCGCTTAGCTCCGGGTCCGACGTCATGCTCCGCCGATTCCAGTTGGCTGAGCCGGTCGTCATATACACGTCATCGACCACCACCAACTTGCTGTGAACGTAGACGTCTAGATCTGGTTTCATCGAGTACAGCTTGACTTTGTTAGGGAACTTCTCCTTGAGGGGCTGTACGTTCTGATACATATACTTTTCGTATCCACCGCTTTTTGTGATTAACTCTGGTGGCTGGACAACAACAATGAGACGTTGTAGCCCCGGGAGGACCTCCAGCAGTGCGTCCAACAGCTCCGGCACTAGGATGAAGTACTGATCTTCGATGTAGATGAAGTTCTTGGCGTTCTTGATGGCCTTGATACGCGCATAGAAGAGTGAGTTCTCGCCGTTCGGAGCGAACTCCCAGTGCTTGTACTTGCAGCTAAAAGTCCGCACGACCTGCACGTTCTGGTTGCCGAGTTTGGACGTCGTGTTACTGCTCACGTAGTCAAGCGGCGGTAAGTACGAGTACTGCGGGTTCTCAAAATCGACCAAGTCGTCTCCGAGTCCTTGAGTTGGCAGATATGGAGAATTCCATCGAGCAAGGAAGTTGTTGGCCACATCCTTCGCTGCTGGTCCGTGGATTCGGACACTGCTATCGACCCACCCGCTTTGGCGGAATTGAACTCCAGACGCTTTGCGGATCGCCGAGACGTTGTGGTGAATAGTATCCCAGCGGTCGTTGGAGAGGTCGATGCCCCCCACGTACGCGACAGGTTGGTCATCTTTGTCGGTCGAGTTGCCAGCAGCGATCACGAGCGTCTTCTGGTGCTGAGAGGACAAACCGTAAGGGAGGCGGTCGTCGAAAATGAAGAGCGCGTTGCCGTCATTGATACCAGACTTTGGCAGTTTGTTGATCTTGTTCCGCACCTTGACGTCCTGAAAGAACAGGAACTTGTTCGCCCAACCCAGGATCTTGACGTCTCCCCCGCGCTTCACGACGTTGCCAAAGACAATATCGAAGTTGGACTTGGCGCCAGTCGGATCCACGTCAGGTTTGAAAGGGACGAGATCCGTGTTCCAAGCAGCCAACAGGACGCGGTCGTCTTCCTTGGTCGTTGTGAGATCGTCGTACACGGAGTCAAAGAACTCCTTCGTCACGGTGAACGTCGTCACGGCGTTGCCGACGCTATACGTGGCCAAGTCACTGCGAGGAGATCCACCTCTGGATGCAGTGATCTCCTCCTCCGTAAGGAACCAATCTGTGGCTTTCAGTAGAGGTTGTTGCATTACGACGTTGGTTCCATCGGACTTGTCGTTCTTTGAATTTGATTCCGAGTCGTCATCTCCCCCGAAAATGGACGAGAACGACCAGGCTTCGGTTGGTGAAAGTGTGATAAGCAACCCACAGATTAAAGCAAGAGCGACCTGGACGTTGCGAGACGTACGAACTTGCATTCTATCGTGTTAAGCTCGACGAGAATGTTGAATTAATTTTTGTTCGTAGGAAGAAAGTGGGCGGCGCCAAATGAAACGTGACTAATTGACCCCATCATGATCGGTGTATTGCCTATCTTCTGATTGGACCTCTTTACCTTGAGGGCTCTCGGAAATACGTGTACTTCGTGTTTTGAAAGTGCATAATTAAAGAAGCGAATTTCTTGTTCGAGAATGAATTTTACCTTCTTCACTGCACTGACCCTTGCAGCGCCCTCGCTGTTCTTGTTTATGACCTTGACCTGATTGTCGTCGGGTCAAGACTATTCTTCATGCGGATTAGCAATCCGGAATTGTTTTCGGGATGGTTGTGATTCCATTGAAACGCTGGAACATTGCTTTCTCAGTTGTCCAAGGCTAGCACAAATGTGGCGAATGGTATGGAGTAAATGGTGCATGGCATTTCGAAGCACACTGGCGTGGAAGCTTCTGCTCTTCCAATCCAACAGTGATATTGCTAGAGGCTGGAGAGAAGATCACGAGATCTTGTTGATACTGTGGAAAATACACACTTCGATAGTGTTCCACAACGTGGAGACTGCGCAACGACATTTACTTCGGCGAAACACAGGTGGAGATTTCTTCGAGTACATCAAGCATCGACATGAACCAAGCGTCCATCTAACGGTCAAGATTTTGGAACTGTTTCTTGTGCATCGGCTGGATCGACTGACGTCGGGTTATATCTCGAGGGGGAGCTATAATTTCACTTTACTGGTAACTGTTAGAGAGTTTATCTGATAACTCCCAGTCGGATGCACTAGAATCCCCGAGGGGTTATCGACTACATGTACCATCAACTCATCTATTTCGAAGTACGTCAAGGACTCACCGCAAAATTCCTCCAAGAAGTACTGCCAGTTTATCTATTAGCACGTTGCTGAATTCCGAGAAACACGGAGAAACCCGCTAACTAGTTATGCCAAATCTGTAGAGTTTATTACTAAGTTCATTGTAAGACAGCCCAGTGAGGCAAAGGCACTTCAAAAGACCACTGCGGAGATAGGGTGGAGCCACAATACAGTGTCCTCCACCTCGAGTACAAAGTTCTCTTTTGTCTCGTCAGCCTACAGACAGCCCTACAGATATCGCACACTCGAATACACCTTTGTCCATTGTCCGCATCATCAGCCCCCTCACCATCAGCAGGATCGCCAACATCTGCATTCGAAAGTTGTCCGTCTTTTGATCCTTGCTCCGTTGCCGAATTTGCTTCTTGTCCGGTCTTAACCCCATACAGTGGGTCGTTCAGAATGGGAAAGCCCAAATGCTGTAAATGCACACGGATCTGGTGTGTTCGTCCGGTCACAAGCAGACACTCGACGATACTTTCGCCTCCCACAGCTTCGCGACGGCGGATCAGAGTCACACAAGGTTTGGAATCTTCAGCCTCAATCACACAGCGTACGTGGCCCTGTCGTGGTTCTTTCAGGCCTATCGGAGCCGTCATGCGCCAAAAATCCCTCTCTGCTTTTTCGATTTTCACAAGCACTGAGCTCAGTCCGTCCACTCCTGCAAACCCAACTTCGGTGTCAGGAAACTCGCCCTTCACTCGTGCCACATAGAATTTCTGCACGGATCGAGTGCCAGCACTTTCATCAGACAACGTAGCCGTCAATTCAGCTGTTAAACTCCGCGCTTTCTCCGCAGTCTTGGCTAGAATCAGCTACCTTTTCTTTTTAGCAAAAGTAGAAACAGAATCACCACACCGATCGTCTCGATCGATCTTTCCGTGAACAGCATTGCCGAACAGCTTATAGTACCATTCCTCGTCGACGTCGAACTTCTGAATGAGAGATGTCGCTTCTGCGGCCGCCGTGTCGAACAGCTTCGCAGCGTCCAGGAACTTCATCGAGTTGATCTTCTCGTAACTCCGACCCGTCATCTCCATAAACTTGCGCACGCGGAAGTCTCGCACCACTTTGCCCACCTTAACCCCATCGGGAGTCTTGACGAGGCTGTTGTCCACAATGTTGGCGCTTAGCTCCGGGTCCGACGTCATGCTCCGCCGATTCCAGTTGGCTGAGCCGGTCGTCATATACACGTCATCGACCACCACCAACTTGCTGTGAACGTAGACGTCTAGATCTGGTTTCATCGAGTACAGCTTGACTTTGTTAGGGAACTTCTCCTTGAGGGGCTGCACGTTCTGATACATATACTTTTTCGTATCCACGCAATTACTCGACTTTCAGCACTTTTCGGGCACTGCTCCGCTCTTCTACGACGAGAGAGCGATGTCGTTTTCAACGGTGTCTCCATCACTTTCCGCCCGGTTCCATCGTTACAGCTCTATTCTCATCTCGACGGCGAGTGCTCTGTGATGACGAAAATGATCGCCTCCAAGCCCCACCTTGTCCCCGCACCACCGACTAACATTGCTATCCGCCGTTGTCCGCTGGACACGCAGGAATACGTAATTCAAAATGAACCAGAAACCACACAAGATCTTTTCGATAAGTTAACAATCTATTAGTCAAACACAAGCAAGAACACGAATTGTGGCAAGCTCAATTGCTGAGCGAAAACATGGGCGAGATTAGCGACGATTCGAATCGGAGCACGAGGAATAAAATCTCCATAAGCCAGTACTTGACACCGCCCTTGGGGATGTTTACATAGTTTCCCCCGTACTGCACCACACAGCCCATCTCGGGCCGACTGGGATCGCTTGGCATAAATCGTAGCACGGTCAGGGACTGTGTCCAGACATCAGTGGCACATACTCTCTCCTTCACATCAGGCAGGTCTAGTGTGCGCACAAAGTAAACCAAGTCGTGCTCCCTTCTCACACGGCTGATCACCTCAATAGCTCGAGACACTCGGCCAGTCTGCGGGTAACAAATGACGCGGTAAATGATGATGGCGTCGTCACACACTTTCTGTAGCAAGTGTTTCTACAATGCAAAATGTAAAACAAGTCAGCTTCTCGTCGATTCTAAAACAAAACGCCAGCAAACTCACTCGAATAAACAGCGACGGACTGAAGAAGCTCGCGTAGCTATCAGTCGTCAACCTCTGCCAGGTGGTATTCCACAAATTCTCGGCACATACATGGGGGAAGGCCTTGTGCAGCGTGAACTTGACGCTGGTGTTCTCTACGTGACGTCTGTCGGACCAGCCCATGACATTCATGCCCGACGCCTCCATAGCTTCCTGCGTCAGAATACTGTCTACAGATTCCAGTGTTTGACACACCAGTTCCTGCCACTGCTGCACTGTAAAAGGTTTAAACTGCTGCACCACAGCCTGTGCCTCTCTCTGGAAGATCATCTCCAGCGCGTCAAGCGTAGACACACCAGGTTGTGCAGCTTTAGCATCTGATTCTATCTGTAGCGTCTTGTTCTCGGTCTCCAACGCTTCCCGTTCACTTGACAGTTTCAGCACGGCCACCTGCTTCTCCAGCGCGATGATGGACTTCTTGACGCCCGCCAGCATCTCCTTCTTGCGCTGCATGAAGCGGCGCTGCACCTCTCGATGTTTCATGCGTTTCTCCTCCACAGTAACGCGCTTGCGGCTTCCCCTTGCCTTCTTCTTGGCTGGCAGAGGCTCTGGCTTGACGGACGCCGACGAGTCAGAGGAGTCTGCGAGTGAGGACGAGCTGGGGGACGGCAGCAACATACTCTCGAAGATCTGCTGGTCGGTGTCGCTCCAGTCCTCGGGCAGGAAGTTCGGGCGCGACTCATGCAGCTCCAGGGCCAGCGGCGCGTGCGGGAACGTCGCCATCTCTGAGTGCGGAATTCCAGGAGTGATGGTCAGTTGGTGAAAGCCGATGCAGGAGTGAAGAAGTTGAGGCCTCGAAGACGAAGTCGTAACGCGCGTAGGTACGAACCTGTATAGATTGGTTCCGGTGGGTTAAATGATAACGAGTTTAGAAGGTCTGATTGCGTCCATGATAGATTTAAAAACATTCTGAGACCTGTTAGAAATAATATGTGATAGCGATGAGACGCATCATGGAGACGGCTGGTGAAAAAGGAAGACGGTCTCTGCTACAGCGTGTCCTGTTCCGTACCAAGATGGCCGAGTGTCTGACAGTTCATGTCGAGAGTTTCCGTCTGGAGAGCTGCATATGACGATGTACTTGACGCTCTACATGAATACGCTGGCGGCTGCTTTCTTGCAGCGTGAGCGACTCCATAAGGTCGAATGTACGAGGTGAAAGCTGCGAGTGGGGGAGTGGGACGGGCGCTTCGTTACCGGTCCGGCTCGTGGATTGCCCAAGCGAAATTGACTACAAAACCGCGCACTTGCATGCACCGGCACATGGCAGCTTTAGCACTTCACAGCCGCTGTAGGACGTTTTCATAGAGAGCATTATATTAGCGTTGAGCACTATATTTTTCTTGCTCTGACTAGCGATCTTCGAGTCAGAAATCAGAACAACGGACACAAGTTTACTCAATGCAACTTGCTTATCTACATGTACATCAGGTTGTCAGTGCTGTAGAAAGCTTACCTGTCGTGTACCTACCAACTCGGCTACAGAAATAACTGCTCAGTTGTTCTCCTTTTCCGCCCATCGACGTTAAACTGATCCTCCGATCTGCGTTTTGATGACTGGGGGTGTGGGTAAAACCGAGTCAAAAACACTCATGTTGAAGCCCCTCGACTGAAAGCGGTTTCCATGAAAATACGTCACACTCGCCGGTTATTTTCCGAGTGCCTTTCTCCTCGATGGGCTCACAACGACGGACTCCGGTATTCCCTCCCCGTCTCCACTGCGTATTTGGATCTCGAGCGCTCCGACCATGACAAGCCGCGAGTCAGTCGAAGGTCTTCTCGGACGCTTAACCATTGCGCTCGAGCACAAGAGCTACTCCCCCGGTGAAGTCATTACAGGGGTGGTGAAGCTCTCCACACAGGAGCTCGTGCAGGCGAGAGAGCGTGAGTTATCTAGTGTCAATATCCTTGCATCTGGAATGAAAAGCTCACCAACATTCACTGTCCGCAGCGCTAGCAGTGGTTTTCCAAGGGAGAGAGGAAGTTGCATGGGATGAAGGAGTCTACAGCCCAGTCACCAACGCTTTCGACAAGATATTTATGCAGGAAAAAGTTGAATTAGGTTCGACAATTTTTTACGACGCCGGTGAAGCGGAGTACCGTTTCAGCTTCCTGTTGCCATCCAACTTGCCCTCGAGTTTCGATCTCAGGGACATTTACAGCGGAACCGCCGAACGTCTTCGTGTCCAGGTCAAGTATCGGGCAGGTGTGTGGCTTCGTGCAGACAGTGAATCAGTAGCGTACTTGAATGCCGAGCAAGAATTTACAGTCCACGCACCGTCGACAATCACTCCACCAGTGCAGGCTCTCGAGATCTCAGCGTCGGAGACCGTGCATTGGTTGTGTTGCATCAACCGCGGTAGTCTGCAGATGACTGTAGAAATCCAGAAAGACGTGTATGCTGCGGGTGAAGTGGTCGATCTTCAGTGTCGAGTGGATGGAGCTGCGTGTAAGGCTTCTGTTGCAGCCATCTCAGTGGATCTAGTGGAAGAAATTGTGTTGCGGAACTTG
This sequence comes from Phytophthora meadii, assembly GCA_032432875.1. Lineage (NCBI taxonomy): Eukaryota > Oomycota > Peronosporomycetes > Peronosporales > Peronosporaceae > Phytophthora > Phytophthora meadii. Next base: position 942,225 of record JAUMGV010000075.1, on the reverse strand, counting down.
GGTGGGCAAGCGGATTGGACCGTCACACGCGTGCTTTCATCCCTACGAGTCAATGGCTCTGCTTCGGGTCAAAACACCGACCAGAAGCTGGATGTTGCTTTGGTCGAAGGAGAGAAGGAGGCGCCAATAAACCCAGACGTGTCAACCCATTTCTTCCGGTGTACACACCGCTTGGTAGTCCGATGCAAACCCTTTTTGGCGCAGAATATTGTGGCTGAAGTACCAGTCAGAGTGCTACACCACAATACGGTGTTTCATGCCGGAGCAGTTCGGGTGCTGAGGATGCCGGCAGAAGCTACGGCGGGCAATAAAAGTCCCTAGCAAACGGAAAGTCTCCGTACGAGCTCAGGCTAATAGCTCCGACATGTCTAGAAACAGAAGACCGGAGTTATTCATTTATTTGTGAGTGTGTGGGCATTTCACCTTCAATAACCAAACAGTTTTACGAACAAACTTCTACATGAATTCTATGGGTCACTGCACCAGAAGAGCTTGCGGCCCTATCACTTCCGCTTCGATACGCATTGCAATCTGAAGAATCTCAAGACACCACCACCCTGCCGTCGCGAGCTCTGTTCCTTGAATTACACCACCAAAATCATCTTTGCAGTGTTCTCCCTGTTCCCCAACACGCTCGAAGAAACCCCAAATGAATGAGTTCATCCAAATCTCTTCCTTCTGAGGCTCCACCTTCTTCCGCCCGCGAGGATCACGCACCAGTAGCTCCCCTTCCTGACGGAGATACACCTTCGGATCAAGGTTCTTGTACAGAACCATACACTGATCCGGCCCAAAGTCCACCAGCATCGCCAGAATGAAGGCTCTCGCACGCACTTCACTGCCCTCGCGCTCCAGCGTGTGGTAGTAAATGACCGTCTTCTCGTCTAGACGCTGCATCACGTGGAAGTGGGATTTAATGTCCCTAGGATATACATTCATGAGTGACTTCGGCTGTGAGAGGACCTGCCACGTTCCTTGTGCTACTTCCTCCAGCGATCGTCCGTAAAATGTCTTTTCAAGGCAAAAACTGAGCTTGTCCGGCTGCACTTTGTGTCGGTCTCTCCAGCCGAACATATTCACCCCAGTCGTGAAGCAACTCTTGCTCTCTCGGAATGCCACCACCTCCTCATATGCTGCACTGGCGATGGCACTGCACTGTTCCAGAGTCAGAGGGTTAATCACGAGCATTGGGTTGGTGCGTTTGTCTTCTTGGACTTGTAGAACTGCAGCCACTGCCTTGTCCTGTGCAGCAGCGAACTGCGCGACGTGCTTTTCCACTGTAGCGTACTCGGCCTCAAGTCGCTTCAGCTCGGCGTTCTCCTTGGTTAAGGCACTTTTGAGCTGCGCGAGCTGTACGTACGCGCTGTGTAGAGCTGAACTAGTGTCAGTGTCCTCTTTGGGTTCGCTGACTGTTGGCTGGGCATCCCGCTCGTGCTGCGCTGTCAATAACTTCTCGTATTCTGCTTCTAACGTTGTCAGTTGGTCTCGGAGTTCACTCAACGTGTTCTGTGCGTGTCAAACAAAGGTCGTTAAGTCATTCACAAGTGAGATTATCCTCGAAGACATCGCCTTTTCGTACCAGTTTTCGGTAGTAGCAGCGCTTGACAATAAGTCGGTTCTTGGCACGTTGATCCTCGTCGAGAACGCGCTTTGAGGAGTCGTCCGGCAAGTCCATTTGGCACATTGCACCTCCAAAGTGTCAATGTGCGGTACCGCAGTGGATTAGTAACTGCACGACGAACGACAGCGATTACTTTTTGACAGCGTCAACGTTCTGGGGTCTGCCAAGCCCGATGAAAAATTTCGCCGTTGCGTGACAGAGGCCGGCCCGCAAACAACCAAGCAGGCCAAGGGATGGCCCACAATCGACAAAATGAGTCAAGCCGAGCATTGCCTCGACGTTTTGGTAATCCACTTTGTGCCCCTTCAATTGACGCGCGAGGAGTGGATTCTCACGCTCTTCGTCAGCATGTCGCTGAGCAAGGACCAGTAGACGACAACGCGCTGTAAAACATCGTACACAGTTAGGTCGATCTACGTTGCCATTATTGCCGATAAGATATGTGAACGAAGGCGTACAGTACGTACAGTATCGCAGGACGCCTTTTGGGCTGACGAACATTTTGGACCATATATTAACCAAGATAAACGTACTGAAAGGACTACTTCATCTGAATTGTTGAAGTGGGAACTGGCTTCTCAATAGCACTCTCCAAGCGGAGACCGTCGCCGGTGTGGATTTTCAAGTGCCGACGAAGGCCAAAGGATTAGGAAACGGCATAACTAATGCGTCTTCGGCCTTCATGAAGACACTGGAAGCAGCTTCCGACCTCACGGTCGACGCGGGAACTGCCTCGTGTGACAAGGTGCCAGCGCTACAACGCCCCTGCCAGCTCAAGGATTCCTAACGCTCAGTACTCGATGTCCACCACAGGAGGATATGAGTGAGACGTCTGCAAGCCACACAAGGACCTTTTGCATGTCCAACGTGTAACTCACGAGCGGACAGGTCTCGTCAGTGCTAGTGGTGCCAGTCGCACCCATGCATCAGCCGTAGCTTTTGTATCTGACCACAAACCAGGAATCGTTGCGAGTCACCCCATGAAGCTCTTCAGCCAACTAGATGTAAGGGATGACTGCTGTTGCGATTGAGCTGTTGAGCTGCGTGGCTTCGTCGGGTTAGTGCAGCGCTCGCGTCGCACGATGAATAGCCCGAGATCCCACTGCTTTCACCGCTTTCAGTCACGAGTTCAACAGTCTTGCCGATCTTTCGCCGCGTACGTAACGGCGGACCTTGTGACAGCTTAGTCAAGTGCCACCGCCACTACGGATTGCAAGATGTTCGCACGGCGTCCGCTTGAGACCGAGACTTGACAAGGTGCATGGAGCGGTCGCGTTTCATGGTCCCCCCTGCGTTTGTAGCGCTCATGGCTACATGGAGCGTAGCGTTGTCGGCTCGCGTGACACCTGCATCCCACCGTACACAACGCAGCAACGCGAATGTGTGGCGAAAATGAAAGTTACTCGCGCCGGACGCGCGACAAGAATCGAGCGATCTCCACGATCAGAGCTAATCACCGAACCAAAGCACTCACCCGCTAGCAATCCAGCAATCTGGGCCGGTCGCGATGGGGATCGGATAGTCTCACAATTGAATCTGCCTCGTGGCAGCTACTTAGCTCACCTGCTCGCTTCTGCGTCTGGTGTTGCTATTTACCTAGCGATCTCTCACACGTCGGGCACCCTCCACCCCGTGTACAAACTTCCTCCACCTCCTTCAGGACCATGCTTCGTATCGCGGATCTATTGAACAACATCGGCGAGGATGACAGCCAGATGGCGGACGTCGCTGACAGCCGCCGTGCACAGGTGAAATTGGGCCGGTCCGTATCCGCCCCAGAACGCAGTGCCAGTGTCGATGACCACCACGACGTCGCTATGGTCATGGTGTCAATGGTAGACGACGACGAGCACGCCGCGTCTTGTCCCGAAGACAAGCGATCACCTCGCTACATTCAGACGCCGACTCGCCTTCGATCGTTCTCCAGGTACGTCGAAACGATCTCACTCATCGATAAGGATGACATTAAGCTCACATTTTGCAATTAGGATCCAGGAGAAGGCCGCGATGAACCGGTCACCACGCAGACTCTCGCCCTACGGTGCTCAACAACTGAGGAGCATCATGAACCCGAGCGAACCCACGGAAGCTAGTGGCGTCTCGTTCGACAAGTTGGAGGCTGCAACCGGCAAGAAGCGGAGCACACGCTCGCTCTTCCCGGAGCTGTCCGAGTCGGAGCGCCGCGCTAAGCAGAGGCTCATTGTTAAGCGCTGCTACTACAAGAAGATCGTAAGTTCAACTGCAGTTGTAGTGTCGACAAAATCCAGGAGCTCATTCGCTGTGTATGTCCATGTGTCCATGCAGAATACGATCAAGTCTCTACGTAACGAGGCCAATACTTTGGAGCAACAGTTCCGTTCGGCTCTGCATGCAATGCAACAGGAAGACGAAGCCGCAAAGGCTGCGGGTCATGGAGAGGACGTCAAATTGCGCGAAATGTTCCTCGACACGCTGACCACAAAGGAGGCACTTCGTGAGGAGAACGTCCGTCTACGCAAGCTGGCGGACGAATACTACATGAAGAACCAGGGACGTCTCCGGCAGCTGCTGGACGCCAACCACAAGGACTTGATCCTCTTCACTGCTGCTTCCAACGACGACTGAGCTTTTCGCTTTATCAACACACAAGCACCAAACGACACACACTGCGTGATAGCGCTTTACATCTCCCATTCTCCGCAACGCGAGGTGGGCACGGCTGCTTAGCGAACCGAAGCCACCTCGACGACAGAGGTGGCTCGCTGTGCACGCCTTCACATCACATTGAAAGTAACTTATATAGAGCTAACTAACTTAAAAGCTAATAGAGAAACACCCGCGCAAGACATGCGCCCAAAAAACTTTTCTTTCACCATGCCAAAAGTAAACATTCAAGGCGGCAGGATCTGGTGCGAGTGCCGGTATAACGACCTGAACAGGCTGAAACTTGCAATCAAAGTTGCTGTCCTGCGAACGGTGCTGGCATCCAGGGGCAGTGATAGATCTGTAGGACAAATTGGCACCATATGGGTAATGCAACATGTCGAGACGTCCTTCCAGCAACAAGTTGCAACAGTACATGAACAACGCGGTCGATGCCTGCTCGGCACTTGAAGCTCTCTCGACACTCGCTGCTTGGAGTGGACAGTGACATGTGCGAGGGATACGCATGCACATGTGCTGCATCATCGACCCTCCGAAATGCGGTCCTCTGACTGGTTCACAAGGCTCGACGTGTGCGTGTGAGCCAGTCCTGCGTGTGCAGCGGTCTCACTAGCGAATTTGATCCGGTCTACGCAACGATGGCCCCGACGAAGCTGAACTTGGACGACCCTGAGGTCAAGAAGCAGGCGCTGGCCGGTCTAGCCAAGACGATCCCTGTGGTGCCCTTCAAGGGTGTCGAGTTTTTCGATGTGGGCGGTCTGTTGGCTAACCCGGAGAAACTTCAGCTGACCTTCGACCTGTTCGTGAACGCCGTGACACCCTTCATCGACCAGATTGATGCCATCGGCTGCTTCGACGCGCGCGGCTTCCTATTCGCGCCGTACCTTGGAGCGCTCTTCCAGAAGCGCGTCTTCATGCTGCGCAAACCTGACAAAATGCCGAGCGTGAGCGACACCATCGAGTACTTCAAGGAGTACAAGGGCGACAACAGCGAAGGTGGCGACCACCTCAGCATCCAGACGTATGCCGTCAACAAGGGCGACCGCGTGCTGCTCGTGGACGATCTGCTGGCTACAGGCGGCACCTGTGAGGCTGGTATCCGCCTCGTGCAGCAGGCCGGAGCCTTGGTCACGGCCTGCATCTTCGTGGTGGAGATCGGTGTGCTTGACGGTCGCGGCCGTGCCATCAAGGCCAGCACAGACGAGAAGACTCAGATCATCTCACTGCTCACGGAGAAGGACTTTTAGACGACAACTGTAGCTGGAGCTTTTATAGGTTGCCTACTACGTCGGTATCGAGAGGAGATAAGCCTTATATATTAGACAGTGTTGATGCAACTTGCACACGAACATGCACATCCATTTCAAAGCGGAGATATTAATTTCCACAACTTGATACAATCAATTTCAAGCAGATTCACAAGTGTAACACAACTCCAAATCACAAACAAAACGTAAGCTGGATGATGAGACGCATTCGTATTTATCCAGCCACATACAGTACCTCTTTTCGTACTTTATCGAGTGTTTAACCGCGTTGAAGTTGGAAGTGCAACCTTCACTCTGCCTTGCTGTCGGCACTACTTCTTTCTTACGCCTTGAAATTCCAACTTGGAGGGAGTCAGTGGTCACGCAAGCAGGAACTAGAGTCAGCACGTCACCAGAGAGACCCCGGTGGACATTGTCCAGTAGAGACGGCTAGGGAGAAGACGTTTAATAGCAACTACAGCCTTGGGTAAGCATAGCTTGCTGCCTGGTGTAAATCCCAATACAATATACATTATACAAGACGAATGCACCACCACATTGAAGTTGAAGTGGACACCCTTTAGTCGAGACGCTATCAATAAGCACCACAACTGCGCGGTAGCTAGCCGCGATCCCCGCCACACTACGCATGCATCCTCATCTTCGTACCTCAGAACTTCGTGCCTCCTGAACGTATTACCCCAGAGGTCCCTGCCGGTCAGTATACCGCAGAACAAGGCCACTCCCCTAGATAACCCCCAAAATGTTGTTGGGTGAAGCCGGCCAGTTGCCGCAGTACTCCACGCGTAAGTCTTAGTTACTTAACTCCTCACAACCGTGCGAAATCGTAACTGAGAGGTTCGACGGCCAGTCCGCACGCCAAAGAGCTCTCCTACAACTGCCGCCGCCCACTATATACTCCTAACCTAAGATCTGCGTGCTGCCACCGCCAGGATCTTCCTTCGGCGACTCCTTACGCGTCTTCTCCACCGTTCCTTCCTTGTGCTCACGTCGCCCGTCCCAGTACTCCACTTGTGTGCTGCTAGTCCACCGCCGAGTCGTTCCTCCTGCTGCGATCTTCCATCGTAGCCATTGGCCTTGAACTTCAACGTCGTCCAGTATCTTCCGGTCTCCGTAGCCTTGTAGTCACCGTCCAACCTGTTGTCGTCCCCGATTGACTGCAAATTAACTTCCTTAGTCATCGTAGCCGTCGCCGTCATCTGTGAGGTCGATGATCTCCGTCTTGTAGGGCTGCGTCGTGAAAAGCTGTTTCTTAGGAGCGTAAATTACTACTCGTCCACACGCCATCCCCCGCCTGAAGATCGTCCCCGATCTTCCCTTCGTCAAATAACTGCTCGAACTGTTGGGCAGTGAGCCAGGCTGGCACCACTGGTCCACCTGGTCGATCTTGGTATTCAACTCGATATTGGGTCTCATAGCGGCCTGCCTTGTTCTTGACCTTGCGCTGTCCTCGCTCAATGACAGTTCTAGCGCCTGCTTCGGCCATAATAACTTTGGCTGCTGATGGCCAACGTCCTTGTCCATGTCCACGCAAAGCTCGAGCGGCACCACCTGCATCTTCAGGTCCGTTCGCTCCAAAACGTGCACCTGCTGGGACGTCTTCATTGTTATTTGCCGTGGTGTCGTCTCCGTAGGTCGTCGAAGGGCTTGGTACCCCGCGATTCGTAGCTGTACCCACTTCCTTGGCGTTTGTCTCCGTCGGCTGGTTACGTAGAGCACTCCGTCGAGCTGCTCGTGCCTCTCGCGCTTCTGTTTCTGTACGTCGTTTGGCCTGCTGCTTCTGTTGCTCATCTGGTGCTTGAGCTTCAGTACGCTTCCGTTTTCGTTGCTTCGTCGCCGGTATTGCTGTGACTCCTTCGTTCGCCACCTTAAACGATGCTTGAGCTTCAGTAGATAGTGTAGTAGCTGCCGTCGGTTCCTGCTGATCTTGTCCGGTGCCCGTTGTCTCATCCGGGTCCTCCGTCTCAACTTCTGCAACGGTAGTATCTATTCTGGAGTCTCCAAGCGGGTCTACCGTGTCGTCACGTCCTCTGTGGTTTTCCTCCGTTCTCGAACCCGCTGCACTTATCGGTACGGTGGCTATCTCCGTTGCCTGAGCGTTATCTTGGATACTGACGATCGTACGTGTCGTAGATTCAGGTGCAAGTTCACCTTCTGCTACGGATGCTGGTTCTGTTGCCGCTGCAGTGTCGTTCGCCATACATTCAACGTCATCGCCACCAAACAGCTCCTCATCCTTGGCCATGTCTTCCAGTATCTGGTCAGCTATCGCTGTCAACTGACTCCTCGGTCTGTAGTACGAGATCAGGAAGCTGCAGTGAGCAACCAACTCCTCGCCTGTGTCTTCTCTTCGGACGATCCAGTTGTCGAAGCCTCCGTCTGCTGTTAATTTCACGGGACCGACCCACTGATGGGCAAGCTTCGTCGCACCAGTTCCTCTAGGAGGCTTAAAGAGCCACGCCGTATCGCCCACCTTGAAGTGTACGTTGTTTCTGACCTTCTGATTGTAATACCGCTCACGTCGTAGCTGATCACGTTCTAACACCACTTTTGCAATCTTCGCTGCTGATGCCATGTTCTTCACCAGCTTTCGGTGATACTCCGGCCAGCCGTCGATCTGCTGTACTAGACTCACCCTCAGTAGTTCATTAGGAGCACGCAGCCGTCTCCCCATCATAAGCTCATTAGGAGAGTATCCTGTAGTTCCATGTCGAGCTCCGTTATAGGCGTACATCGCACACGGGATCCAATCGTCCCAATCGTTTTGCTTCTCGTCCACGTACTGTGAGACCATGTCCTTCCAGATCTTGTGATATCTCTCCACGAGTCCTAGCAACATAGGTCGATACGGTACAGGCTTGGTCTGTTTTGCCTGCATTAGCTGGACTAATCTGGTCACCACGAGTCCATTCAACTCTGGAGCTCCGTCCATGATCAACTCACGCATAGGCCCATGTACACTCACGATACGTTCCGTCAAAAACCTTGCGATATCTTCTGCTGTATGACTTGGAGTTGCGATCATCACTGCATATCTGCTAGCGTAGTCGACAGCCGCGATAACGTAGCGATTTCCTCTGGCAGTGATCGGTAGCGGACCTGCTACGTCAAGCGCCCATCTGTCGCCAACTGCACCAACTCCCAAGCTTCGAAGCGGTGGTATAACTGCCTTTGGCCTCGTTTTCCGTGTTGCACAATCTCTACAGCTTCGTACCCAGTACTTGACTTGGTCACGCATTCCGGGCCACCAGTAAATCTTCTCTAGCCGTCCATACGTCTGTGGAGTTCCCAAGTGACATGCGTAAATCGAGTCATGAGCTTCTCGCAGTGCCTTCGCTCGGAGTGGAGCCGGTAAAACCACCCGTAAAGATCCATCCGCCTCACGTAAATGCACCAGTCCGTCTCGAACAACAACTGTTAGTCCTTTATGTAGCTGCTGTCCTCGTAGCCGTTGTGACAACTTGTCCTCTGCCTGGTATCGTCGAATCTCGGTATCTGTGAGCTGTCCGTCACCCGATCCGTCATCGTCATCATCTGAGTCTTGGTTTTCATCTGCTGTATTTCCAGCTACGCCTCCATCGTGATGTCCATCCGTCGGTACTGTACCCGTACGAGTCGTGTCGGTCGTTGCGTCCTTGGTAGGTACGGTAGTTTTTGTACTCCCAGTAGGTTGCCCGTTGCCGCCAACTGTACGTTCGTCCTCAGGTGTCATCGCGTTAGCTTGCCGCCGCTTTCCTCGCTTGCTTCTCCGCCGATTCGCCGCCATTGTCCGTACCGGAGCGCGTGATAGCGCATCTGCCACCACATTAGTAGAACCTGGTCGGTAGGTTATGCGAAAGTCGAACTCCTGCAGTTGTAGAGCCCACCGGTATGGCCGTCCGGTAAGGTCCTTCTTCTTCATCAAGTATGATAGCGCCGAGTGATCCGTCACTAACTCGAACCTTCTACCGTATAGGTATGGTCGAAAGAGCTTTACGGCCCAAATGACAGCCGCACACTCCAGGTCTGTGATCCCGTACTTCGCTACAGTAGGCGAATTCACTTTAGATGCGTAGGCTACCGGTTGATCACCAGCACCTTGGTCCTGCATCAGTGCCGCACCTAATCCCACCACTGACGCATCCGTCACTAGCTTGAATGGCTTTGTGAAATCTGGATACACCAACAGAGGTCTCTCCGTTAGCTCCGTCTTCAGGACCTCGAACGCCTCCTGTTGTTCAGGCCCCCAGTCCATGCCGAACTCTTCCTCAACAACCTCGTCAAAGGCGAGGCCTTTGTCCCGAAATGTGGCACAAACCGCCTGTAATAGCCGGCCAAATGCACGAACCTTCGCACATCGTCAGGGTTCTCCGGTGTTGGGAACCGCTTAACCGTGTCCACCAATGACTCCAAGGGCCGTATCCCCTGCTCGTCGAGCTCGTGGCCCAGGTACTCCAGTCTCGTCTTGGCGAAACTGCACTTCTTCGGTTTCAGTGACAACCCCGCCCGTGACAACCGTTCCAACACACAGGCCAGCTCAACCACGTGTCGCGAGACTGATCCCGCAGTAAAGATGATCACGTCGTCCAGATATACCAAACAACTGCGCCATGTAAGCCCTCGAAGAACTGCATCCATCATCCGCTGGAACGTTCCCGGTGCATTAGCTAAGCCGAAAGGCATTCGAACAAACTGGAACAATCCTTGTCGAGTAACAAACCCTGTCTTAGGCTTGTCCGTTCCTGCTACAGGCACCTGCCAATAGCCCGCATGAAGGTCTAGGCTCGAATATCTCCGTGATCCGTGCATAGTATCCAGAGCTTCGTCAATTCTCGGTAACGGGTACACGTCCTTCTTGGTGACGTTGTTCAGTAGCCGGTAGTCGATGCAGAATCTAACAGTGCCATCTTTCTTCCGAACCAGGACCACCGGAAATCCCCATGCTCCCGTGCCCTCTTCTATGACTCCATCGTGCAACATCTTCTGTACTTCAGCGTCGATCACTTCCTGCTCGGCTCTCGAATATCGTCGGGGTCGAATCTTAATCGGTGGTGCTTCACCGGTGTTGATGTGATGCTCTACACCAAGTGTCGTTGCTGGAGGACATCCTTCCTTCGGCTCTAGCAACTCTGGGTAATTCCTGAGCAGCTTCACCAGAAGTTCCTTGTCCTTATCATCCATCTCCCCGAAATCCAATGTATCTTCATTGCTAAGCGGCTTCTCCTGTACCCGTATCTGATCTAGCCATTCACTCACGCGTTCTCGTTCGAGATCACCTCCCAAATCCAGAATCTCCATCTCGTCATCCAGAGGCGTCCATGTTCCTAGCATTTCCTTGCTCGGTAACTTTGCTGTCTTACCAACCAGATTTAGGATCGGTACCTTCACTTTACCCGATTTCACCGTCACCAACGTCGGTGCCACAAGCAAGTAGGGCTCCTTACGTTTCTTCGGAATGAAGAGGCCAACTGTTCCGTCTTCTTCAGGTACTGACACTTCCACGTTATGACAGGTCTGAGTATGGATCTTAGTCTTCCTCAGGAGCCGTATCTTAGCCACTCGTTCACGTTTCTCTCGCGATCCAATTCCAGTGAAAGGCACGACCTTCTTCACGTCGTTCTCGTACCATTTCATCTCGCTGGAGACAAAATCTATCTTCACTCCATGGTCGTACATCCAGTCCTCTCCGACCAGGAAATCTTCAGTATCACTGTCTACAATAAGAGCATCCACTGTCATACTCTGCGAATACTGTGTCCAAAGAACGAAACGATAGACTCCGATCACCCGGACTGCTGCTCCACTAAAGCCTTCCATAAAGTCCACAGGAGGAGGTACATTTAGCCGTGTACCGTGGTCACGCCAACTCCTTCCTGCAACACTGTATTGAGCTCCTGTGTCCAGCTTCACCGCCGTCAGTTTTCCTCGTACAGTCACCGCCGCCGTAGGTAGTTGATCCACCGCCGGTGCTTGTACTGCTCGTAGTTTTCCAGTCGTACAATGTCGTGCTGCCGTCTCATTCCACTGAGTACTTGTACTGTGATAAGTACTGCCGCTGTGATACTCGTAACTCCGGTGTGTCCGGTGTGTCTTACTGGTCTTCACCGTTCTGACAGCTCCAGGTTCTGCGTACTGCACATCCTTGACTGCACTGCTCGGTAAGGTACTTGCTCGTCCGTGGGTGCGTCGATGTTCGTCATACTTGTACAGGCTGTCGTCCGTATACCTCGTCTGTGCGTTGCGATGTTCTAGTTCTCTTCTTTCCTTCGCGCATGCTTTCGCTAGACGCTTCTGCTGTCGTCGTCGTGCTCGCGAGGCGCGTACTTGCACGGCATCGCCATCAAGCTGGGTTCTTTCTTCCACAACAGTCGTCTGAGGTTCAGTAGTCACTGGAATTGCAGCGTCTTGAGCCGGTCCAGTCGTCGCCACGGTTGCTACCTGTCTTCGGGCTACACGCACAGCTCCTTTCCGTACTCGCCGTGCCTGTAGAGCTAACACCTTCCGGTCCCATCGCCGTTCTGCCGCAGCATTACCAATGTCACGTCTTCGCTGAGCTGCTTTAAGCTGTAGGACCCTTGCTCGCGGACTGTCCAAGATCGTCAACTCACCGTCTAGTATGCCTGTCAATTGCCGCTGCAGTTGTTCACGGACTTCGCCATCCCCACTTTTCAATATCGTCCGTGATTCTGGGGTGGTGTCATCCGGTCCGGTCTTCTTTTCTTCGTCCAGTGGGTCTGTATCCGGGGTCTTGGGCTCTGCCAGAGGCGCTTCACCCGTGATGTCGCCCTCTATTCCCGCCGAGGATCCGCCATCCCCAGTGTTCAAACTCCCGCTAACTTCAAAATGAACTCGGCGACGCTTGTTCCGCCTGCCGTCACCACTTGGACTCTTCTCGTGAATGTTTTCTGCCAACACTTCCGCTTCTCCTGTGTCAGCACCACGCACTCCTCCTTCGCTTGTCTGGTTCGATGTCACCTCGCTGTTCTCTGGTGCCACCGCATCATTCTTACTATTTCCCGCTTCCAGCTCCACTGGTCCAAGGTCCACTACCCGCCTGGTTGAACCCCGACTCCAGTAAGCCCGTTTCTTCCGTTCCCGTCTCCTTTTCCGCCCAGTCACCCGAATCGCTTCTGGCAACTGCTCTTGTCCAGGTGCTGCTGTCGCTGCTGGCCGATGCTTGAACTGTACATGTCGTTCCGTCTCCAGTTGGCTAGCGCTTGGCTCACCCGTGCTCTCCGTTCCCCGTTGGTCCTTCGCGTGATGCTGGGCCGGGGCCCCTACACCCGCGAGCCGTTTCCCGTACCGCCAGTCGTATTCTGGCTGCTGGTCTCACTGTTCTGATTCACCACAGGGCTGGTTTCTTCCGAGTCTTCCTTCTTGAGTGCACACGCGTGCGCGTGATGCCCAAATCCGTGGCAGTAGAAGCACATGTCATCGGGTTTCGCTGTTGCCGTCCGGTTTGGTTGCTGTTGCTGCGATCTTCTGTTCAAATACTGCTGGTGGTTGCGTAAACGGTCTTCGCGCGTTCTAAGCGGCTCGTTGTTTCCGTAACTTCTTCCGTTGTTCCAACGCTGCTGCTGGGGTTGCTGCTGCGTCTGCTGCTGAGTACCCCGAGCTTCCATCTGGAGCGTACGTCCCTGCCGCTGGTTCTGCCGAGTATTCGCATCCGTTCGCTGGTTAGAAGCTGTCGTCTGTCGGGTATGGGTTGCTGTCCGTGCCGTAGCTGCTGGAGTTGTCGTACTGGCTGCTTGAACCGTCACTGTCTCTTCCGGTACCAGTTTGTATCCAACTGGGATGACGGCATTCCATTGACCACCACTCTGAAGTGTGGCACCTCCCTGAGGCACCATTAACCGTCCTTCAACGTCATACCGTGGCGGAGGTCCTGTAGCTAAGCCCACGTCGTCATATCCTGACACGACACTTCCCAAGTTTCCACCTGCCACTGAGATCTGCTGAATCCGTGTCAAATCTGGGACCAAGGCTGTTGGGACGGCGCCTGCCGATGCTGCCCGTTCGTCGTGTGCCCGCATTGCTGTAGCGAGATCCACCCCATAACCTTCACCGTACTCTCCAACCTGATCCACAGCCGAATTCACCGCTTCGTTCAAAGTCGCCGGCCGATGTCCACGAACCAACGTCGAGCACCAAGTGTTGTTCATACCGGACAGGAACGAGTCAACCAACCACTCCTCGTCGACCGGGTTACTGGAAGCAATCTCACGGAGCTTCTGCGCGTATTCTACTAGGGATTCGCCTCGTTGTTGACGTCGCTGTCGTAGTCTCGCGACTACCTCCGGGTTCGAACGCTTCACATGTATCTGTCCCGCATCATCCGACTCAGATTACCAAACGTTTGATCTTCTCGTCTGCTGAATGCGTCTTCAACCGTATCGTACCACATGAGGGCTTCACCTTCCAGGCTCGCAACCATTTCAATGAACACCTCATGTTCTCGCCAATCCGTGCGTAAGATTGCAGTTTGTCGGCGTAATTCATTCTTGACCGCTTTTAACCAGGCCTTCACCGTAACTTTTGGCTCTCCCAGACCCTTGAACTTTGGCAACCGAAGCTTCTTCTCACGACTCGGTGCCTGATACATCCACTGTGGCGCCTGTGGCATTGCAAAGTACTGTGGTGCTATCTGTACTGGAGGCGTTGGTGGTACTGGAGGTGCTGGTGCTTGATCTCCATGGATTCCAAGTCCTGTTCCACCGCCATCTGCTGCGGGTACTGCTGCTGCTTGGCCTTGTCCTCCGTTTCCACCACCTGCATTGTCCTGAGTACCGTTACCACCATTGCCGTTGTCGCCGCCATCACCATCACCATTACCATTGCCGCCGATCACTGCTGCTGCCGCATGAGCTGGTGCTACTGGTGCTGCCGGCGGACCCTGTGATCCTCCACTGGTACCAGGAACTTCAACCAGGACAGTGCCTCCGCTTCCACCACTGGCCCTAGGTGTATGGCCTGCTGCCACTCGTACAGTTGCCGCTGCTGGCATGAAACTTCCTCCCGTGCTGTGCAGGTCTGCTTGGGGAACCCTCTTGTCTGCTCCCTGCGCTATTCCCGGATTCGCCACATGCGCCGCCTCAGTTATGGCGTCATGGAACGAAGACCGCCTTTCAGCTCGTTCATCTCTCGCGTTATTTCCCGTCCTCTGTACCATTCCTCTCCGTGAACTTAGTCTTCCGTATCTGTAAAACAAAACCAACCCGTATGTTCAGTGTCTGTGTCATCAGTATCTAACCTCAGTAAACTGTGCTGTGTAGGGATATCAGTAACAGTGCTCATCTGTGTCTGTGTCTACCATAGGCCCGTATTGCCCATTCTTCTTCGGTTGGATAGACCAGTGTTGTCTAGTGCCCGTATTGCACCATCCCCAGTACAGGATGTCCCGTGTAGGATTCTCGCCCTCTGTGACTAGGCTCGCAAAGTTCACCCAGTGAACCATTGCCCAGAAAGCCACTGTAATGACCACCATGTCGGCACTACTTCTTTCTTACGCCTTGAAATTCCAACTTGGAGGGAGTCAGTGGTCACGCAAGCAGGAACTAGAGTCAGCACGTCACCAGAGAGACCCCGGTGGACATTGTCCAGTAGAGACGGCTAGGGAGAAGACGTTTAATAGCAACTACAGCCTTGGGTAGACTAGTAGCTTGTCCTCGTGCTAATCCCAATACAATATACATTATACAAGACGAATGCACCACCACATTGAAGTTGAAGTGGACACCCTTTAGTCGAGACGCTATCAATAAGCACCACAACTGCGCGGTAGCTAGCCGCGATCCCCGCCACACTACGCATGCATCCTCATCTTCGTACCTCAGAACTTCGTGCCTCCTGAACGTATTACCCCAGAGGTCCCTGCCGGTCAGTATACCGCAGAACAAGGCCACTCCCCTAGATAACCCCCAAAATGCTGTTGGGTGAAGCCGGCCAGTTGCCGCAGTACTCCACGCGTAAGTCTTAGTTACTTAACTCCTCACAACCGTGCGAAATCGTAACTGAGAGGTTTGACGGCCAGTCCGCACGCCAAAGAGCTCTCCTAACTACCGCCGCCCACTATACTACTCCTAACCTAAGTATGCCGTCTGCCACCGCCAGGATCTTCCTTCGGCGACTCCTTACGCGTCTTCTCCACCGTTCCTTCCTTGTGCTCACGTCGCCCGTCCCAGTACTCCACTTGTGTGCTGCTAGTCCACCGCCGAGTCGTTCCTCCTGCTGCGATCTTCCATCGTAGCCATTGGCCTTGAACTTCAACGTCGTCCAGTATCTTCCGGTCTCCGTAGCCTTGTAGTCACCGTCCAACCTGTTGTCGTCCCCGATTGACTGCAAATTAACTTCCTTAGTCATCGTAGCCGTCGCCGTCATCTGTGAGGTCGATGATCTCCGTCTTGTAGGGCTGCGTCGTGAAAAGCTGTTTCTTAGGAGCGTAAATTACTACTCGTCCACATTGCCATTCCGCATTCCGCACTCTGTACAGCCATCACATTATGCTGCGTCTGTCCGCCTTCAACTCCCTTCGAGCCCCACGCGTGCAGCTCTCACGGGCGTTGAGTGCTCGTTTCTCCTCGCATCAGAAAGTTTACGCAGACGCAGACGCTGCTATCAAGGACATTCCATCCGGCTCCAAGCTGTGCGTGTCATGATCTCTGTTTTAAAAAAAATATGTATTAAATACTGTTTACTACTGCAGCATTGTAGGCGGATTTGGTCTGTGTGGCATCCCAGAGAATAGTATCCAGGCGCTGGTCAAGCAAGGAGCCAACGATCTCACTTGTGTGTCTAACAATGCTGGAGTGGACGACTTTGGACTGGGGTTACTACTGCAATCTCGTCAGGTAAGTAATTAATTTGAGGCAGGAATTACGGATACGGAAGACTGACGTTTTATTGCAGATCAAGCGGATGATATCGTCCTATGTAGGCGAGAATGCTTTGTTTGAGAAACTTTACCTCACTGGAGAGCTGGAAGTAGAGCTTACACCACAGGGAACACTGGCAGAGCGTATCCGAGCCGGTGGATCTGGCATCCCTGCGTTCTTCACGCCTACGGCGTACGGTACTATCATCCAGGTTGGTGTTCGAGTAGTTTTGTCTTGAAAGTGTTATTTTTCTGACATTGCGATGGTTTTCATCTGTTGCAGGAGGGGGGCTTTGCTATTAAACTCAAGCCTGATGGATCTATTGACATCCCTAGTGCTCCACGTGAAGTGCGCCAATTTAGTGGCCGCAATTACGTGATGGAAGAGGGAATTACCGGAGACTACGCACTAGTTAAAGCCTGGAAGGGAGATACCGACGGCAACTTGGTGTTCCGAGGTACAGCACTCAACTTCAACTTGGATGCAGCCAAGGCCGGGCAGATCACGATCGCTGAGGTGGAGGAACTGGTGCAGCCTGGAGAAATTCACCCAGGTACGACGACATTTTAGTGAGTTTGGTACAGATGATTGATTGTTCTAACATAAATATTGTTTTGATGATAGATGAAGTCCACCTACCAAGTATTTACGTCCAACGCATCTTCAAGGCCAAGAACACCGAGAAAAGAATCGAGAAACTTACTCTTG
Source organism: Phytophthora meadii (assembly GCA_032432875.1). Classification (NCBI taxonomy): domain Eukaryota; phylum Oomycota; class Peronosporomycetes; order Peronosporales; family Peronosporaceae; genus Phytophthora; species Phytophthora meadii. The sequence continues at coordinate 925,135 of JAUMGV010000075.1, read as the reverse complement.
CAAACGCAAAGGTTGGTATATAGTACTGACGATACACGGTACAAACCAAGAGTCAAATCTAACGGTGGCCTGGTTCGCTTTGTTCAGAAATCGCAGCACAAGGTCTCCCCGGATCGCGAGCGCATTATTCGTCGCGCGGCCAAGGAGCTTAAGGATGGCATGTACGTGAACCTTGGCATTGGTTTGCCAACGCTGGCCTCCAACTACGTCCCAGATGGAGTGAAGGTGGTTCTACAGAGTGAAAACGGTCTTCTGGGGATGGGGCCGTACCCGAACGAGGGAGAACAGGACCCGGATCTGATTAACGCTGGCAAGGAGACGGTCACTTTCTTGCCTGGTTCATCGACATTCTCATCGTCCGAGTCGTTTGCAATGATCCGTGGTGGTCATGTGCACCTGACGATCCTTGGTGCCCTACAAGTAGCGGAGAACGGCGACCTAGCCAACTGGATCATTCCGGGTAAAATGGTCAAGGGAATGGGCGGTGCGATGGACCTTGTTGGCAGTGGGAACCGCGTTGTGGTTACGATGGAGCACAACGCCAAGGGCGGTGCCAAGAAGATCCTGAAAAGCTGTTCACTTCCGCTTACCGGTAAGAGTGTCGTAAACACCATCATCACGGAGCTCGGTGTGTTTGACGTGGTGCCGGGCAAGGGCCTCGTGCTGGTGGAAATTGCGCCAACGACCACTGTAGAGGAAATTCGTGAACGCACTGAGGCACCTTTCACGGTTGCTCCTGATCTCAAGTCGATGGATTAAGTTGTGTGAAGTCTTTGTGGGCTAGGATAATGAAAATATCAACGGCAACAATACACTGGACGCTTCGGTTGATGCTCTATGGTCGGAAAGACTCTCCTGATGTGCCACTTCAATTTGAGCTGCAGCAATTCCTGCTGCTTTTCGATCGTACGTTCCACCAAAATTGTTTGTTCCATTCGTCTCTAACAGCTTTTGTTGGTAATATGCCATTATGCGGCTCCGGTAAACAACCGTATGGTGCAAATGGCACAATTGGCAAAGCACATTGCATTCTATAGCAACAACTGCCTACAGCCTTATCGCCATATCGCAGTCACCAGTAGTAGTGACTCACTACATACAGCAAAATGCCACCAGCAGTGAAGGCAACAACTTGTCCAAGAACCCCCGTGATCCTCGCAGTGCTGTGTGTGGTACTAACATCGCTGCCGCTATCAACGTCGATCCGCACGGGTGTTACGTGCACCAAGGTCGGTAATTTGATCTCCGCGGCATCAAGAGGTTGTGCCTGCGAACCATGTCACGTGTGCGAGTACAAGAAGGCAACCAAGTCCTGCGGCTACATTGAACGCCAAGGTCTCGATCTCTCGGACGGATCGGGTTTGGAGGTGGATCAACCTCTGCTAAAGCCAACGGACTGGTTTCTAACGGAGCAGGAGATCACGGCGTCCCGAGGTGGTTCTCCTCGTAGCGACTTGGCAACTTTCACCACTGGGAATGATGTCCAGACGTTTACAGCGACGAAGGAGTTCTTCGACGCTGCGTTCACTGATCTCTCGGCTACCAAGACTGGAGACCGCGTCATGTTGACAGGTTGGGGCACCGACCTCGTCCCGTTCCAGCCTGATGTCGACGGCGGCAAGAAATCCCAACTTCACGACGTGGTGGCTGGCATCACAGAACGAGGAGCTTCTTTTCACGCGATGGTATGGGCGAATCTACTCGAAACGTCTCAAAACATCAAGGTCCGTGACGATATCAACGACATTCCTGCCTCCCCGACAGGCCAGAAACCGCTCTTCATCTTCGACGACCGCACGCGTACACTTACGTCTTCTCATCACCAAAAGAACTTGATCATCGCGTCTGCAAACTCTACGGGGGTCGACGACCACCCGGTAGCGTTTGTGGGGGGAATCGACATCACATCCGATCGGTGGGATACCATTTACCACAATGAGTCTGCTCTACGTGAGGCTACGGACGTCAGTGGCTCATACAAAGGCTGGCTTGATGGTCATGTTCGGATTCACGGTCCTGCCGCGAAGGATGTGGCTGCCAACTTCTTGGCTCGCTGGAATTCGGACTATAAACCGACTCAAGGTCTCGCCGATGACTTGCTGAACTTTGAAAACCCGTCCTACTCCGATCTGGCCCCTCTTAACTATGCTAGTAGTAACACAAGCTCAAGTCTGGGCCACCAGAACGTGCAGATTGTGCGTACTTTTAGCTGCGAGTACAAGCACTACGAGGAGTTCGCACCTCGTGGAGAAAACTCACTCTTCCAGGCTCGGATCAAGGCACTGAAGAACGCTAAGAACTTCATCTACATTGAAGATCAGTACTTCGTCCTCGTACCGGAACTGCTCGACGCGCTTCTGGAGGTCATGCCCACAATTCAACGTCTCATTGTGGTCGTCCAGCGTCCAGTCTCCGAGTCAAAATTGTCCGGATACGAGAAGTATCTGCTCCAAATGGTCGCTCCGATTCAAAGACTTTACCCGAACAAGTTCCAGATGTACTCGACCAAGGAGGACCTTGACCTGTACATCCACTCCAAGGTCGTCATCATCGACGACGTCTATCTGTCAGTCGGTTCGGCCAACTGGAACCGCCGTAGCATGACTTCGGACTCGGAGTTGGCTGCCAACATCGTCGACGACGAGACTGTGGCGTCTCCTGACGGTATTACTGTATTGAAGACTGCACGCGACTTCCGTATCCGCAAGTTCCACGAGATGACAGGCCTGAGCTACGACCAGCTAAACGCTATGACGTTCATCGAGGCTGCCAACGAATTTGATGTGGCTGCCGAGTCTGAGACGACCATTATTGAAACGTTCCAGGTGAAGGAACAGGCGTATTTCACTGCATTCACCGATGTTGTTCGGAAGAAGGTTGACCCGCAAGATACCTGCACAGCATAAACGCGTTCTTGCCTACGGAAGAACGTACACAAGATGTAACTACAATAGACAAGTGATTTCAGCGATACCGATAAGATAAGCTGCTCTTAGATTTTTTTTCTGCACTCCTTGAAGGGAGGTCTACAGCCGTAGTCAGCGCTGGTAGTTTGCGGTGCTGCGTGTTGGAATCTGGAGATCAAAGCACAAACCTGTAAGGATCGATACGAAACAGTAAAGCGGAAGAGGTTTCACTTACTTGGGATCATCTAGCCTCTTCTTGAGCGCCAGCACACGATTGTCGTACGTGAAGTCTTCGGGGCGAGCGTTCTCCAAGTAGCACATGCCGTACTCGTCCCACCACTTTTTGGCAGCCTGGCGCTCACTTTCGATCTGTGACGTGAGATTGGCCTGCTTGGAGACGTAATCGACCTCCTTCTCGTTGCTCTTCGATGCCATTTCGACGGTAGGAAGAAGAAGAAATGCCAGCTCTCCGACAATGCTGTAAGCTTCAAAAATAGCTCCGTCTTCCCCACCTTGTTCGATTGAGAGTTACTTACATGTATATTCTCAAACAGACGAAATTAGCTCAAATGACGCCCTCCCATCGTGAGATCAAAGCGACAAAATCTTGTGTACACCAAAGTGACGATCAGAAACGAGCACTGCTATCTCGGGCCGAGTCCAAACGCACAGGCAATTCTCGGTGCCTGTGCGTTTGGTTGCAGGGAATTCCTCCTACTACTGTACGTACATGTACTTGGAATTGCAAGCCTTCAGCTTGAACTTTTCGATGCAAGTGTACAAACGATGCGCATCCGAAAGGTTTAATCAACACCACCATCTGTACATGTAGTATAGATGATGCATTCGCGAACCCAGGCCATACTTTTAGAGAGAAGGAGAGTTTCTGCTGGCCCAAAGAGGATTCAATTGAGACGACAGCAAAAGAAAAAAAAAACTAGAGATGTAGAGAGAAGAAACTACCTGTAATCCCCCTTTTGGTTATGTTGCTGTCTAAACGCTCGTTTTTTGTGAGCTATCTGTAAGTTTCGACGACGTTGATCGCCTGTGACAGTTGATCCGACTTTGTGTACCTAGGGCTTACAGTACTACTTACTACATATTGCCGTTCCTGTTTGTGAACAGGAGCCCTGTCGCTGACAACGACAGTGTCGGTTGTCACCAGGGCCCATCGGAAGATACAGGGCCATTGGTGGCACTGAGTGCACAGTGCACACTCCACTGAGTGCACTGCCTCCGACTTTAATTTTTGACAAAATGTACGTTCCGTATTCTGACTTTTTAGTTCTTCTTGGGCCTCTCACCTCTCTGGCCAAATGCAAGCCTGTAGCCCGCCACGCAGCGCTACACTCGCCTTTGTGTTGATCTGTGCCCTAGTTCTCACACCAACCCCAGCAGCAGCATGGTCCTTTTCGTCCATCTTCGGAGGTGACGACGGATCAGGTTCCGGTCAGGGCGATGATCTCTCCGACGGCACCGACATGAACGTCACTCAGCCTCTGCTCAAGCCTGAAGATTGGTTTATAACGGAGGAGGAGATCGTCGCGTCTCGAGGAGGGATCCCACGGGACGGATTGCAGACGTACACGAGCGGCAACAACGTCACCGTTTACACCGTCGCCAACGAATTCTTCACTGCGGTTGTTGACGATTTCCGAACCACGAAAGAAGGCGATCGCGTCATGTACACTGGGTGGGATACGTGTGTCATCCCGTTCGAAGCAGATGTCGACCCCACAGGCTCCAAAACGGGGTTCGACGTCATGTTCAAGGGTATCGTCGAACGCGGAGGCAGCGTTAATCTCCTGTCGTGGCCCAACTACTTGCTGACGTCGCAGAATGTCAATGCGCGAGATGCGATCAACAAGATCCCGCCGTCTCTAGTCAACGGAGCCAAAGCTGTGTACCTCTTCGACGACCGACTCCCCATTCTTTCATCCTCGCACCACCAGAAGACGATCGTTATTGCAGTAAACAAGTCAACAGGTAAGGACGAACACCCCATTGCGTATGTAGGCGGCATAGACCTCACCAACGACCGGTGGGATACCATCTACCACAACAACTCGGCAATCCGTGAAGCTGCCAACATCCCGTTCCGTAACAAAGGCTGGGTGGACGCGCATTTCCGAATCCACGGACCAGCAGCGAAGGAAGTGGCGAACAACTTCGTACAGCGATGGAACTCGGACTACAAGCCATGCCAAGGTCTTGGTGACCACCTGCTGGACTTTGACAACCCCGAGTACGAGAAAGTCGCCCCAATCGACTACGCCAGCAGCAATACGACGTCGAAACTTGGCCACCAGAATATCCAGATCGTGAGGACTTTCAGCTGCATCTATAAACACTATAAGGAATTCGCTCCGCGTGGAGAACAGTCTCTGTTTCGAGCTCGTATTAAGGCGCTGAAGAACGCCAAAAACTTCATCTACATCGAGGACCAGTACTTCATCTACGTACCGGAGCTTGTGGATGCACTTTTGGAGGTCCTCCCACGGATTCAACGGGTTATCGTGGTTCTCCAGCCCCCGGACGCCCTCCTTAAAGCGTCCGGATACGGGCGATACATCTACGAGATGATCCACCCCATCAAGTCCAAGTTCCCCAACAAAGTGCAGATTTACACCACCAAGGCTGAGCTCGACATCTACGTCCACACGAAACTCGTGCTAATCGACGACGTCTACGTGTCCTTGGGCTCGGCAAACTGGAACCGCCGTAGTATGACGTCTGATTCCGAGCTTAATGCGAATGTGATTGACGACGAGACGGTGGAGTCGCCTGATGGTATCACAGTGCTGAAATTGGCTCGTGATATGAGGATCCGGAAGTTTGTAGAGATGACGGGGTTGAGCTATGAGAAGTTGGACGCAATGAAGTTTATCGATGCAGCAGACGAGTTTAAAGTGGCTGCCAAGAGCGAGTCGACGATTCTAACGGACTTTGGCGTCAAATACCACTTGTATTACAAAGCATTCGTCAGTAAGTTTCGAGAGCAGGTGGACCCTCAAGAAGTTTGTAGTTTTTCAGACTCAGGTTCTATGCGGGATCTCCAATAGACTGTTAATGTTAACTCACGCAAAAGAGTAATTATAGTGATTTCAATCAGCATAGCCTAGTCGGTTCTAGACCTGCAGCTGATCCAATAGTGCATTGTACTCGACACATTTCTCGGACAGCACGAGGATCATCTGCTGGTACGTGGCAAGCACCTTCTCGACTCTCGAGTGAAGTGCCAACGCCCGTTCACTCTGCAGCTCACTCGAAGCTTCCACCTGTGTCAGTTGCGCTTGTTGTTGGGCGTCAGGTGTGCGTAGTTGGTCGATGATGCTTGTCAACTGCTGAAGCTGCTGGAGTTGGGTCGAGACCTGCTGCAAACGCTCCGCCGAGCTCAAAATGGTTGCACGTTTGAGCTCATCACCAGCTCTGGAGCTGCTGTGGGCAAATGCATTTGCAGCCGAGAGCTGCAGCTGCGTAGCGTGCTCCTGGTCTGCGCAGGAGCAAAGAGATCCATCAGAGACTCTCTAAATTGATATTATTTGCTGACGTTACGTACAGAGTTCCCGAAGTTTGGCCGACCCGGAGACAGCAGTAGATAGCTGATCAATTTGCTTCTGAATATTGCGCAGACGTTCAAGGAGAGGGGAGCGAACAGCAGGAGGCGGTGCACCACCGAGCACCTTGGCTCGCAGCGCACATTCACGGCTCTCCAACACGTCCATTGTTGTAATGTTTTACACGCGTCTCTTTAATTTAATAGTTGTGTGTACTACACCAGCTTATACTTCAATTTGACCAGCCAATGAGAATAGAAATCTGGTTGAAGACTATAGTTTATGAAGACTATAGTTTGTGTGCTCGTATTCTCAATCAAGAATGTAGTTCAAGTCCAGTCGGTTTGGTTGAATAGGAGAATCCTCCGGGTAAGGTTCGTCATCACTGACGACGCTCACGATCTTCTCCGGGTTGTTCTCTACCCAGTCGTCGCTCTTCGTTTCTACTTCCTCCACAACTGCCAGTTCTCGTCCGTCACTCTCGTCGCCGATCATGTGGTCTTTCGCGATCAAAGCATTGCCCATAACTCGTGACTACCCAGTTCCTTCATCAAGGCACCACCTCAGGTGCGTACCACTCGATTTTGCCGCGCTCGTTGAAGTGGAAGTGGTTGATGCACGGGTACGTGACCTCGAGTCCGACAAGCGACTGTGTCAAGCCTTCATCTCCCACCAAGTAGGGAAACACCTCTTCTATCGTACGACGTGAGAACGCAGGTCGGCCTTGATCGACACTACCAGCGGACCGTCATCGTATTGGTTGTCTGCCGTGACCACTCGTGGCTCGGCCAATTGCACGACACTCAGCGACTTCATCGTCCACTCAATGGCCGCGTGATACAGCGAGTAGCGTTCCCATTGGTTCAGCAGCAGCTCTACATCCAGGAACTTGCCAAACCGCACATTATCGTTCATCACGGCATTCAGGAACCATTGGAAGCTTGCTAAACGCACGGGTGCGCCATGGCCGAAGAGCCGGCAATACTCATCCACGATGTGAGCTGCAGCGCCCAGTGGTGTTCTGTGTTGGGAAAGTGCCAGCTCCTGCTGCACCTGGTGGGAGACTGTAAGAGCCGCGATCTCTTCTCGAAGATTGGCGACTTCCTCCTCTAGATGCGACGTACCGGTAATTTTTACCGCGCTCGCTGTTGGACATGGACTTGAGGTCGCGGAGGAGCATCACAGCGCTTTGCTGAAACGACGGGACCGAAGCGAATGTCTGTACTGCTTTCGAAGTAAATCTTACCGGTTCTAAATGTGTTCATTGCAACTACTTTGTCTGGCGTGTATACCAGCTTTAAAGGCCGACGCAACGCGATAGAAACGTGCAGATAATGACGGAGGCGCAAGCGTGCTTCCGAGTCAGAAGTAACCGCTTCATCCCATTCATTGCTACGACAGGTAAGTTCGTGCTGGGCAAATACTTTTGGCACTTGGTAGTGAAGTGAAGCGACAGCCTCAAACGTGGGAAAGACTATCCCAGAAGGACACCAAAGCTCTTGCAACCAAGACTGCACAGGACTACTGATGCCAGACAGATGATGAAAATGGCCGACAGGCACACCGCACCACTAAAAAAGTTGGCTGTTCCTTCGATGGCCTTTATTTTCTGAGGGGGTGGAGACTAAATTTTCGTCGTCGGCCCCGATGTCTATTGATTCCACCATGGTTCGTTCCTTGTCTTGATGGGATGTTGCAGCTAAGCATAGATTCGTATTTTTACTACCGAGCGTGCGAACCGTTATCCTTTTCGCAACGTTACGCAGTGCGTTGCCTTTCTTCCTTCCGACCTGTGAACTGTTGTGTATCATTCGTTTGCCATTCCTCGATTCGCAGCCATCTGACGAAAATGACTCAACTTCGACGCTCATGTGAGCCTTACGCCAAGCTAACGCAAAAGCATCGTGCTGCTCCATTCGACGATGCGCCTCCGCCCAATCTCAAGCACATGTCCAACAGTGAACGCGGCAAATATTATCGTCGGAGACGCAAACTCTACGGCGCACACCTCGAGGAATGTGTAGCCGATCTTCGAGAGGAAATAGCAGCTTTGACAGTCTCTCACCAGGTGCAGCAGGAGCTGGCTGTTTCACAACGCCGTACGCCATTGGGCGCTGCTGCTCACATCGTGAACGAGTACTGCTTACTGTTTAGCCACGGAACACCAGTGCGCTTAGCGGTTAATGAAAACGATGCCTCCGCTTCGCTGATGGCACAGGCAACCAACGCCCAAAGAGGGTTCCTGAACGCCGTGATGAACGATAACGTGCGGTTTGGCGACTTTCTGGGTGTGGAGCTACTTCTGGGCCAGTGGGAACGCTATTCACTGTATCACGCGGCCATCGAGTGGAACATGAAGTCGCTGAGTGTTGTGCAACTCAACGACAACCAGTTTGATGAGGGTTCACTGGTGATTTCCATCACCGCCGACCTTCGTGTCCGCTATTCACGCCGAACAATCGAGGAGGTTTTCCCGCATTTGATCGGCGATGAAGCATTGATTCAAGCGCTCATTGGACTGGAGGTTACGTACCCTTGCATCAACCACTTTCACTTTAACAAGGACGGGAAGATCGAATGGTACGCGCCAGAGGCTGACTTTGTCAGTGCACTAATGAATGCTCTCAAAGATCCGAAGCTTGTAGCTCGTGTCATGGGGAGCGCGTTGATCACTAAGGGCCACATGATCGGTGACGAGAGCGATGGGCGGCAGCTTGCGATCAAGGTGGAAGAAAATAGCAGTCGAATTCAGATTGACTGCTCGAGCAACGAGAAATATGACGAAGTGGCTGTCGTAAGCGATGAGGAAGTAGGCCCCGAGTCTCCGTGTCGAGCACATCAGATGAGTCTTTCCTACATTTTGGGGGACTGATTCGCGGTTTGTATGCTTTTGACATATTTTCGACTCTCGTCTTAGCAACGTGCAGATAAACTTGACAAAGAGACTTCCACTAAAGTATTAGAGAACTCCGTCTTGGTAGCCTTCGTGTGCGTTCATCACAAATGACTACCGGCCACAAAATGGAGGTCAAGTGGACAGAGCAGCATACAAAGTGAATTCAGTGCTGACAGTTTTGTTGCGTCCCGCTTCTTTACTGGATAATGCGAACAAGCAAAAGTACTCAAGGTTGACAACGCTACCCAACTTATCGCTGAAAGCCGCAAGGAACTACTTGATACAACTTACCCGAAGTTCTACCGGTAGACAAGGTCTTAAAGCTTCGCTTGCCACAAAATCTGCGCAACAATTATCCGGCCCTCAATTGTGCAGCCAACCACTGTCGTTTTGGACGTACAGTTACTGTAAGGAGACGCTTCCGACCACTTGCAAACCTCATTCGTCGTCCCCAAGACAAGTATCACATCCACGTGACCAGAATCATGAGCGCCCATCGAACTTTTGGCCCCAAAATGCTGAGGCGCCGAGCAGCTCCGTACGACGACTCGCCACCGCCCAACCTAAAGTTTATGACCAACAGCGAGCGAGGTAAATACTACAGACACAGACGCAAGCTCTACGGCGCGTACCTCGAGGAACAAGTGACCGATCTTCGAGAAGAGATCGCGTCCCTCATGGTCTCACGTCAGGTGCAGCACGAGCTGGCGCTGTCCCAACGACGCACCCCACTCGGTGCTGCAGCTCACATCGTGAACGAGTACTGCCTGCTCTTCAACCACGGAACGCCTGTTCGTCTGGCTGTTGACGAACAGGATGCATCGGCGACGCTTGTAGCGCAGGCCACCAACGCCCAACGGGGATTCCTGCACGCCGTCATGACTGAAAGCGTCCGTTTCGGAGAGTTTTTAGGCATCGACCTCGTGCTGGCGCAATGGGAGCGCTACTCGCTCTTCCACGCAGCGATCGAGTGGACGATGAAGTCGCTCGACGTGATCCAGCTAGCGGAGCCTCGTGAGTTGAACGCCGACAATAGATACGATGACGGTCCGCTGGTGGTTTCAATTGCAGCTACACTACGCGTGCGATTCTCGCGTCGCACGATTGAGGAGGTGTTTCCTCACTTGGTGGGGGACGAGGAGTTGACGCAGCTACTCATTGGGCTTGAAGTGACGTACCCGAGCAACAACCAATTCCACTTCGACCAGAACGGCAAGATTGAGTGGTATGCTGTTGAAGCCGACTACGCCGGGGCGCTCCTGACGGCGATCAAGAACCCCGTGCTGGTAGCTCGCATTATGGGCGAAGCGGTGATCGTGCGAGGTCACATGATCGGTGATGAGGACGACGGCCGCCAACTTGCTGTTGTGAACGAGGTAGAGGATCATGAAGGCAACATGACAGAGGCGAACAGTCCTGAGTTGAGCAGCAACGACTGCTGGTCGAGCAGCAACAAATACGAAGGTGTATCTGTTGTAAGCGACGATGAGCCTGTGTCTGAATCATCTCCGAATCGAATGGAGCTTCGCTACATTTTAGGTGACTGAATCGGTTGCTTGCATAGTGTGTAAACTGTATTTGTCAGTATATTTCTTTCGCTGCCAATGCTTTCTTGCGTCGAACATGTACTGGGCCTGAGATTAATGCAGTTGAAGCTGTGGCTCCGCGCAGGTGGTTGAGGTCACTGCGAGACCATGACGAATCTGAATGCGCTACGGCAAATGTATTACAGTGACGACGATGATACCGGCAAGGCAGGTGCCTTTTGTTGGTGGGTGACTTTTACATCGATGCGACACCTTCAGCGAAGTATTCGCGGCTGGATGGACATCGCTTGGTAACTGGCAACGTGCCGATGCTTCCTAGCCTCGTTGCAGTGCTGCCTGCCGCGATAAGAGACCAGCACTGTTCGACACTCATCGGCGTCAAAAACTGCCGGCCTCGCTCTCGCCAACACAAATCGCTCAGGATAGCATGTGGAAAACACCATCAAGTGATCACTACGCGGCCTGATAACGCCGGCAAAACCTGTGAGTTCGTATGAACCTTCCGTAACGATTGCACAAATGAACAAGCTTATTGAAATATTTCTAAGAAACAAAACAAATACCTGTCAGAACACATTCATACCACTGTATCGCGCGAGTAATTACAAATTAAACCTCGGATATAACAAGACTTGTAACAGCTCTAGCATATTTGTTATCACAACTAAAAGTCATTGTAATCCATTTTATTAACAAAACAATTGTTAACTTATTCAACTGTCTATATCGCGATGAAACTGTTTTCTAGAAATACTATCTAATTTGACAGGGCGAGATACGCCCGGAAGCGAGATAGGCCGTCGAGGACGCCCCTATGACGACCACGGTTCAATTCTTCTCCTGTGACCTGGGCGACGCGTGACTCGGTCACTTCGCAATTCGACGCGCGTGTGAAGAGCTGGTCTCGCAGGCTTTAAAAAATAGTAAAGTATTAATAATAATGAGCTGCCACGACCGCCGCATGGACATTATGGCGCTCTGCAGCGCCGACACCGACGAGAAGCAGCCCATGGAATCCGACAGGCCCGTCGCCACCGCCTCTGGTCCGTCCCTGCCGCCGCTCGCCCCCGTTCGTCATCCCGGCGGCGACGGCACCAAGCAACCGTCTCCTTCAACTGCCGGTGCCCGGACGACCGGCAAATCACCGTCCAAGAAGCGCTCGCGTCGTCTGTCCAACAGCGAACGCGGCAAGCTCTACCGCTCGCGCCGGAAGAACTACGTACAGACCCTCGAGGAACAGGTGGAGCAGCTCAAAAAGGAGGTGGGTCAACTAAACTTGTACGACCGCTCACAGCGGCAGCAGCAGGTCATGACAGCCTGGCCGCTCACACGAGAGCCCATGGGTGGTTCGCTCGCCAGTGTCGTCAGCGAGTACTTCTCACTTTTTAAGTACGGCGTTCCAGTAGCAGGACACGGCGTTGCGGACGCCCCGCACGACCAGCTGCTGGTCTCGTCAAGGCAGGCTGGCTTTCTCAACGGACTCATGCACCCAGACATGGTCTTCGGCAGCTCATACGGCGTGAGCGAGCTGCTCGATCAGTGGGAAAAGTACTCACTGTACCACACGGGACTCAAGTACGAGGTCAAGAACCTGCAAATCATGGCGGCGGATCCAAACCCGGTGGTGCGCGCGCCCGCCACGCTTTACGTGCGCTTCACACGGCGCACCATAGAGAAGATCTTTCCTCATGTGCTTTGGAACGAGGCGCTGGTGCAGCGTCTCATTGGCATGCAGGTCGAGTATCCTGTAGGGAACACCTTTTACTTTGGCGATGACAACAAGATCCACAGATACGACACGTATGTGGACTTTGTGGCCGCCTTTGTGAGTGCACTGGGAAGTGTTGAGGACACAATGGCCATGATGGAGAGCGCTCTGATCCGCCAGGAGGCCATGATCGGTGACCTACTCGAGGAGCCTCCTCGAGTCAAGGTGGAGCAGACTCACCACGTGGAGCTGGTGGACAACAGCGACAGCTACAGTAGCTGCGAGAGCGTTGAGGGCCAGTCATCGCCGTTCGGGTCTGTTGGTTCGCGCATTGGGATGTCGCTGCGAGGCATTCTCTAGCTACAGTAGCGACCGTTATTAGCGCACAAATGCAATTCGATGGAGTGGTGTTTTCCTTGCAAATCATATCCCCTTCTCCCGAGCAGCGAGCTGTACATGTAGAAGGGGTCCTTGAAGTACCCCGTCAATTCGCGATGAGTGCGCTGCTTCAGCCTGTAAAGTCTTGAGCTCTGAGCTGCTCGATATGTGCAGGTTGCAGCGATCACCATGCCCCTGCCAAAGTCTGCAACATAGCACTTGCACATCTACACGTATGTAGCAGCTTTTAGTGTGGCGATAAAGCAAGCATCAGTCGAGTCCACCCACCACCAACCGATCCAGCTCCTGGAGCAGACTGTGTGTAAATCGGATTGCCTGGCCTGTGACGACCGAACCCTCACTTCGTTTGCCCGGTTTGTGGCATTATCATGTTGACGTCCACGGCGCTGCAGTCTGCAGTGCAGCAGACTGCAGTGTAGGCTACACTGTACTAGTAGCAGCCAGCAGTAGGTAAGCGATTTGCTGCTACGTTACGGAGTCCGTATGCCAGTTTGAAGAAATTCCTCGCCATGGGGCAGCAACAGCAACGTCGACCTGGTTGCTGCTGGAAGCTCGTCATGATTGCGAGCTTCCGCAAGGGAGTCAGTTCGAGCGTCTTTTCACAGATGAGACCGTTGTCTTATTCAACGTGTGCCTTATAACAGTAAAAGCGTCGGAATGTTTTATCAGAAGTTAACGTCTTCTGTTGCGCTTTGTAGAGGTTCCAGCACTGCTGCAAGATGGCAAGGCATAACGACGTAAGAATTGTAGTACGTAGTAAACGGGATTATGAAAACTACCTTTCTAGACTAAATCACAATTCAAACTTCAAGATAATAATGGGACCAAACGGGACTGTGTATAAGACAAGTTTAAATGATAAAACGCATGTATTAATGCGTTTTAAAGGTTAAAAAAAAGAAGAAGCGTCTGGCGGGCAACACTTCGGACGACGGTCATCACTCTTCGACACTCCTGCTAGCTAAGAAGGACCATCCTCAGTATGTCGCTTCAGGTAAACCTGCTGGAGGATGCGGACGCCGAGCTGCGCGCCATGGCTCGCTATTATCTCGGGCCTGACGCTGCACCGGACGCGTCCGCCGTGACTCGCACGGACACCGAAAATCCGTCCCCCCAGCGGATCGTTATCGCCACTTCCAACGCCGACGACCAGCTCAAGAAACTCAAACGCAATGAGCGGGACCGTCAACGCAGCTTTGCTAAACGGGTGTGTGTGTGTGTGTGCACTTCAACGTCGAAGTTGATGGATAGGCAATCAGTTATTAACGTTATAGTTTTTCATTGATTAATGACAGGAATCCATGAAGCAAATGCGCCAGCAAGTGAAGGAGCTGGAGGAGCGCAAACAGCGTCTTGTTGAGCGTACGGACAGCACCAACGCGATCAAAGCAGCTTCACCACAGAGCAATGAGTTCCGCTCACCTTCGCCCCCGTCCACTTCGGCCTCCATGTATCCGTCGCCCGAGACGCCTATCAAACGGGAGAATTTCGTGCGACTGGCCGATGAGATCGAGGAGTTCCGACGTCAAAACACCATCATGACTCAGCAGCTCCGTGAACGGGACGTGACCACCGGCTACATGCAGAATTTGCTGCTCGAGTTCAGCCAGGACGAGACGGACCAGGACAACAGCAGTGGAGAGAGTGACGCTGGCTCGGACAGCAGGTGCAACGGCAAGAGGAGCAACGGTCGGAAACCACCACTTGTTTCAGGGCCCCATCCTCTCAACGGTGACAGTAATGTTCGCTTTACACCGCTCACGACAGAGGAAGGCGTCGCGTGTGTGCGTCAAACGCTGCAGCTCATCAACAACGCGCGCTTCCTTTACGCGAGTGACGCGCGCTACCACAACCGTTCTAAGTTCCTCGGTTGGGAACAGTTCACACTGCGGCAGGGCTCGACCATCACGTTCTCGGTCAAAAAGTCGCTTAAGAACGTGACGCCGGCGCAGCTCATGGCCACAACTTGGCACTTGCTCACCGATGGCAAGCGAACTCAGAAGCTGATCCCGTCGACTGTAAACACGCACATTCGTCCACTGCAGAAGTTGTCCGATGACCTGTTGGTCATCGACCGTCGCAGCGAAGATAACGCGCGCACAGGTGTGTTAGGCAAGAAGCTCGCGCTGCGTACGGTGTACGTGCTTTTCCGTACGGCAGATGCCGATGGTACACAGACGCTGGCCATGAAGACCATCAACCTGCCGCTGGTGAAGAAGCTGTTGCGCGACGATGAACAGTGGTGCGAGATCTTCTATTGGATCCGCATATACCCGGACGGCACGGTGCGATCCAGCACGGGCCCCGACGGCCGTCCGCGTGATTTCTCTACTGTGATCGAGTTCGGCGGTTCCAACACGTACACACGCGACGAAATCGCGCAGGCGTGGCTCGGCGAGCTCGTTTTCCTCGCCATCCGCTGGGAATCGTTGGCCGTGGCGCCCACGCTGCTCAAGTTTTAAGAGTTGTGTCGAAGTGAAGTGAAGTAGTGAAGCAAACAAGCAAAATTGCAAGTAAATGGCCAACAAAGCTGTGTCCAGTTTTCGAGTCCGGCGTGGTTCAACTACCGCGCATCCAAGTTGACATTGCGTCTCCATTGCGAGTCGTAATCAGACCTGTGCGATTCCGTGACGACCAGGGTGCAGAGTTCATTTTCGCGTCAAAGAACCAAGGCTAGCAACTTTCGGATGGCCGACGCCGGACCCACGACGAGATCGCGGTCAGCCAAGTGCGTCGTCAAAGTCGAAACGGAACCACTATCAGAACCGTGTGAGGAGAAGCCGCCAGCCACTGTGTCTCTGAAGCTTGAACTGCTACAATTGGAAGCGAATCAGGAAGAGCAGGCGGAGCTTACTCCCGGTGAGCTCAAGAAGCGCCGACGCAATGAACGAGACCGGAGACGTAACAATGCGAAGCGGGTGTGTTCTGTTGGTGGGGTGAAATACTGCCGTGGATTTACTAACCCGTCTTACTAACAGGAGACCATGGAGCAGATGCGCAAGACAGTCGCCGCACTGGAACTGCAGAAGCAGCAGCTCATGCAGCACTTCGCAGTTGAATCTCCATCGCCTTGCAGCAGTCCTAGCGACGCTTATCGATCGCCGTCAAGCTCGCTGGATCCGTCATCGTCCCTGTATCCATCATCATTGATGCCAGTCACTCGTGACGACTACGTGCAGCTGGCGACCGAAATTGAGGCATTCCGGCGACAGAACGCAGCGATGGTCCAAGAATTAGCAAGACGCGATCTGTTTAACAACAGTCTCCGCTATCGTCTGATGAGTTTCCCTCCGCCTGACAGCAGAAGCGACCTGCAGATGAATCATTTCACGCACGATCAAGGCATGGCCTTTGTGCGGCAAACTCTCGAGTGTATTCACGCTGCTCGATTGCCGTATACTAGCGAAGAGCGTTTCCTTAATCGACCAACGTTTCTAGGCTGGAGTCAGTACTCCAAACACCAGGGCGACGTCATCACCTTCGGGGTCAAGAAGGCGCTGAGGAATGTCACCCCGCAGCAGCTCATGGACAGATCGTGGCAACTGCAGACGAGCAGTGGCGACCTGCAAAGACTGGGGCCTTCACACGTTAAGACCCACATCACGATACTGCAGGAGATCACGGATGATGTCCTGGTCATCGATCGGCGTACCGAAGACCAGTCACACAACAACAAAAGTGGTGAACCCCTTGTGCTCCGAACAGTGTACGTGCTTTTCCGAGTCGATGACGATGGCGTTCAGACGTTGGCGATGAAGACATTGGACGTCCCGCCTGCCGATCGGATGCTGCACGGCGACGAGGTCTGGTGGGAGATTTTCTACTGGATCCGTGTTTCCCCTTCAGACTGCACGGCCGAGGTCTCTGCGATGCAGGAGGTTACAACGACCACGGAATTCGGCGGCACAAATGCATGCGAGGACCTGGCAGCGTTGAGGTTGAAGGAGCTCATTTTCCTTGCGATTCGCTGGGAAACGCTGGCTGTTGCTCCCTTCCTACTGAAAGAGTAGGCAAACATCTTTAAACTTCAATTTGAAAATGTGATCTTGTTCATATCGACACAAGCTCCTCGTCATGCGCTGTGCATGCTTAACTTAAATAACTAACAACATATTCAGCTTTAAAAGCCGTCAACTTCTGCGTGGCACGTGGGGCAACGCATCTCCTTGTTCAGCTTCGGCACGATGCACTCGTCGTGGAACTGGTGGCCGCACGACAAAGTCGTCGTGTAGCTTAGCACGCTGCTGCGGCGACTTGAGGAGTTGCTGCGGAAACTGTCCGTCTCCGTGGACGACGTCTCGCTGTCCAAGCTCGAGCTGCACAGTGTGCAGACGCCCACTTCCTCCGCCTCATCCGCCAGCTCGTCGCCCTCATCCGACGTGGATGAACACACGCTGTCGCGCAAGCTGCCGAAGCTGCTGAAGCTGTTGTTGCTGCCATTCCTGCACATGCCGTTCAGCGGGTGGCGCTTGTCGCTCACGTCACCGAGCACAAAGTCCGCCACCAGCTGCGTGACGCTGCCGGCAACGATCGAGCACGCGGACGCATTCTGACGGTTCACCACAAACTTCTGCAGCGACGTCAGCACGTGCTCAAGCGCGTCACGACGCTTCTCCACGGAGCAGTCGCTGTGGCCGCCCAGACCGAAAAGACCGGACGATCCAGGGAAGTAGCTGTTGACGAACGTGTAGAGCCACGGGCACTCGGCCTGGCAGAAGTGGCCCTGGTGCAGCGCCGCCAGCAATTGCGTCTGGAACGTCTTGTACTCGTCGAAGGAGCGCGCCTTGCGCCAACGGGTCTGAGAGGCGGCGTGCTCCACGTGCAGCTCGTAGCGCACGTCGCGTTTGCTGAGGCGCACGGAGGACACGCGCAGGGAAAGCTGTTCGAGAAGGGAGGCGAGCGGAGACAGCGGGACGGTCGACGTACGCTTCCGTCCATTGGCTGCTCCTGCGGTTGAGCCAGCGCTCGAGTGGCGGTGCTGGTGATACATTTGGTGGTGGGCTGTGAGCATCATTTTGTGTAGCTGCCAGAGCCTTGAGGTGTTCGTTGTTGGCTGTCCGATTCGGAAGTGATGGTTGGAAGGAGCATTGCACGCGTCCCGCGAGGAGGTCGGCACAGCGGCGTAATCGGCAGAAGGCGGTGATCCATGGAGTGCGTAATACCAGCACATGTCGCCCTGTGTACTACGATTTCTAAATACGGGTCAGTCTTTCATTTACGATGATAGTGGCTATTGGGTGTTTTAAGTTCTGATCTCTATAGACTTTAAAAAGGTCTGATATTGTGATGCACCTGCAGGAATACATAAATTGCTTTGAAAAATATTTCCTGTCCGACCGGCGCAATCGGACCGTCATTCTAGCGACATAAACGGATTCGGCGTCATTTTGCGCCAATCGCAGCTCGAATTCGGAAGGAATACACGGACCCGTCGGACACGGACCACATGGGCCTGACCTCTAGGTCTCCGGTCCTGTCGACGGCCATGACCTCCTCTTGGGTCACGACTCGTGACACGGCGTCGCGAATAGGCTCAGGGACAACCATCGCAGCAATGGCAGCAAGCAGTATTGGCTGGTGTTTACTACAGACTGTAGTCTACAGTATCCGCTAGTTGTAATCCTTGTAGCCATTTTTTTCAGTGCCCGCGGATTTTTCTTTGCGTCACGCGCTGCAAAGCGACCACCAGTGCATGATGGCAGCTCTATTGCGATGAAGCGCTGCTGACATACACCAGCATGAATATGCCAGCCGGCTACTCGATATCACAACGGCGCGGTAATCATCCTGCACCTTCACAATACATGTAGAACGCGCCGCGAGAGGTGTAAACAGAGAAGCAATGACAACGGCATGGGGACTCTTTGCTGGAGTCCAGCAACCCTTGGGTTCGACATCACCGGAAATATGTCTAGTCGAACACGCAGAACACTGCTTTGATTAACCATTGGCATTCCACTTGAAAGCACGTGGGATGGTAGCACTATCGGCCACTGCTTGCAACTTGTACGAGACGCGACGAGTAACATTGCGAGGTTCTACACGGCAGTAGGTAAGGAGCAGCCAGAGCAATCCGAAGGAGATATGATGGGCTGGAGATAGCAACGAAGGACGTTGGTGAAGGAAAACACGTGCGTCGAGTTCGCATTCGACAAGACTTTCGCAGGTTATTCGCCCGGCCAACTGTTCCACAAGACGTGGGCTTTCTGTCGAAACCAGCGGCAGTTCGCCACGATGCTGGAGCCTGTGCTTCACGCTCTACAAATTGAAGTTCTGCACCAGATCAATGACGACATTGTCGTTGTGCGTCGAATGCAGCAGGATTTAAGCCCTGACGGCGAGAAGCAGACCCCGACCAAGTACCGCAGCATTTATCTGCTGTATCGGATGACATCGCCTGCTGGACTGTTCGTGGTACTGCAGTCGGTGAATCCGTCCTTCACGCGACGTTGTGGCTGCGCCAATAACCTCTGGTTCGAGTCGTTCATGTGGTTCGGCTTCTCGTCCACTGCAGCGACGGACTCCACTAAAGCTGGCTGCCGTGTTCGCTTCGGCGGCACAATAGACGGTCACTCGGAGGAGTTCGCTCGGCGCTGGCAGCGTGAGATCTTCTTCATGTTGATGCGGTGGGAGGCCCACAATGTGGCGCCTGTGGTGCTTCTGCCGCAATCCGAGACAGCTTGAATGGAATTAATTTACAGGTTAGTTGCGCTTTGGCTAGCAGGGTATCATACGAATATGACGCTGAGTTGCTGCGACTTCAACCACAATTGTGTGTTCATGTACAGTAGAGCTCCCGTTGCCCCCAAGCCCTTGTCATTGCTTCTCTGTTTACACCTCTCGCGGCGCGTTCTATTGTGAAGGTGCAAGATGATTACCGCGCCGTTGTGATATCGAGTAGCCGTCTGGCATATTCATGCTGCTGTATGTATGCTGCTGTATGTATGTCGGCAGCAATAGAGCTGCCATCATGCACTGGCGGTCGCTTTGCAGCGCGTGACGCAAAGAAAAATCCGCGGGCACTGAAAAAAATGGCTACAAGGATTACAACTAGCGGATACTGTAGACTACAGTCTGTAGTAAACACCAGCCAATACTGCTTGCTGCCATTGCTGCGATGGTTGTCCCTGAGCCTATTCGCGACGCCGTGTCACGAGTCGTGACCCAAGAGGAGGTCATGGCCGTCGACAGGACCGGAGACCTAGAGGTCAGGCCCATGTGGTCCGTGTCCGACGGGTCCGTGTATTCCTTCCGAATTCGAGCTGCGATTGGCGCAAAATGACGCCGAATCCGTTTATGTCGCTAGAATGACGGTCCGATTGCGCCGGTCGGACAGGAAATATTTTCCAAAGCAATTTATGTATTCCTGCAGGTGTATCATAATATCAGACCTTTTTAAAGTCTATAGAAATCAGAACTTAAAGCACCCAATAGCCACTATCATCGTAAATGAAAGACTGACCCGTATTTAGAAATCGTAGTACACAGGGCGACATGTGCTGGTATTACGCACTCCATGGATCACCGCCTTCTGCCGATTACGCCGTTGTGCCGACCTCCTCGCGGGACGCGTGCAATGCTCCTTCCAACCATCACTTCCGAATCGGACAGCCAATAACGAACACCTCAAGGCTCTGGCAACTACACAAAATGATGCTCACAGCCCACCACCAAATGTATCACCAGCACCGCCACTCGAGCGCTGGCTCAACCGCAGGAGCAGCCAATGGACGGAAGCGTACGTCGACCGTCCCGCTGTCTCCGCTCGCCTCCCTTCTCGAACAGCTTTCCCTGCGCGTGTCCTCCGTGCGCCTCAGCAAACGCGACGTGCGCTACGAGCTGCACGTGGAGCACGCCGCCTCTCAGACCCGTTGGCGCAAGGCGCGCTCCTTCGACGAGTACAAGACGTTCCAGACGCAATTGCTGGCGGCGCTGCACCAGGGCCACTTCTGCCAGGCCGAGTGCCCGTGGCTCTACACGTTCGTCAACAGCTACTTCCCTGGATCGTCCGGTCTTTTCGGTCTGGGCGGCCACAGCGACTGCTCCGTGGAGAAGCGTCGTGACGCGCTTGAGCACGTGCTGACGTCGCTGCAGAAGTTTGTGGTGAACCGTCAGAATGCGTCCGCGTGCTCGATCGTTGCCGGCAGCGTCACGCAGCTGGTGGCGGACTTTGTGCTCGGTGACGTGAGCGACAAGCGCCACCCGCTGAACGGCATGTGCAGGAATGGCAGCAACAACAGCTTCAGCAGCTTCGGCAGCTTGCGCGACAGCGTGTGTTCATCCACGTCGGATGAGGGCGACGAGCTGGCGGATGAGGCGGAGGAAGTGGGCGTCTGCACACTGTGCAGCTCGAGCTTGGACAGCGAGACGTCGTCCACGGAGACGGACAGTTTCCGCAGCAACTCCTCAAGTCGCCGCAGCAGCGTGCTAAGCTACACGACGACTTTGTCGTGCGGCCACCAGTTCCACGACGAGTGCATCGTGCCGAAGCTGAACAAGGAGATGCGTTGCCCCACGTGCCACGCAGAAGTTGACGGCTTTTAAAGCTGAATATGTTGTTAGTTATTTAAGTTAAGCATGCACAGCGCATGACGAGGAGCTTGTGTCGATATGAACAAGATCACATTTTCAAATTGAAGTTTAAAGATGTTTGCCTACTCTTTCAGTAGGAAGGGAGCAACAGCCAGCGTTTCCCAGCGAATCGCAAGGAAAATGAGCTCCTTCAACCTCAACGCTGCCAGGTCCTCGCATGCATTTGTGCCGCCGAATTCCGTGGTCGTTGTAACCTCCTGCATCGCAGAGACCTCGGCCGTGCAGTCTGAAGGGGAAACTCGGATCCAGTAGAAAATCTCCCACCAGACCTCGTCGCCGTGCAGCATCCGATCAGCAGGCGGGACGTCCAATGTCTTCATCGCCAACGTCTGAACGCCATCGTCATCGACTCGGAAAAGCACGTACACTGTTCGGAGCACAAGGGGTTCACCACTTTCGTTGTTGTGTGACTGGTCTTCGGTACGCCGATCGATGACCAGGACATCATCCGTGATCTCCTGCAGTATCGTGATGTGAGTCCGTGTGAAGGCCCCAGTCTTTGCAGGTCGCCACTGCTCGTCTGCAGTTGCCACGATCTGTCCATGAGCTGCTGCGGGGTGACATTCCTCAGCGCCTTCTTGACCCCGAAGGTGATGACGTCGCCCTGGCGTTCGGACGGTGATGAGGAACTTCCTCGGCACACCTTCCAACCAGGAGAAAGCACCAGGTGGGCAATGGCAGCCTCATAGCTGCTTGTCCTACCGACGGCCATGACCTCCTCTTGAGTCACGACCCGTGACAGAGCGACACGAAAGGCTCAGAAACCTCTGCGTCGCAGACGCACAACCATGGTAGCAACGGCAGCAAGCAGCTTTGGCTGGTGTTTACTACAGACTGTAGTCATCGTGCATCTTCACGCGCCGCGAGAGGTGTAAACAGAGAAGCAATGACAAGGGCTTGGGGGCAACGGGAGCTCTACTGTACATGAACACACAATTGCGGTTGAAGTCGCAGCAACTCAGCGTCATATTCGTATGATACCCTGCTAGCCAAAGCGCAACTAACCTGTAAATTAATTCCATTCAAGCTGTCTCGGATTGCGGCAGAAGCACCACAGGCGCCACATTGTGGGCCTCCCACCGCATCAACATGAAGAAGATCTCACGCTGCCAGCGCCGAGCGAACTCCTCCGAGTGACCGTCTATTGTGCCGCCGAAGCGAACACGGCAGCCAACTTTAGTGGAGTCCGTCGCTGCAGTGGACGAGAAGCCGAACCACATGAACGACTCGAACCAGAGGTTGTTGGCGCAGCCACAACGTCGCGTGAAGGACGGATTCACCGACTGCAGCACCACGAACAGTCCAGCAGGCGATGTCATCCGATACAGCAGATAAATGCTTCGGTATTTGGTTGGGGTCTGCTTCTCGCCGTCAGGGCTTAAATCCTGCTGCATTCGACGCACAACGACAATGTCGTCATTGATCTGGTGCAGAACTTCAATTTGTAGAGCGTGAAGCACAGGCTCCAGCATCGTGGCGAACTGCCGCTGGTTTCGACAGAAAACCCACGTCTTGTGGAACAGTTGGCCGGGCGAATAACCTGCGAAAGTCTTGTCGAACGCGAACTCGACGCACGTGTTTTCCTTCACCAACGTCCTTCGTTGCTGTCTCCAGCCCATCATATCTCCTTCGGATTGCTCTGGCTGCTCCTTACCTACTGCCGTGTAGAACCTCGCAATGTTACTCGTCGCGTCTCGTACAAGTTGCAAGCAGTGGCCGATAGTGCTAACATCCCACGTGACAAAGTCACACAAGGTTACGGGGTCCCTCTTCACCACCGGGACATTGCCCGTGTTCATGACGTAGAAATCCTCCCCGGCATCCTTCTCTTCTCCTTCCCCCACTACTCGTCGTTGCACTTTATCATGCTCAAAATTGTCTGGGTGTGCACGAGTGATAGCTAGCAGAGAGTCCACCAATTGAGCGTGAAGTGCGTCATTCTCGTCCAAAAGCTGCTGTCTCTGCTTCTGCAGATGCACCACTTGGCCCTGCAGCCCCGTGTCTGAGCGCTGCTGCTGATCCAAAGCTTGAGCCTTGACGTCTTCCAGCTCCTGCACTGTGCGCATCATGGCTGCAATTTGGTCACGGAATCTCTGTCGGGACCGCCTCATGGTCTCTCGGTGACTGGCACGACGTGCTGCAGCTCGTTCCTCAGGTGTCAAGTGCTTTTTGATGCTTTTACGTCCCCGAGAGGAAGTTTTGCCGTCTTTACCATTGGGACTCGTGTCGTTTTCGGTAGACGAACAACTGGGCGAACTCTGCTCCTCACTGAGCATGTCCGGGGCATCCGAGAGCAAAGCAGACACAAAAGCTACCTCATCCTCAGTCCATAATGGAACCGAATATAGTGGCGCCTCGAGGATCTCAATGTCCATGGCGAATAAATGAATGAAAGAAACCTGATAACAAGAAGGAGGAGGCGTGTCACCGTCCAGTAAGAATGATCAATGTGTGCCTCAATGGCAATGGCAACCACAACCAGGTACATGTAGTACCAAAAGTAGGGTACACCGATGCGTCATCACAAATTGTTGGGTATGACCATCATTCTGACAACATATTCGTTATTTACATTCATAACCGAATATTTTATGAAAATTTCACACTGCCTGAAACTGTGTTTTAAACGGTTGGAAAACATCAACTACTGAAAAATTACGGTGGTAGACTAAGCGACAATTTAAATTACATTTCTCCATTCGCTAGCAAGATGTCGTCTGGGTTCACGCTGGACGGCGCCTCCTTCGCCTTTCACTGCCTGCCGCCGGCCGAATGCAGCAATCTAACTGCTCTACTACTCAGGAACGATGGCGTACTATACGACGCAGCCGACACGCGAAAACCCGGCTTCGTTTACGTCCTCACAAGCTACTGGGCGGATTGTGTGTGTTCTGCAGATCTCGTCGATGTCCTGCAGCGGCCTGTGACGCGATTTTGGCTGCTGGAGACGCTGCGACTTGGACGCTGGTTGCGTCCTGATAGTCACCCGTTCTTTGAGCCTCCTGCAAGGCCTAGGGACCTGTGGCTGCAGTATCCTATTGGGTATCAGGATGCAGGACAGGACGAGGTGGATGACGACGGAGACGTCACGATGCAGGACCCGACTCGAGCTACAAGACACATAGTGCAATTGCCATGCTCGCCCAGCTTTCTCTTCAGGGGAGAAGTACCGTTCTGGCCCTACATGACCGCTATGCTGGCCCAGCCCATTCAGGATATCCAGGAACTCGCCGCCAGACTACAGTTGTACGAGCCTAATGATGTTGGAAATCTCACTGCAGGATTGGTAGTGATTGTGTAGTGCTGTGGTTGCTACTGTAACAGGATTACGCTGTCCGACCCGAGACGCAGGTTTAATTGCTTGGAGTATGCGGTCACCGAGGTTCGTAGCGTGAAAAAACTCCACTAGTATCTATCCTACTAACTGCTATGCTACTGTAGCTGCTCATTGCGGAGGAACGGAACAAGTTCTTCACAGAAATCCTGCCTGAAATGGTTCGACTGGTGTTGAAAATGCCTCAAATATTCTCTACCCCGCCCCCACTGCTCATTCCAAACGAAGCAGAAGCAACGGAGCCTTCACATTCTACGAGCCACACCCGAATATCAACACAGACACATCGCTTTACAAAGCTTGAGGTGCTGACGCTAGTGTGCGGCTGTTTCTTCGGTGTTTTTCCTGATCAGGATATCGTCAAACGCATTGAAGCTGATTCAAGTCCACAGAGCAAGAAAGCAAAGCGCCGCGGCAATGACAACGACGTCATCCAGTTTCCGTATTTCACAGCGGTTCGGTTGTTTTCGGCCCCTGGTAATATGGGCAAGTTGGTCGTACTGAAAGCTCAGAAGATTCGCTGCTTGCTGCAGTACTTCCTGCGTGTGGTTCCTCGTGTAAGTTCGGACTGTGAGGGGTTGTCAGCAGAGGTGATCGACTTTACGCGTGTTGGGGTACATTTACCAGAACGAACTGCAGAGCAATCGCCCCAAGAGTTACTCAAAGTTTTAGCGAGTAATCCCAGTTCTGCTACAGATATTAGCCCACAACTTCACGGTGCACGATGTGTATCTGACACCTTGATCGAAGATTTAGACAAGCATTTGCAGATTGATTTTGCCAACAAATTTGCCGGTGGTGGAGTGCTCAACTCTGGTTGCGTACAGGAAGAAATTCGATTCCTGCTTTCGCCTGAGCTACTGGTGTCGTGCCTCGTGTTCGCGAAGTTAGAGCCTCACGAGGCATTCGTGATTCATGGGACGGAACGCTACAGTGGATACCAGGGGTACGGCGGATCATTCGTTTACGGTGGGAACTTTGAAGACACGACGTCGTTAGTACCTTTACCAAACGGCAATTCACGCCGAGAGTGTGTCATTGTGGGGATTGATGCAACAGACTATGGTTCAGCACGAGTGGAACGGCAGTACACACGAGGACATGTATGGCGAGATCTGGTGAAGGCCTACGCGGGCTTTGCGTACACGGACTCACATGATGAGCCTAACAATCGTTGTTGGCCGGTAGCTACTGGGAATTGGGGCTGTGGAGTCTTTCGGGGTGACCGTGAGCTAAAGTTTTTAATCCAGTGGCTTGCTGCATCGCTTCGGGAACGGGAGCTGGTTTACGTACTGTTTGAGCGTGATCTGGATCTCCAAGTGAAGGTAAATCCGTTGTTAGCATTAGCTACAAGCCCCAAAGCGCGTGAATGGGACCGTCAGAGCGGTGGTGTCGCGCAGTGGCTCATGGATTTCCTCCTTAATGAATTGGGTACTGGTCGAGGAACGCAGAGCGTGTTAACCAGAGCGACATACTCACTAAGACAATCCCTGTCGTGTGTGCAACTACTTGTACGAGATAAAGACACTGGAAACGTACAACAGCAAGAAGATACTGGGATCAAGCACGAATCTGAACAGCAGCTTTCAACACACGAAGAACCAGGCGAGACAAACTCTGAAGCTACAAAGAAGAAGCCGAAAATGATGCACCAAAAGACCATGCAGGATTTCTTCACCAAGCAGTGATCAGCACTTGAACGTTCGTTTCCAGACATGCATTGACTGGTTTTTTTAAAATCTACTTACACACACAAAAAACGATGTGACATACCAAGGGGGTTGAATTCCTTGGTTGGGTTGATGAGGAAGATGGATCTCTCTTTAGATCTTCTTCTGGACTTCACTCTCGTCGTTCGTGTTGCGTTTGGCAGCGTTCGTCACGAGGTCGGGGGCAGCGGGGGAAGTGTCCATGGCGACGACCGTGGCTTTATTAGCGACAGCGATCGGGTCGGGAATTGTGGCCTGCGCAGGCGAAAAGCTCACGACAGCGACGATGGCAATTGCAGCGAGGGACAGCAGACGGACCATGGCGAATTAATAGGGACGGGAACTCGAAGTGGTGACTCTAGGCCGGAGGAATCCGAAATGTGAACGTGTCTTAGCTTGGCATGCTGGTGGAAACGGATGTGCCTGCGATAGTCAGCTCGAACAGAGAAAGCCGGAAATACCTGGAAAATGTGATATTCAGTTATGTATTGTTATAGGATCATAATAAATGAAGAATACATATTAATGTGATTGTATAGAGATAGTACATTGTTTTATAGAGTTGGTGCTTGATATTAAAGATTCGATTATGACGGGGTTTAGCACAGTCCAATGCTGGTTGAGCCTGAGGCTTTGACTTCACGGTTTTTGCTCCCCCAGCCGGATCCAGGCAAGGCATTTTGATCTGCGCGTTGGCTCCTTCCTTCTCCTCTCGGTGGCAAACGGCAAACGTAGCGGAAGTCTCGGACGGGATGTAAAGACCGAGACTGTCAACCTCTGTCTTTTTCGAGTTGCATTCGTCCAATTGTGCTCACCTCTGTGGCAACTCAGCACAGCCACAAAGTGCAACCTTGCAAACCACTTCAACCTGGTAACGTGTAACGTTATCTTGAGTCAAAACCACAGCACCACCCACTCCAGCGAGGATCAAATGGATCCTTATTCAATGCCACACAGCCATACACTGTCAAGTCAAAAGGTTGTACATTTGTCATGCTTAGAAAAGATTGAAAGGAAAGAGGAATCAATGGAAAACGGCTTGTCGCCCGTCACAGCGTTCAGAGCTCATAGTGCTGCTCGCTTAGACAAAGTTCACGACGAGCCCCATCAAAGTGATCGCAGCGACGCAAGCGGCCGAGAATCCGGGCATAGTAGCAGACGACGTGGTCGAGATCGATCCGCTAGAGGCGGTATCGGGGGCGTTGGTCGTGCTGGTCGACGGAGCCGTGGTTGTACCGGTGCTATCGGTCGTGCTGTTGGTCGTTGTCGTTGAAGGTGTGTTGATACTGGCGCAGTCGTACGAACTGTCGGTGGCATTGTTGTAGTTGTAGCACGCGTCCAGGGCGGCGGTGGCAGCTTCCTGCGCGCAGTCGAGCGAGCTGTCCGTGGCGTTGTTGTACCCCTGGCAGGCCTCCTCCGCGGCGTTGGCGGCCGCATCAGCAGCAGCGCTCGCGGTGGACTCGTTGCAATCGAGGGACGCACTGTGTTCAGTGTTGTATTTGTTGCACGCTTCCTTCGCTGCGCTTGCGGCTGCGTCGTAGGCTTCTTCGGCGGCGCTTGCAGCTTCATTGTAGAATTCTTCAATGTTGCTGGCGGCGTTGTCGAGCCAACTTCCTGCAGCGTTGGCGGCTTCTTTAGCGGCATCGGCAATAGCGTTCGCAGCGTCTTCAGCTGCGTTGGTGGCGTCTTCGATGATGTCGGCAGTCGTCGGCGTGGTGACGGCAACAGCGGCGAAGGCGGCGATGGTGACGTACGTGGTGAAGCGAGTCATGGTGGTTAGTGTAGTAGTTGGTACTCGAAAGCAAATTGAGGAATGATGGGTCTGTGGCGCCGCGAATGAGATGTCGAGCTATATCGCAAGCGCTGAGGAGGACACGCTCAAGCACCAGCCTGATTTTCCTCGGCCTATGGTTGCATGGATATCACTACGTGTACATGTATGTCTCTGGAGTTTACATTGGCATGCCGGTTTCCGTAGTGGAGATAATCAATACGAGTTTGGGTACGTGTGGTGGAATCAGCAATGTCAGTAGATTGAAGCACTTTTGGCGCTTTTGGAACAAACGCAAGTTGACAACCAGAGCGCAGCAGAGCTGTTCCCAGGGGACGGCGTGTGGGCCAGAGAAGGTTCCGAAACAAGCCCTTGCCATTTGTGCAAAACAAGGAGGTGACAGCTCACTCCAACCTCATCTACTTACGTTTCGCTTTAACCTACTGACATTGTTGAATTCCGCGTACTACCGGTAGGATTGTTACTATTGATCACATCTTGAGAAGCGGATTCCACTTGGCAGTAAACATGGCTTCGCTTGACCGTGTGGATTGTCGATACTTGCAGCAGCTCGAGCGTGCAGGTGCGACACAATTTATCGTGGCCGGATTTTCGTAGAACCTGCAGATTACGAACAAACCGTGGTTTAGCGAAAGCGACGAGGCCCGTAAACTCACAGTGCCATCCCAATGAACCTATTAGCACGAGTTCATGCTAGCAGAGGTGTTGGTGGCCACACATGTAGACTTGATATAAGGATACCTACCAGTGCTGCTGGCTTAGCAGATAATGTGCGGTTGCTTGACTCGCCTGGAGCTGCAGCTGAGGTTGTCCTTGGTTTCGCCCAAATATCCGCGAGTAGCGCAGTGTCCAACGAGGGTGAGAGTGAGTCGGTCGTTCGAACATTAAAATCTGAAGAGAGCCTTTTGAGGTCAAACACTTTATCACCGCCAAAGCGGCACAACACATTTGTCGATCAAGTCCAAGCTCAAACACCAGACTCAAAATTCTGTGTGTGGGATCAAGCGAAGCTCGGTTCTGAAGCCGAAGCACAAGTGTTGTGCCATGCTCCAGCGAGAAACAACGTAGGACTTCGCAATGGAAAGCACAATAGTAGCAGCAGTGGCACGGGCATCCCCCCCCCCCCTTTCTGCTTCTGAAGACAAAGTGAGTTTTCCGGAGTAAACTTACACGTGATCGGACTACACATGACCGAATTCAGGCAAGCAAAGAATCCCCGCCACCTACTGTAGCGAACCGGTACGACTGTAAAATCTCGTTTGAACGGGGTTAATTTCTTCCCGCAACTCTCGACTAAAGTGTTTCGACTAAAGATTTTTTGGTGATTATCTCCAGTGCAGTGACTCCATCTCTGCTGTAAGCTGGTTGTGTCGGCTAGAGCCCCACTAGACGATCGCTGTGTTTCCGCGTTGAGCTTTCATCATTCTCGCTTTTGCTCTCAAGTACAAACCTCAAGAACCCAAATCTCCCTGAAAATGACTCGTTTCACCGCGTATCTGACGTTCCTGGCTGTTGCTGCTGCTCTCACCTCAGCGGATGTGATCGGCGACGCAGTTGATGCAGTCGGTGATGCAGTTGGGGATGCCTACGATACAACGGCTAGCTGGGTGGATGGAGCGGCAGACACTGTGGGCGACACGGCTGAAGATGCCTACAATACAACCTCGAGTTGGGTCGACGGCGCCGCTGATACAGTGGGCGACACGGCTGAAGATGCGTACGACACGGTTGCAAGTGCCACGGGCTCCATCATCGATGACGTGTCTTCCGCGCCAACGTTTGTAGTAACGTCGGCTTCTGTTCTCGTCGTGGTCGGGTTAGCGGTGAACTTCCTGTAACCTCAATAGTGCAGAGACAAAGGATGTCCGCTACTCAATAGAATAAACGTCTTTTCACCCCTGACAACTAAGCCTTACAGCTACATGAAATGAATTGGCGTGACAGGAGGAACAGCTTCAGCAACGAAAGACGACCGTGTCCAACATGTCTTCCTCTAGAACTTCAGCTTCGTGGCTGAACTTGCAGCTTTTCTATGAAGTTAATCTGCATCGATTAAAATCCATTTGCGGGAACATCCGTTCAACAGCAACGACGCGCGGCGAGAAGTCTATCCCCTGCGGTGCTCTACAACAAGTCGCTCACTCCCGAATTCGCCTCGAAAACTCCAGCTTCACCTACAAACAATGCGTGTCGTCTCGTGCCTCGCCCTCATCGCCTTCACCGCCGTCGCGTCCGCCGAAAACGCCGTGGTGGACGAACTCATGAACAGCGTCTCGGACACAGCCACGAACGCCGCTGGAAACGTGGTGAGTGGCGCAACTACCTCCGTCACAAACGCCGCCGCTAGCGCTGTTACGGACGCAGCCAACACCGCCGTGGACACGGTCGCGAGTGCCGCTGGAACGACGGTGGACTCGGCCGTTGACACGGTCGCCAACGCCACCGGTACAGCAGCCGACACGGTCTCTAGTGCCGCCAACGCCGCCGGCAGTCTGCTCGATGACGCGGCCAGCATCGCCAGCTCGGTCGCGGATGACGTGGCGAGTGCTGCTGGCTCAATCTCTGCATCGGGATCCTCTGCAGCGCCGTCGATGTGTCAGTCGTCGGGTCTCGTTATGGCTGCCCTTGCGGTCGCGGGCCTTGCCCTCAACTTCGCCTAAGCTTGGACCTGAAGTACCTTTTTGACATTCTACCTAGATGGTATAGCGTGCAGGTAAAGCACTACACTTGAGCAATCTACCGTTGACTTTTTGCGTTCAAGAAACGATTAGTTGACCCCTTAGTCTTGTAGTAGTTGAAACTTCGAGTCGAAGCAGATAGAACAAGTAACGAGAGCAACACTTATAAAACCATGTACGTGCTTTTTTTTAAAAAGATGTCGTCCGCGGAGGGCACGCTCACTTTAAGGACGACCCGAAACTTACTCTACACCGGACTACATCAAGTCGTGAATCCCATTCCGTCGTGGGCGGAGCCGCCCTACGCCGGGCAAGCATCTTAGATAAAGAGTCCAGTGATGGCGATCGCGGCCACCGACGCAAGAGCGATGCTAGGTGTCACCTGCGAGGAGGCTGATGTCGAACCTGACGCAGCAGCAGAGGCCGAAGCAGATTCAGCGCCACCGTTGGCGTTCGTGGTGCTACCTGCAGACGATGCCGAAGCCGAGGCGCTGATGCTCGTCTCCGTCGTCACGTTGCTGATACTGTCCGAGATGGCGGCGGCCGTGTTCGTGTTGGCCGAGTCCGCGAGGGTAGCGGCCGTGCCCGTCACCGTACCAGAATTGGCCGCGTTATCCACAGATTCCTCCGGCGTCGTTGAGACCTCCGCGTTGGCGGCCTGAGCCACCGCGTTCGGGTCCGGAATGGCGGAAACCGGGCTGGTCACGGCTACGGCAGCGAGGGCCAGGAGGGCGAGGTAGGTCATGAAGCGAGCCATTGTGATGGTTTTATTTGTTTAGCTGAAGCTGGTGAGGTACAGGTCGAGCGTCAAGAGCGCTGTGCTGTGGGGCGGTTTGATTTCCGAGTGAGCCACGGATTCCTGTTCCACAGAGCATGCGATCGACGGGGTGACCATCTCAAGACGCCGAGCATGAAGTGGTAAAGCTGTGCGAGCCCAGCACTCTCGTCCACCGGCTATCTCCATCTGCTGTCGCCGAAGATGCAGGTTGGGATGCGGAGACCTAGGTACATGACTGTGCATAGCGATATGCCAACATAAATCGGAGGCAATGAGTGAAGACGGAAAAGACTTTGTAAGGCCGGCATCCCTTTTATTTGAGATGACTTGCGGCACTGCAATGCGGGAGATTCATAGCAGATAAGAGGGTCGCGCAACGCTGGACTAGCCTCGACGAATTACTAACTTTCGCAGAGCAAGCTATGGAACGGCGAAAATTTATCCTCGTCATTTGCTGCCTGCGTGTCTGGCAGATTGCTCTCTGGGACACAGAGGCCAAAGTTTGGCACAGCCATCTTGGAGAACTTTCTGTTCGAAGAGTGATGTACATACCTTTCTCCTTGCAGATTGAAGTTCGGCTCCACATTACATATACATGTACCCCAGCATGCCCCCAGGAGAGAAGCAGAAAAGCAAGAGGAGACGATACACACTGTCGGAAACGGCCAAACCGATGCTCAACCAAGGAATTTATTGTTTCCGCGTCGTGACTTGGAAGTAAATGCATTGCATCGATAGACTTTCCCAAATTACAGTTATTGTGGTAGCACATGCACGTTGCTGCTGATCTGGGGCACGCATTCCCTTTACAAATAACTTTATTCATGCCGTGAAACTTTAAAAAATGTGAAGGATCCAAGGCCGTGTGCAGGACAACCTTGCGACGCTACAACAAACAGAAGTTTCTCCTCAACTTGAGGGGCACTTCAACATACATGTAAGTGCAGCCATCTGATTGATTCAGCCAGTTAATACAGAAGGCAAGGACTGCTCTGGAGCAATCTCGCTAGAGAGTGGAGGAAGCAACTTGCATCATGCAAGAGTATAACTTGTATGATCGATTACAGTACCAAGGTGAATGGACTCTTACTTGCACATTTCGCCATCTCGGGAACTAACAATCTAGTTGCACCGCACACATCTTGCACTGCGTGGTAGATTCTTGATTTCGTTATGCGTTTGAGATCTGCATACGACTGGTGTCGCATTAATGTTGAAGTGGAGCATGAGTCAGCGCAGATCTCGAGCTCCCGCCGACTTGAGTGACGACTGCAATGGAGCCGGGCAAGCACCTGGAGTCGGGGAGCAACAACGTGGCCTGGAGCTGCGAGCGTAGCCATCTGGAATTGGCCTGACCTCCCGAGTCGCGACGCGAGTTGATTTGTGCTCGTCCAGATGGCTCGAATGTATCGCGATACAACTCCTACAAGGACGATCAAACTCGGCCTGGTGTGTCTCCCAGCGTGCGTAACTGTCCAAGCGGTGCAAAGCACCCTCCAACTCGGTGCAGTGCGGCCCATAGGCCGAGCATTCCCGCTGAAAACACGCCAATATTTTTGCCGCAAAAGCGACCTCGGATATCGCAGCAAAGCAGGAAACGTGACATGGCTGCCGCAACTCGCGATGCCTCGACGCTCTTATAGATCGGAGTGCAAGCAAACGCATGCAGATTTTTGCTGCAGCCTCTGAACCAGCCAAAGTACATGCACTACAAAGTCGTGATGATCACAACAACGCCATGCTTGGCTACTCTACATGCACCAACGTGTCCGTTCCAGGGAAATCGAGTTAGTGTAATAGCTCGCTACAAGACGGAGCATGTATCAAGTACTATGGCCGTGGCGTGCGGCAGGCATCTGGGCAAACACGCCGCTCCATCCAGTAGCGGTGGCGGCCAAAACGTGTTCGTATCATTTTCGACCCTAGACACCTTACGTACGTCAGGTACTATCTTCCACAGGTCGTATTTAGTAGATTATTTACATCTTGTCGAGAAGAAGATGTGTTTGGGCGGTAGCCGCGTCTCATATCATGGCTACATATTACCGATCGCAGGTGAGGACAACACTTGATTTACCAGAAGGCAAAATTTACCAGCCGCTGTAAGCTTGGGGTTTGGTTGATTTCTTCCACGAGGACGGCCGCTTTCAGCCAGAGCGATCGATGGCTTGACGATCTTGTTGCACCTTCACGCCCGACTTGCACCATGCGAAAAGCTCCATGCAAAAAACTCATTGCTCTTTTCGCAGCGTCTTGCTCTTTTCCCCAGTACTAATGTGGGTAGTGGACCTCGGCACTTGTGCAATTCACATGGACCACAAGCCGCACCACTTCCAACCACCATCACCCCCCAAGCGCGAGCCATCTTCGTCCGACCAACAACACGACAGTACCGACCAACAGGCCTCCGATGTGGCCTCCGCCACTGACGAACGCCCCAAAAAGCGAACACGGCGAGTGGTCGACTCGAGCACCACGTGTGCACCGGAGCAGTTACACTGCCGCTACGCCAACAAGAAATGCCTCAATCCACGCGCGGTTAAACGTACAGGAGGACTCCACACCTTTTGTGCTATGCACCGTGCCAATGCCAACCGGAACCAACGTCGCCTCGATATGAGGAAGCGCATGGCTCGACACGCTCTGAGAGAGCAGACCGAAGGAGGTCAGACGCCGTCGACTCCCAATGCAACTACACCTAGACAGCAGGAAGTCATGAAGACAGAAGACATCGAGGCGGTTCCGTCCCCAATGGGGCAATTTGATGCACGTTTTGAGCCACTGCACACGCCCACACCGCTGCAGGAGGAGGACATTTCGACTTTAGTTACGCTTTTCCTCCCCCCAGTGAATGATATCGGCTTTCACTTTGGAAACCCAACACCCACGACTCCTCATGACTGGCCTAGCGATGGCGGACAAACACCGCCGCCACCTCCACAGGGAGGCATGCGGTTTTGAACACCAAGGCGAGCGTACAGTACAGACAACGCAACTCGACACCCCACGCAGAACGAAATTGCGTAGACAGTATATATTTAAGAAAAACAATGTGCATGACGTGAACGCAGACACAGTAAAATATACAGTGCTTTGTGTCGTGGTTGGTTCGGCTGACAAGCATGCGGGAGAATGCAGGCGAGTGAAGAGTTTAGCTCATTATGACTTACAATGCTTCTTCTTGGCCTCGAAATTGTACACTGTGCATGCAGTACTGGTAGGTTAGCAGCTCGACTACTGCAAGCTACATGTAGCTGGGGAAGGTGGCCCCCCTTTTAGATCTCCAAGAGCGAGTTAAAAGTTGCGTTGCAATCAAGACTGTCCTCACTGGTGCAGAGTGACAAGTTGCTCGTCGTTGGTGACGAGCTCTCTTTGTCGGCCTTATTCTTCGATTATCATTTCGGTGTGTTCGCCACCTTGTCTGATGGAGCATTTCGCTCGTCACGCCTGAGCTGGGTAGATGCCAGCAAGCTTTGCTTGGATATGTTTGCAGAGAAGTTCTTGTGGCAGCACAGCTGCTGCAGTCTAAAGGCACTTGATCCGCGAGATCTATCAGCTGGCAAGTTTGAAATGACTTCAACGTGCTGCCATCGGCCATGGTAAGCTTAGGTGGTGAGAGCTCAGCTGAGCTTATCCGTCGGCGCGTGCTTTAGTCGAGCACGTCTCATCGACTAACAACGACTATCAAGTGACGTGAGCGAGCCAAACGGACAGCGATAAAGCCAACAGAAGTATGCGTACACAATTGCCTGTACCAGCAGACTCGAAGCCAACTACTGTAGCTGCACATGCACTCCATGTACAGCGGCCCAACACGCCTGGAAGAGTCCAGTTCGGGAGGTGCCGTCGCGATGCGCGAGCGGGCAGCAAAGGTTCAAGCAGAAAGGAGACGCAACTCGGGCCGCAAAGCAGAGGAAGTGTCCGCGAAGCCCGTCTGCAAGACCAGCGCTGGATTTTTTCGGTCGCTGCCAACCTGCAGGAGCTGGTCCCGAGTCTGAATTGCAGTCGATGCTCTGTATCGGCGCCGTCCTGATATCGCGACGCGACGAAGAAATCAGGTGGCGCGAGCTCATTCGACTGAGCGGTGCAGCGGCGGGCGACCGCAGTTGAAGCCGGCTTCAGCGCTCCATCGCGTAGTCGAGGAAATACACTGCAGCTTCCGTCTTGGAGACAAAGGATCCGTACATTCCACTTGGTCGGCCAAGACGCTGGGGCTGCATCTCAACAAGCAGCAGTGCTGAAGCCGGAAGCCTTGCACATGGGATATCATCGCGAAGCGGCCAGATCATGGCCGATCACGACGCCGCGTCCATCTCACCGGCTACCCCGATCCGAAACCGCCTGGATTCTATAGTACAGCATATCGAAGATAACAAGTTACAACAGTTACTACAGGTCCAAAATCCTTACAGAACAATAGTTGAAGACCAGTTTAAAATCTATCAGGTTGAAAAGGGATAATGATTCTCACAGACAAACCCATTTGACAGTAGCACTGGTCACGGTGGGATCCGATCGCGTCGAGCAAGCCGACAGAGCCGGGGCGCTCTGATACAAACTTGCACTGCCTGCATCTGGCCATCGACAGTCAATCACCAAGTAGTCTCAAACCAGTCACTCGAAGAAGAAGAACCCTCGACAATGGAGCACCTGCTGAACGACGCGCCCGAGGAAGCCGAAGAGATCGCAGTCAAGAACGAGGCCACGCTCGCGCCCGTGCGTGCACCTGATGCGCCACTGCCGCATTTGGCCGCGCAGCTCTCGACCGTCAGCGCCGCCAGCCCCAGCAGCTCCGCCGCCAGCCTCGGACTGCACATGCTGGCCGCTTCCCAGCCAGCACCTCCACGTCTGCCGCCCATTAGCCTCCTTACAGCTGCAGCTGCTGCACTACAGCCCATGCAGTGTCAGCCCATGCAGGTACAGCCGGCGCCTCAGCCTCAACTGCGTCCCGTGATGACAGCGCCGATGCAGGTCGCTATTGCTACGCCGGAACCTGCCCCACAGACTGCACCCCCTGTGGACGAGATGCTGTGTCGTTACCGTAACAAGAAGTGCGGCTATCCACGCGCCATCAAACGCAACGGTGAGCGTCATAATCTGTGCGAACGCCATCGCGCGAAAGCCAACCAGAACCAGCGCAAACTCGAGAGCAAGCGCCGTACGCAGAAGCGCATGATGCAGCGTGCGTCGAACGCTCTGGGTGCAGATCGCATCGTAAAGGCCAAGAAGGCTGCAGCTTCAGCCGAGACGGAGATCAAGTTCAAGTTGTACGGTGGTGCGGCTGCATGAAAAAAAAGAGAACGTGGGGAATTCAAGTGAAAGACGAGCAGGTTCGAGATGAAGAACTTGCGAGGTATCAAGAGGTGGGAAAAGACCCTGCCACGTAGTTATCGAAATGCAGAATGTGTTATAATTTATGAACGAGAAAGTTGGCTAAGCGATTTTGACGGGCTTGTTCTTCTAGATGCCCCGGGGACGTGACCGGGAGGTTGATCTCGCACCATCAACTCCGGTACTTTGAGAAAGGTTTCCCCAATCGGGTTTACTTCCATTCGTCCCATGGAGAGATTTACAAGCGAGGGTTGGCAAACCACGTGGTTGGGATCACTTTCGAGATTACTTCCTGGATCATCTCATTGTTGGCGACATGAAATTAGGGTCATCAGACGTATTTTGGGTGTATGACGACGTTGATCCACAGTGGAGAACGTAGACCCCTCCTGCTCCATGACGAACTGGAGGATCGTAGAATACCCCAGTCACGTACGGCCTGCGATGCATCGGTCTGGGTTCCGCCTGACATCTTCACGGAGGGTCCCATTCACCCAGTCGTTGTGAAGGCTACTGGTGGCGTCGTACAACCATATATATGTTCACATAAGCCCTCTCATCGTTATCATGGCAAATTGAGATCTGCGAGCAGGGGAGCAGGTTTCAGTCTGACGGGTTTCGATATGGGTTTCGATATGGGTTTCGATATGGGTTTCGATATGGGTTTCGCTCTGGAGAACAAGGGTCCGCCCGTCAAAGAAGAAGAAGCAATCAACGTGCCTGCGGAGTCTTTGCTCAAGGTCATGCTGACGGGACGGAGCTCGGCTTTTCTCGCGTAATTTTTTATAACAACAAAGGGCGATCGACGGAGACCTTCAGTTGCTCGCCAGCATGTATACTGTGGTTTTATAGAGAAGGGGCACCAGAAGACGCTCGATTACCGATCTATATGAAATTTGACCAATGGTGTTAACACGTCTTCAAATGTGAAGAACTTCTTCAGATAACAAAAGTAAACGACATCAGGGTTGAACTCTCGTTCATTATTATCGAGCTCAAGACGAAAGGAATCCAGGCTCGCGACTTAAATGTCTGGACGAGTACACCCTAGTAGAGTGTTCGTCATGGGATCACTTGGTCAATTTACCAGCCCCAACCTCCCCAGTTACCGAGACCGCAGCAACCACCCCAGCCTCCGCCCCAGCCTCCGCCCCAGCCCATTCCACCCCAACCCATCCCTCCCCAAGGTCCTCCTCCTCCCCAGAACTGCTCCTTCTTGTTGTCACCAGCACTTTTCGCCGCCTCGACGGGTGCAGAAGCCGTACGCAACGCAGGTTGATCAGCAGCAGCAATGTTCGCGACGGCAAGCGTAGCGACGACAGCGAGAGCAGCAATCTTCATTGTTCTTGATGACTTGCAGTTGGTACTTGAGCTTCTCGAAGAAACTTGCGTTGTGAATGGTTTTGGAGCCTTTGAGTCTCGAAGCAGTTTACTTGAAGTTGAAGTGATTGACAAAACTTGACTTGGAGATACTTCCCAGTGTCTTTAGTTGAAAAAAATATATTACCGAAAAATATTTCTTTTACTGCTAATTCAAAACCTATTCTAGAGGGGAAAGTGCGGTGAGATCAGCTTCACACGTTATCCGAGCTTCGTGTTCCTTTACAACGGAGGTCTCTGCATCAGGTAATTTATCCAATGTGTACGCTGTCCCTAGCATAACACTCTTGTCCGGGTTCAGTACCAATGCAGTTACAACCTTCTTTCGCTTCTGTTCTTCAATGACAGGGACGACATTAGCACTACTAACAGGTTCAGATGAAACATTCTCTGTGTTTTCTTGCCCCACGTCAATTTGTAGATTCATCAGTTCACTAAAGCGAAATTGTTGACATCGGCAGATATAACTCAGTATAGCGTAAAGGAAAAACGTCAACATTTCATGCCCTTGCACAGAAATCCACGTCCAGATATGCCAGTGATTGTCCGATCCAGTTAAAGCAGCTACCGTCGCGATAAAAAGAAATCCCTTTTGCAAGCGTCGATAGTGGAGAAACAACGTTCCTTTCCACATAACAAGTGACGTATCAACACTGAGCTGTTCTCCAAGTCGAAACCTCAAACGCAGCATCTTTAGGTTCACAGCGACGTAGTAGTGAATCAGGAACATGATTGAGAACCAGGAAACTCCCCAAATGACTGCAATCCCAATATTCTCCACTTCGAGTTGCTTGAGTAGAACGAAAGCTAAAGCCCATTCTACCGATAAGCAACGGATACGGAACACGTCGATCCTCTCGAGCTTAATCTGCGTGATATTCCAGCCTGCAGCGATGTACAAAGCCGTCTCAACTGACCAAGCAAGCGCTACAACCTGAGCTACCAATGTTACGAGAGCTAAACCGTTGAACTGGGAACTTTCAAAGAGATCCGACGTAAATTTCGTGGCGAAGGAGAGACCCGAGTAAATTACTTGCATCACGGAGACACTCAGTAATTTATAATGCAGAGCGACAATGGATCCTTCTGGAGCGAAATGCAAATGAACCATCCAAACGAACCAGGCCAATCCCCATAGCACGGTACTTGCACCATAGAACCCCAATAGGTATCTATTGGATTCCCACATACATTTCCCATTTGCTAAACATAAATTCACAGTCACTGTACCCAGAACAACTTGTCTTGCAGCCGGAGAAATTTCACAATTATCCACCCACAAATCTCTCGTTTCTTTGGATAATCCGGGATAATTTCTTGGACAGAAGAAACAAGTGGAATCTGTATCGACTACTGGAGGATTTTCGAGACAAGAACGTAAAATTGCGTCGCTGCCTCCTAACATCTCACACGCATCGAGGAAGAAAGTGAAATTGTTGGAGTTGGTGCCCGTGAGCATGGCAAAATTCGTCTGAGTGATATTATCCACAGATCCGACGATTTTCTCGGTGACTTGGTACACAGATTGATCTGGTGACAGATTTTCCAACGGGAAAGATTGGCAGTAGTAGTCAAGAGTTCTATTGGGCATCGCGCAGTACGTAGTTT
Source organism: Phytophthora meadii (assembly GCA_032432875.1). Lineage (NCBI taxonomy): Eukaryota > Oomycota > Peronosporomycetes > Peronosporales > Peronosporaceae > Phytophthora > Phytophthora meadii. Next base: position 884,920 of record JAUMGV010000075.1, on the reverse strand, counting down.
CATGGGGAATGTCCGAATGGGAGGGAAGATTCAGGAAAGTTTCAGTTGCCTTTTGATCACAAGCGAGTAAGTAAAGCATGACCCGATCGTTGAAATTTTCCAGTGTTCTCAGTGAGAAGTGAATGTTGAAGTCAAATTCGAAAGACTCACCATGCTCCAGGTTGAAAGTGGTTAAAACCTCCAGCGGTGTGAAGCTCTTGTCAAGGGTTAATTCGTGACGGAAATCCGACTCACCGAACAGTGAAGCCATACCACTGGAAGCTGAGACCGTAACCAGGCAACATTTCGACACAAGAAGCGCAATGGTAGCTCGGCAGTAAGATGACAGCATGGTGTCTTTTTTTCTAGACTACAGGGAAGAAAACCAAACGCGACGAGAGTGTTGAAGTCTATTCTGAGCTATTGGTGGATAAAATTCTCTTTATCCTGTAGAAGTATGTTTAAGCCATGTGAAGGTCCAGCTAAAGTCAGCCCCTGCAAATTCACTCCAGTTAGTTTTGGTAATAATTTTGTACGAGGTGTCGCTAGTTTACTTGCCATTGTGCTCTAGAGAGTTCTGTACAGTGTAAAAGATCCACAAGAAGAGGTTGGACTGCACAATTCTCCATCCTCGATCCAGTACGAACGAAAGCATGTGCAGCATGGAAATCCCGATCTTCCGCTTGATAGCGTACCCAATTACGAGTAGAGACAGCAATTCAGCAACGCCAAACAAGGCCACACTACCGATATTTGATCGGAAGGTTACGTCGTCGAGAGTCTTTAATTGTGGGTAGTACATGCGGTTCGGCAGGTAGTACGTTGCTGTCATGTACATTGCTAGGCGAAAAATGGAAACCATCATTAGCTCAGTAAAAAAGATCAAAAATCAACACACTTACAATAGATAAAGGGAACGATAACTTCTGTGTACTCCACGAGGATGACAAACTCAGTGGTAAATAGAACTTGTGCTGCTTTCTGTACAAATCGTTGACGTTCTTTGTCCGAGAAGATATTATCCAAGATTTTTTCATTGCAAATATTGCGTTGATTCGACAATTGAAATACCTCGACTGCAGCAATAGAAGGTTGTGAACGTAACGTGATCGCTGGTAGAACTCGTGTTGGAGCAGTATCAGTGCCAGGGCCTTTCGAATTTTCACTGTAGCTGCTCGAGTTCGAGTTCTTTAAAGTCCGTATTCCAAAGTCGTATTGTCTACGAGCCAGGTGAATTCCGGTCTGTTGATCCTCTTTCATGATCTGTAGTGCGACCTCAACAAAACTGGCAGCTTTTAGCAGGTGATCCGTCGGGATTTTTCTTCGTAACAGGATAATATCTCGCATAAGATCCTGGATATCGATCATGGATACCCACGCAAGGAATGCGTCCAGTGCAACCATTAGCAACGTCGTGTTGATAGACTTGGAGTTCTGCATGGAACTAGAGACATATAACGCGTTGAAGACGTCTACGTTGAAAATCATGATCTGCGGCGTTAAATCGTACTTGGTTCCTAGAAAATAACTCATCCAGTTTTTGGCAATGAGTTTAATCAGAGTCAAAAGTCCCAGATAAAAGTTTTGTCCCAAAGTCCCGACATGTACGAATCCATAGAGATACGCAGGATACACGAATGTCAGTAGCACTTGGCATACAAGAACTATGATGTAGTTGAGCAGTTCACTGCGTAAAACTGCATTTTGTCGTAAATTTTGGCCAAAAAACACTGCGAAACTCACAACGAGAACAAAAAGCCACACTGGAATACCAATAACAAGCGCAAAAGGCAGAGGAAAACCAACAAACTGCGCCATAAAGATCATAAAAGCTGTAGCTCCCCCACTGGCAATTACCGGCATCGCGATGGCTTGGATAAAAGTAATTTCCAACCCTGGTACAATAATTCGGAATTGTTCCACAATAGCACGTGTCATTAAAGCGATAGCCAGATAATCCCGACCCCAGAAGAGGGTGTTGGCACTGGATCCTGCTTCAGGAGGAGCCATAGGGGCGATTTCAATTAAAGTCACAATCAAGAGGCACGGTAAAGGAGATAAAGTACAGATTAAAAGCCCCCATAATGCAGACGTCGAGTTACTGTACGCGTTTAAACTTTCCATGCGACTTGCTGAGTAATGACCACGTAATTCCACTTGGAAACTCACAAAGAACCGGTAAAGTCGACGCCAGATACGTCGAATCTCTCTCATACTGAAGTTTTGTTTATAGTTTTCCACTTCTTCTTCTTCTACATTTATTTATATCCTGCTCGTTTTTTTTATTCTCCTTATCGTATTTACTCATTGTGTAAATCCCTTCCAAGAATGTCAATGCCTTACTCTGCCGTTCCCTCTCCTTCTTCCAGCCCCAACTACTACTTTCAAGTGACAGTGGACAGCTACACGTCCCAACTCCTGTATCTGGGCGAATATAACCTCGGACATGACGGAACATTCGACATCGCGTTGAATATTTTACTTCCCAGTCCAATTCCTCAAATCGACCAAAACCGAAATTTACTTTATCTTCTCGCGTGTGAGCAAGATGCAGCCGACGCCTTCTTGCGTTTGCCAAGATCCACCGATGACCACGTGCCCCCGTACTGTACGATGGTGAATCGAACACTGGACTATTATTGCGAGTCCTTTCCACTGGAAGACGAATCCACCGACGAATTTGTGTACCAAGTTTCCCAAATTGTGACTGGATCTGTATCATCGCTCCCTCCATCCACGTACTCGTTGACTGTCGATACAGCGCAGACGTCCAAGTCTACACTGTTCTTCATAGACGCTTGCGAATCTTTAGGAGGTCAGAAAGGAATTCTTCGCTCCTGTTTACAGTATCCTCCAACCTCTCAAACCCAAAGTCCGTGCTTTTACTGTCCTCTCAATTACCCACTGTCGTACAGCAGCCAGATCTCAGCTATAGCTGAAGAAGAAGAGTGTGAAACTCCACCACCACTGCAGCCCACAATTCGAGGTACCATATCCATGAATCTGTGCCAGTCCAGTGGAGACTGTCTCGGTAAAACCACGAGCTTCCGATTCATATTTTACGGCTTGAGTTCTCTGGTCTGGAGCGCCACGTCCTTTATCTGGATCGTCCACATTCGAGCAGCAGCCCATGACGCAGTGATTGAGCTCCAGACCAAGATGAAGCTCGTACCGGTAACGCAGTTGCTGCACTCGGTCCTGACGCTTGGAGATCTCTACGCTGAGGAAGTGTTCGTGGGGACAGCTCGCAGTTTCGCTCGGAACGTGGCGGTCCTGGCTCAACTTGTAGCCCTCGCTGTCTTTGCTGAAGTGGTCGTGATCATCGCTAAAGGGTGGAAGATCACGCGTCCTGCTCTTCTGCCTCGTGAAGTGCAGTGGACCCGCTTCGTCACTTTGAGTTGGGCTGGATCTTTTGCAGTTCTCAAGCACTCTGGGACCAAACAGCTCGCTGTTGTGGTCGTTTGGGGGCTGTCCTGGGCCTCTGTGGTCTTCATGGTCTGGTACAACTCGGCTTTCAATCTCAACATGCTTAAGTATCAGCTCGCAATGGTGCGTCAGCTGGATTTGGACCCGCGGCGCACGCCCGTCTACACCAAGTTCATGCTCTTCCGCCGTTTCCGAGGATTACTAGCCGGGTACATTTTCCTGTCGTGCTTGCTGGGTATCGTTGGGCTGGTGGACGACGCGACGCATCACTCGTCAGAATGGACGTCTCTGGTGGCTGACGAAGGTCTCACACTGCTTCTGTTCGTCGCTCTGGGGTACACGTTCCGATGCCGTCGTTTTGGGCGTCTTCAGCCTCGCAACACTGTACAAGTTGCTACAGTTCAGGGTTCAATGCATCGAGGTAGTATTCTACCGGAACCTGCTCCGGTGGACTCCGCAGTGGAGGAAATCGAACCACCAAAGCGTAAGAAAACCATCGTCGTACTTAATCCGGACCAAGCCCCGTGGTTGGCAACGCTGGACTCCACTGAGCAGTCTAAGAGCATCATCAGTCCACAGCCCCAATAGATTATTACTCCGCTCCTGTCTGCGTTCACCTTCGACGTATAGCGAACACGTTTCCACGCTCAAGCGGCCTCATCGTCGACGCACCAGCTGTGCTCGTAGTAGTCGGCAGATCCGACTCGGAACGTGGGAACCGCGTCGTAGGTGGCAGTCCAAGCGCAGAGAACACGATAGCGTCGACCTGAGGCTCTGGCAGCAGAGCAGCAGGTGCAGGAGCTGGTCGTAGCTCTCGATTGCCTTTCCGCTTAAGCGCGCGCTGCTCTGCCTTGTTGACGGACGTTAGGAGGCGATCCACCACGTCCTGCGGCCCCACGTGTTTCGGGCCGCGCTGACAGACGATCCCTTGGGGCCGCATCTTCTTCCTTGCACTGGCCTTGTCGTCTGCGCAGCCGGCCTCGATCTGCTCTCTGCATGTACGCCATCTCCAGATCGTACGGCGTCGGGTCTTGAACTCCTCAGGCGGCAGATCCGGATAGAACTTCTCGATCGTCTCACGGGCGTTTTTACTCGTCGCCAAGTGCTCCAGCACGCGCCGTTTCTCGTCCAGTGAGAAAGAGCTCCGCTTGATTCCCTTTGGGGCAGCTTCCGGCTCCTGTTCATGGTCTCCTTCATCTCCTGACCCTGATCCTGACCCTGATCTTGTGTCGTCGACTGGAAACTGAGGCTGTTCTGGAGCTTCTTGCAGCCTGGTGGACTGCTCTACAGCCGTAGCAATGAGATCCTGAATACCTGGTTCGTCCTGCACCTGATCCTGCAGTTCTGCGTCCTGTTCTGGATCCTGTAGTGCATTTCTGTGTTCAACAGGCTCAAACTGGTCCATTTCTTGGTCGTTTTCGTCCGGAAAAGTCTCCTTCTGCTCTGTCACTTCGTCTACGAGACCTTGAGGTATTGGCGGCCGTTGTTTGGGTCTTTTCGGCTTGCGCATGCGCTTCCTAGCGGCCCCTTGACGGGTCGCAGCACCTTGTAGAATCTTCTGCGCGTTTTTCCTCCAGCCGAGGACCAGACGCCGCCGTGCGTCGTAGCTTTCGGCTGGTAATGAAGGGTAAAAGTACTCGATGGTCTCTCGCACGTGGCCACAGGCTCGCAGATGCTCCAAGACGCGGCGTTTCTCGTCCAAGGAGAAGGAGCAGCGACGGCGGGGCGACATCATGGGCTAATGGCATTTAATAATTCCACCAAGTAGTTTGAACCAATGAAAAAGAGTTTAAAAGTATGAGACGGGCGCAGACTTGGAATAGGACCATTCTGATTTTGACTAGTTGATTGTAGGGATTATTTTTTATTTTCAACCAATCATCCTTTATTACAACGAACTATGAGACGGGGGACATAAGAGAAACTTATTGAGTCGATGTTGAAGAGGACACCAAGAAGATCAAGTGACTCTGTTGGCAAAGGTGAGCTTCTCCATGTTGGACACCAAAGAATTTCTATACGTTTTTAATACTTCGTAACGTAGTGAAGTGGGTGGATGAAAAAAAGTTGCTTTAGTCGATCTCGAGTTTACTCCCGTTCTCGGTCTGGGAAGCTCAGTAGCATCGCCGTCTCCTTTAATTCGTCGTACGTTGGTTCTGCCAATGGACTCTCCGTGCCTTGCAGGGGTTCTGGGATGTTAATATGTGGACTGAACGCTGCGGTTGTCTTCTGCTCTGCTTCATCCATATTGACGTCGTCTCGCTGGTTGTCCGACGCGCTTTGGTTTGAACCCCGTCGACTGCGCGTGCCCTGTTTGCTACTCCGTTTGCGTTGCTCCGAGTTGCGCTGGTTTTGGTTGGCGCGTTCGCGGTGCATCTGGCAGAAGTTGTGCAGCTCTCCGTTGCGCTTCTTAGCCCTCAAGTTCATACAGCGCGTGCTTTTGTATTTGCAGCGCAGTTCGTCAGGCGGGTCGACGGCCCGTGCGGCTTCGGCGGCGGCACGTTCCGCCTCGAACAGCGGGTCATACGGCACGGCGACGCGTCCGCCGGTAGGTAGCGTTACGAGTTTGTGTCCGTCCTCATCCAGTAGTCTCGGGTCCATCCTACTCGTAGCTTTTGCCGGTCGAAACAAAGCGGACGTGTGCTCCGAGCTGGAAAAATGGCGAGTGCTGGTCTTCTCGGGTGGGATCTGACGTAGGTCGAGGCGGGAGACAGGCGAGAGAAGCCTCGCAAGACCGCCTGACGAAGGCTTACTGTGGCCGTCAGCACTGGACGGCCGTCACAGGTGATATCCAGCTCGAATATGATGAGGGTACGTGATGAAAGTCTCTGCTAACGGGAGTAGCTCAATGGGTAACTAGCAAGCAAGAGGCGAGAACTGTTGGCCTTGTCCGACGCAACGCAACGTGTTATTAAATCATGTTTGCCTACAGTCTTTGGGTATCTCGAGCTTTGCCTGGGGGTAAAAGCTTTGAGGCTCGTGCGACAGCAGCAATCTCGCCCGCTCCGCCATTGAGGCCGGCGCCGCCGTACCACCTCTCGCGCGGTCAGAGGTCCGAAGAACGCCGTCGCCAGCATTACGATCAACGGAGACGGCCTTTAGCCGCCCAGCAGCAGGCTCTCGCGCCCGGGCACATGCAAATCGGCGTGAAACGGAGCCTGCCTTGATGGCGATACATGCAGACTTTGCCGCGTTATCAGGGCATGAATATGGTACCGCCCCGTACTTGAGTTGATCGCAGTCATAGCCAGGCTTGGCAAAATTCCCATCGCTCTCTATGGCGAAGAACGCAGAGGCCTGACTCATCAAGTAGTGGTAATCTTTCACCTTGGATGAATGGAACTAAGAAGAGATCCAAACTCAGGACAAAAAGCTCAAAGATGACCTCAAGGTCTACATGTACTCTAATACCAGGTGTCAATTACGGCTCACAATGCTGCTCTCCAGCTGCTTTCGGCCAGCGCTGGATGTGTCTCCAGCTCGTTCAGCCGCTGTCTTGAATGGTCTTCAGTAGCAGTTCAGCCTCCCATTCGTTCAAAGGTGGCGTTGGGGGGTCTTCCGAGCTCCGAATTGGCTCGGGAAGACTCGAAATCTCCGACGGTTGCTCACTGTCTCGACGTTGTCGCAGTTTGGCATCGAATCGCCCTTGGTTGGCGTTGGCTTTTTCACGGTGAAACTCGCACAGGTTGTGCAGTTCTCCACTACGTTTGAAACTACGAGGGTTCTCACAACGGGAGCCTTTGTACTTGCATCTGTTCTCATCTCGTGGACTCGGAGGGCTCACTCGGTGGTCGACAGGGACTTGCACCAGTTTCCCCGTGGGGGGATGCAGCACGAGTCGGTGCTCGACGTTCTCATTGTCGATGGAGTTTGACATTTTTTTGGTGGTCGAAAGGTGAAAAGTGGTCGTCAATGTACGCGTCGCGTCTGATGAGAAAGAATGAAAAGTGGTGGCGGACCAAACTGAGGACGCGTTCAAGTTGCCAAGAAACACAGACAGATTCACGCTGCAGTGATGTGGGGCGGTGAGGTTTCCACGCACAAATATCTAATAAAACACGGTTTTTCCAATTGCTCCATTATGCCGGACTCGTGGTGTCTGCTTGGATATCTCGGTGGCACTCCCATTTTCGAAGCGCTTTTGGTGTTTGGAGCCGTAAGAGTCCCACGTCTGACGTACAACCGTGCAGCTCTGAGCCACAGACGAATATTGTGAGTGCGAGCGTACTATTATCGACGGAAGAACGTTTTCATTTGCCACAAACGGTGGCTGGATCCGACGAATTGACAATCGACCACCGAGACGACAAGAGTTGCCGTGCAAATCCGAGATGCTCTTCAACTAAAAGTCGCTTCGTAATCGGACAGCGATGACGCCGGCTTCAATGCTGTTGTTTTGAGTACCAGAAACGGACAAGACAAGCGCTTTACCATGGGTAAAAAATGTTTGAGAAATTACTTTACGTTTCATCTACTGGCTTGGAGCAGAAAACTACAGTCGGATTCAGTGCCAGCTTGGGCTGATGCACATTGCTGCAGCTGTAGCCCGGCGCTGCTTGGCATCTTCGCATTGTTGCAGGAACTTTGGGTCGTCGTGGTACGCAAAAACTCGCGGGCCGACATTCTCCACACGTTCTCGAAGCTCCAACCAGTTGGCACGCGCATGCTCCGCCTCGCTGGCAGCGGTCTTTGCAGGTTCAGGGGTTTCCGGATTCTGCTGAGGCTTTTGTTCCTCACCTTCGACAGATACTTCGACAACTTCGTCAAGTTTCTCGTCTTGAATTTGCTTCACTTGGGGCAGAGTTCTATCCATTTCCAGTTGGAGTTGGGCTTTTCCGTGATTGCCTTCAGTCTTGGCCGTCCAGTTGCCGAAAAAGCAGTCAATGAAGGAAGTTATCTCAGTGGAAATCGGGGTGGGCTTGAAGGACATCGTCTTCAGGGTTTCTGCGGATGGGGATCTCGCTGCGAAGTTATAGGGAAATTTGATAATGAACCATTATCTTGGTAGCTCACTTCGGATCTTCATCCATCTAGCATAAAAATTAGAGATAGGTAGCCAGACGAATATCGCACAGTCACACTCCCTTTTCAATCACTCAAGCATTTCGTGTGCACAACGCCTCAACTCCAAGCAATTATTTTTGTATCAGTGAAGTCTTACACTTTCCTACACATGCAAGTCGAAAAAAGATGTTCTTCGTGCGAGATTATCCACCTTTAATGATCCAAAACCTATTCTGTCGTTCGTGTAGTGTGCGTGTGTGTGCGTGTGCGGGGGGTTGCTCATTGCATTCAGGAGTGAAGAACCTTTCGATGGCTTGGTCAACCGGCAAGGAAGTGCTGGTCTAGAGGACTAATCTTGTGGGTTGAAGTTGAAGGACAGGTTGTCCAATGTACGAAAAGGAGGCACATGGCTGATCTCACCCAGCCAGCTACTGTTGAAGTCTCGTCGTCATTTTTCCCGCCGATGTCGAGGTCGTGTGCCTGGAATTGAGTTTATTGGGCGTTGGGTCTACACTCTACGATCGAAATTGGTGGTACAGTATTGTACATCTGTTGAGCTGGGCTGCAAGAAGGAACTACATGGTGTTTGATCTTTCTAAACCAGATCTTTTCAAACCAACTACGATATGTCTGCCCGACCCATTTAAAAGGGGTAGACTTGCTGTGTGTGTTGTATTGGACAATGTCGAGTATGAAAAGTAAAATTCGGACTATCTCAACAACTTCAACCACTTCAACTTTGACTCACCGATCAGCTTTTGACAAATGTGGTACACCTACAACTTCAACTGCCGAGCTTTCCATTGTCCGAGTCATTCACAATTCAATTGCCCCGCTCAAGCTCATTCCAACTCGGTCGAGAATGAAGTTCTTCCTGTCCGCAGTCGCCGCATCCTTCGCTCTAGTCGGCGTCAACGCTGCCGACTTGTCTGACTGCGTCGCCGTCAACTTCACCGAACGTACCACCGACTTCAGTTCCCTCAATGCTGTACTGGACTTGGCAGTGAGTAGTAATCTGCTCTCCAGCTTCATCGACGACCCTTTGATCATCGAAAACACCAACGTTGCGGCCGAATCCTTCTCTCTTTTGGGTATGGACTTCAACTTCGCTGCCGACATCAAACAGCTCAACATCACGGGCATCACGACGGTCGTTCCTCGCCACATCAATGTGACGTCGCACGATTCACTTCAAATTGGAGCCGATTTCTCTGGCAACCTACAAGTATCAGCGACGATCGAGCTGGAGGTCGAACAGCTCAATCACAAATGGTACCAGATCTGCTGGACCGACATCCTGCACCCTTCAACTTGTCCCCCAGCAGTCATTGGTGTTGATGTCACACTGGGTCTTGACCTCTTGAGTTTGGGTCTCAACGGAACATTTGACATGCTCGGCTGTGCTGCTGGTGTGTCGGCCACCGAATGTAAGAATGTCACGGTGAGCAACATCCTAACGTACGCGTTAACGAGTCAATTGGATCTTTTGGTCACTCGAGTGCTCACTCGCTTCGTGGACGCGTCGATCCAAGATCTTGCAGTGGGTTTTGACAAGATCACGGCATTGGACTTTGCCTTTGAAGGCCAGAGCGTTTTAATTACGCAACTTACGAGCGCATTGCTTGACTTCACTGCTACTGAGATCAACAAGAAGGGGACGACCTATAAGATCGTCATTGAAGTGGCGCAGAAGGCGGCTGTTGCGATCCTAAACAAAGTCATTGAGGACAAACTCAAGCCGCAGTTTGGTGCTACGTGTCTTGGAACGCGCTAAGATGGTCGGTTCTACTTTGTGGGTCTTTAATGAAAAACGTTTGTACTGTGCATACTGTACTCTCATTGTTTCTTGCCTCAAGTCATTTGTGACGACCAAAAAATGCTCCGTCTCTGTGAAAAAGATGGTTAGGGCCTGGACCACCAAATCGGCTATAAGAGCACTTTATGCGTTTAAGTAGCAAATGGTGTCAATTTGCATTCTAGTACATGTACACTATGAATAATTTCGCTGTACGTAGTTCACTTCTGGACTAACATAAAACTTTTCTACGCTATATCATAATACTGCACATTAATTATCTACCCTTGACCAACACTGTGTGCAAATTCGCTGCTGTTCGTCACCGAGGTTTGTTTCGTGCTGTATGTTTTTCATCCCAGCGCGTGCTTCAAGATTAGATTCTCCCGCCAAGACACGAGAAAACTTCGTGTGTAAGCATGATTACACAGCAACAGAATTATGTAAGCGTCCACATGTAACATCGTACATGTAGCGTCAAAGGCAGCCTCCATTTGACTCCACGACAAATTCTACAGTAGATAGCGTTGCAATTTTAATACAAAATCTACTGATCAGCGTTTAAACTTGCCCAAAGTCGTGTTTGAAGAAAAAATATATACTACTGGTAGCCTAGAAACATGGCTGACTCCAGCACTGAGATTGGAGAACGAGATGTAATACTGTATGTACATGTGATAGGTTTTATCCGGAGGCGGCGAATTCGTTGCTGTACGAAACATGTCACTTGTACATGTAGATGTCCTCCGACACACCTTGAATGGGTTAATCTTTTTGGACACGCAAAGTTGAGCACAAGCTACATGTGCCCGTCAAATACGCTATAACATGTAATGACCCTTTGTCAAATTCTCGGAGAAATTACTAAAGCTATCCCAAGCAATGTACTAAATACCAGTTCTAAAATAGCTACAAGTAAGAACTCCTAACTATGAAGCCTTCTAAAGCAAAGGCCATGTTGATGACAAGCTTGAATCAATCTTGTTGTCCGACGGCGAGATCGGCCCTTTTTCTGAAAGACAAAAGACATTCAGAGCTCTTAAACTGTGCGACAAACAGTTCACGAGCAAATATTCAGTCTCCGCTGCATTTATCCGACGGCGGTCGCATGTACCAATCCTTGGAAGAGCTCTTTTCTTTGACGACCAGGCCAGACATCGCTTGTATCTGCTGTCATTCGCCATTCGCTGACTTGGAGGGGAAAAGAACTGAGGTGGATGGATATGGCTCCACTGGCGTTGAATGCCAAGGTGGACGCGTTGTCGCTCGGTAGTTCGTCGGAATCGGAGACTTTCAACCCTGTGGAGACCAAGAAAGCAGGTGACAAGAAGGTCTTCCGATGCACATTTCCAGGCTGCGGACGCGAGTTCCAACTCAAAGGAAACCTCAAGAGACACTTGAATATCCACAATGGGGACAAGAAATTTGGGTGTAAATTCTGTGGCAAAAAATTCTTACGGAAAGCAGACATGGAGGTGCATTACCGAGTCCACACGGGCGAGAAACCGTATCGTTGCAAGTATGATGAGTGTGGCAAGTGTTTCGCTCGTCGGTCGGATTTATTGAGTCACGAACGTACTCACACGTAAGTTATTTATTTTTTTTATATGGTTCCTAGTTATTTTTCTGATAGCTGTTCTGTGTGTTTTTCTGTAGCGGTAAGAAACCCTTCTCGTGTGCATTTCCTGGTTGTGATCGAAGTTTCGCACGTAAATTCGATCTGCATAAGCACCAGCGACTTCATGAAGACCAGACGGACGCGTCCGGGAAGCTAAAGACCAAGAAGCGTAAACTTTCGCCTCGTCAAGATGTTGTAACTCCAGCCCCGAAGAGAATCGACTCAGGTGACGAAAGTTGTGACTGTCCTAGTGACGTCGCTACGCCACTTGTGGGAGGAGCTACATCCACTGACGTTGCTCTAAACCCTGACGTACTGCTACCAGAGCCTCCAGTAATGAATGCCCCACTGCCGATCACCACCACGTGTATGACAAACCGACGTAAAATGTCCGCCACTGCTGCGTGTCTGAGCACCCCGACGAGATCGATTCGGTACGAGCTGAAATGCCCCGAGAACCACATCCACTCGCCTCCAGCTTGTCTCGCCGCGCTTTCGTCTTTGGACGCGTTCTTGATGTCCCAGGAGACGTTACCGTTTTCTCTGGACGCGTTCCCACCTCACTGTCCGTCAACAACGATCGGTACAAGCTGCTGTCCTGCTCACTTGGAATTGAGACCCCCTCCGCCTGATGAGAACGCTGGTGCTACTGGAGTGAAGATGGCTAACGGGTCGGATATGCTCGACCAGCTCTTGACGCCATTACCATCCACGACAGCCCCAATGAACAATCTCCTGGGATCGAAGGAAGGCTCCAATTCAAGCATGTTAGACAGCATCACAGCAACAAGTGACCTTCTGACGACCTCTACGCTGTCTGGGAACACCTTTCCCGAACCGAACGTGACTTTCAACACCACTGCTTCAGTCGGAATTGCTATCCCGCAAGCGACTCCGTTGGCTCCAGCTCCGGTTCGTATCAATACTGGATCAACAAGCACCACTCTCCCAGATGTACCTGTTACACAAATGAAATCTGCTGCAGAGAAAGCTTGCCTGTCAACGCCAACGTCGTCACTGCTGGACTACTCGCGCCACAATCGTTCTTGCGGTCACTTGTCCATCCAGCACGGAAACCACCGCGACTATGTGGTGCAGAACCATCTCGTATGCCAAGACAGCATCACGAGACTGGGAGTGATCCAGCGGGCCCCTGCAAACGCCAAGATCGAGGCTAAAGCTGCAACTGCACAGCCTGTCAAATGCACCTCACCGAAAGATACCCACCGTCCAGGCTGTGGTCACCTTCCTGTGCGCCATAAAGACCACATCGACTACGTCGTGGAAGACAACTTGATCTGCCAACAGGCCAGTTGGCTGGAGGACGACAACTTGGAGCTGCTTGGAGACGATTTCTGGGACTTCTACGGTGCCATCGACGCCTTCCCGACCAAGTGAGCAAGCGTTAGTAAGTGTAGGCTGATTGCACCTACCATAAGCTGAAAACGTTTGTTTTATTTTGTGTGAAAAGCGGCTTTTATCACCCTCTCAACAACAGACTTACAGGTCATTAATTGGGTCCCATGAGGCGTGTGGTCTCACCTCCCGTACCGTTGTTACCACGGTATCGAGCAACACGGTACGAGGGGTTGAAGGCCCATGAGAGCGCGTTCAGCAGTCCTTGGGAGTAGAAGCACAACTCCGACAGATACAGCCAGAATCCTGAAGTGACCCAGTCAGCGCCGAACGCCTGCAACCAGCCAAATAGAGTCGGAAGGAGCAGAGCTGCAACCGTAGCGACGCAGCTCGACAGCAGTTGTCCGCTACTACGACGCGCACGCTCAGCCTGAGGCGGCAAGGACTGGCCAGACGCACCAACGTACGCCAAATACACCGCAGTGGCCGCAAAGGTGAGCGTCAACGTTGCCGGCAAGTAAAACAAGAAAACGCGAGCCCAACCAGGACTGTGGCCCACAAAACACGCTCGGCACGGACCAGCACCATCCGGCAGGAACCCAATCACTCCAGTAAGCAGCGAAAATGCGCCAGCGAACGCAGCAGAACACCAGATCACGACATGATAAACAAACTTGTACTCCACTGTGCTCGAGTGCGTCCATCGGACGGCCCGAATAAGCTCCAAGCCCACAGCTGCGCTGAATAACAAAATTGCAGTGCCAAAGAACTGCTGGGTACTCTTCAACATAGCGCAGAAGAACACATGCGTCTGGTGAGCTCTCCACACACCAGCAATCCACAAGGTCAGGTTGTAACCCAAAGTGCAGACCGAAAGCCACATGAAGAGTGAGAAGGAACGGAAGCTACGCAAGATCGGATACTGCACGAAAGAAGACACGATGAATCCCGAGCCAACGAGCGAAAGGCCCGACAAGAACAACACCAGCACGGCGTGAGTGTCCATGTCGTACATGTTGAAGCTGTTCTCAAAGAACGGCGACGACTGTGACGGCAACAGATCATCGTCTTTGCTATTCACGTTGGCTTGGGCATCCTCCACTCCACACAGTGTCGAGTTCGCCGGGCAAGCGAAGCCCATCTGTTTCTTCTTGACGTCGTACAACGAGTAGAATTTCTTCATGAACACATCGCCAAGCACCCACATCTCCTGACCACTAGGCTGTACCAATACGATACACGTGAGCCCAACGCAAAGCGTATAGTCTGATCCTTCAAGGATGTAGTAGTGCTGTCCGCCAATGCCAATTCTCATCGGCGGGAAGTCCTCCGGCGCACACAAGAAGCACTGGAAGCCGTACTGCACAAATCCACAGTAGCAGCCTTGATTCTGAGCAAACGTAGCCACTTCATACAAGAAATTCAAGTACAGTGTGCCTGGAATGCCAATCAGTGACGTTCCCGAGTCCACAAAGGCCACACAGCCATCAGCACAGGCATTCCGGTGCTTACCCACATTGACACTGTGCAAATGGATCCTCCAGAACGTCCATTGTCCGAATTGAGGCAGCACATCAGTCATCTGCCACGAAGCGTCAAGAGATCCCATGAAATCTTCATCATATCCTCCTAGATGCAGCTCTGACCCATTGGTATTTGGATCAGGACTCAAATAGAAGGCAAATTGTGACTCCAGCTCTGGGTATTGCTCTAATAGAGCAAAGAACAGTGGTGGATGAGAGAAAGTTGATAACCCATCGAACGCCAAGCCTAAGAGTCCGTCTGCCTTCATCCTGGCCATGGACTCCTCCTCCGTCCGGACGATCCCGACTGTCGTGTCTTTAATTTGAAACTGTGCCACATGCACCACATCCTGTCCGAAGTGGCCACTGACTTTACCACTGCCATATTGAACAGCAAAGGCAGGATGAGTCGTAGATTCATGGTACGTGCTGGACTGGGAGTGGTTGAACCTGGCCTGGCCTGCACAGGCCTCGCACTTTTTGCCAGGCACCCACAGGTCACTGGAGCCAGTATCGAAGCACACTAGGACTTGCTGGGGAGGGGAACCAATGGCGATAGGTCCGAAGAACTGGAACTCCATGAAGTTCTCCAGGGGCACGTGGCCTGCCGCTTCGAGCTGCAGCGCATCATGCAGGACGTTGTCCTTCTTACCGGTTAATCCACGCAGAGTGTTGGTCTCTGATTCCTGTAGGACATTGAGGTGACTCAGAATTGTCTCCACTTGGACAGAGTTCGTCACCGTGTCGCTGGGCTGCGTGTGGAAGCTCAGGAGGTTCTGGGCGCTGCGTCGCTGCGACGTGGCGGTCAGAGGCACACGGAGAAGCGACTGCGCGGGCGAGAAGCTCAGCGCAGCCAGCGCAGAGGCGACGAGCGCAAGACGCATGGGATCTGAGTCTTATCAGGCAAAATGCGGAATGGCAAAATGTCACCTGATTCGCAAAAGAGGGCCTTCTATTTTCAACACATAAATAATATTAATTGATACAGTTTATACGTATGTAATTCAAAGGATTTGATAAGACATTAAAATCATATAACACTGATTTTGATAGGTTATTGAGTTCGCAGTGTCGAGGTACGTACGAGTCTGTCGCAAAAGATCGCCAAGCTCTGTACCGCTGCATCATGTACATGTAATTATTATGTTGAATATTATTATGTTGAATACTTGTAATTATGTTGAAGTTGCTATCTCACTGCAGCAAATCCCAGCCAACTATTATTTTCTGATGCTAGTGCGACGATACGAAGTCATCACTTCCAGCAATTTGTCCAATTTGCTCTCAATTCCTGCAACGCGGTTGTGTAGTTCTGCAACTTCTTGTGACAATTTGTCCAGATTATCAAAGTTTTTATCTTCGTCAGTTCCTCTTGGGAGTGTTGAACTCGATGTGTTCTCAGAAACAACTTCATGGAGGAAAAGCCCTTCACGGAGATACGCGAACGTCGCGTCCATTTCCTCCTCGGAGATCTTCGCTGCTGGAAACAATTCAGTTAACGTCGTTGCAGTAATCCTGACAACTGGTAGTTGGTCGGTTGGGAATCGACGCAGGTAGTTCCTCTTGGCTTTGAGTACTCGAAGTAGAAGAGATGGGAATATTCTCCCTTCACAAACCACATTCTCTCGAGTGAGTTTTCGGATGTCGAACTTGAGTTTCTTGAAATATTCCAAGGCTTCCGTATCTGAATCGGAAGGTTTAGAGCGAGCGGGGTCGTGTTTCGACGGAAAACACTGGTTTCTCTTGTCAGAACGCCAGAATAACAGTGATTGAAGCGCATCTCGGTACGGATAATTATCTCGGATCCTGGTCAGTAACAGCTGACTAATTTCCCCGTCGTATCCGTCCTGCGTGATCGTTTCGTAGACTCGCATGACAATAGCCAGCATCATATTGAGCAGAGTGATGTTCACGACAACCATAAAAGTCCAATAGAAGACACCTGAGCCATGGAAAGTCTCAATACTGCCGTAGTCAAACGTCTGGAAGAGCATATTAGCGCAGGATACAACGGAGTTGGAAGCAGTGGAGAATTCGAGCACAAATTTGCCAAATAGACTATTCCCAGCAAACGCGAAAGTCATGAAAATCACGATGAAAATCACCACAAAGTCTCGAAACTGTCGAAAAGAAGCTGCCACTGTACGAGCGAAGACGTTTAACCTCGGGTGGAAGCGCAACTGGCGGATAGCGAAGAATCCCATCTGGATAATTGTGAGGGCGCCGACCACACTAAGTAAATTGACCCAAATGGTAGCAAAATCTAGCGCTTCAATCACTTCCTGGAGAGCACGGAGACCTTCATCGCTGCTTTTCGCGTAGCTGGCAACAAGTTCCTCGAGTTCTTCGTCGATATTTGTCGTTAGAACGAAATATGACAGCACAAAAAACACAGGAATTGCGCCGAACTTGAAGATGATGACTACACCTTCCCAACCAATTGCTCCCCATTTACCATTGAATCCTCGATGCAAAACGGAGTGCGGTTGAGACGGAGCTTTCACGATTTCAATGTACAGCAACAAGATGGCGTAGTATACCAGTCCAATTCCAATAATCACCACCGACCGGGTCATTGGCTGCTCTCGATGGTCTGGAACGGTTTCCGTCAATACAGTAGGGTCCGTTCTCCCTTCGTCTCGAAAATTCACATCCATACGCGTCACTGAAAAGGTGTCAATTTCACTGTTGTACGTGGCGACAGTCACACGAAAGAGCGAAGTGTGATCATTCGCCCACGAATCCTTGTTTTTCAACTCAGTGACGATTGCAAGAGCTTCTGTTATACTCATATTCAAACCCAGGAAAATGGGGGAAGTCGGAGATTGCTCTTCTGCCACACAGTACGGGTGTAGATTAACGAAAGCTTCGCTTGATTTGCAACTTCGGAATTTGTTGACCATCGTTTCCAGGATCAAACCACCCAAAATTTGGTTACTGAAGTCCAGATATCCTCGACGTGTTCCTAGTCGTAGAGTCTCATTGCCTTGGGTCGATGGGAAAATCGAAGGAATTAACGTGGATGTGAGCCAGTCAAATAGAGAGTCGACGTTATCGATATCGAGGAATTGGTTATTCGTTCGTGGTGCAAGAGCGTTACGTTGTTGGTCAAACAATTGCTGCGTTGGTTTCTTTGAGCCAATGAGGATACAAACGAACGCGAAAATGGCGATGGCAATGAGAAGGCGGAAACCAGCAAACAGGAGCGTCTCGTCGAACTGTAGAGAAGTTATTGCGTCGTCGAGGCTAATGGACAAATGGAAGCGATCTTTTTCCAGTCGGGTAGCACTTGTACTACGTGATTTTGGGCTCTCAACACTCATCAGCATTGCAAAACTCTCGGTATCCTTCGGAAGGTGAGTATGAATCTCCAGAGTTGTGTCGAGTTGACGTACACTCATTTTTGTCGGAGTGTGTGGTTAACAGATACTTGTGGAATGACATCAGGGAAATGTACGAACTCAGTCGATGGGTAAACTTTTTAGTGGCTTCGAACAAATATTAAGCAGTTAGGTACATGTACATCAGTACTTTGTGTATTCCGCCACTAGGGCTGCTTCATTGACGTCTCTATTATCGCTTCATGCCTCCTTGATACATTCTCTATCCTTTCCAGTGTCGTGTTGCTTATACTTGTGGTACACTCGTTGGTTTTACTAGTCTAAAGCGAACACACACTTACGCTTCCACTTCGTGCATCGATTCCGTCTTCAACTGTGCCAGTTCGTCATCTCGATTCGCTACAGCCAAGCGTAGACGTCTGTTCTCCAGCTCCAATTCTCGGATCTTGCTCATTCGCGTCTCCTGCTCTGCCTGGGCGATCTCCAGTCCCCGTACAAATTCACGCAGTAGCTCCTTCTGCTTGTACAGTTCACCTTCTTCTGTACGCTGCCATCGACCTGAACGTTGGTCCATTTTGTCCAATTCGTCCAGATATTTCGTCTTTAACATCGAAGTGAGAGACGGACGAGTAGGGGCTGACGGCATCGGATTCGGAGCGATAGGAGCTTCTTCGTAAATGGCTTCCGGTCGAGTGGGAGTGTCGTGATGTGCGTCTTCTTCATTTTCCGGTTCATCTTCAGCATCTCCGTCATATTCCTCCTTGGTCTCCGCCATATCATCGTCATTATCCGTAAGATGACGAGATGATGAAGCGGACAACGGTAGTGTCTTGGTACTGGCACTGCCACCACTACCGATCAACGTCTTGTTCGAAGTATTGACGGAGCTTCCAGAGTGAACGAGTCGAGGACGTGCATGGTCGTCACTCTTGCCCTCCTCTTCCCCTTCAGTCTCCGGTTGGTTGATACTCACAGTACTAGTACTGTGTACTGGTTCACGACGAAGCAATGGCCGAGTAGCCGCTCTGGACTGGGTCTGAGGAACTTGGCGCTCCATTTCTGCTTGCTGTCGAGCTGCAAGTTGTCGAGGTGTTGGTTTCCTTTGAGCTTGAGCAGTAGTAGGACCCGTTTGGATCGGTGGAGGGGGTACAGCCATTGACGGGAACGTATCTTCATCTACAGACGCGAGTTCTTCGTCGTCCGGTCGCTCGTGCGCTTGCGACGAGTTCAAAATGACTCGGTTGATGTTGTTGATAGCGAATTTAAGCTCCATTTGCCTCTCGTCCATGTTGGAACCGGGTTGGGCACCCCTAGGCCTCCTTCGGATCTGCAAATGTTCCAGTTGCTCCTCTAATTCTCGAATCCGAGACCGGTACTTCCGTAGCAGTGCAGATTCACCCAGTCCTTCGTTTACGACCACCCGATTGCGGACTCGTCGAGCACGACTGGCGAACTTCAACGTGTTGTGGGTCTCTGCTAAACACTCGACCGAAGGTGAAGCCGTGCAGACGATCGCGATCTGCGCTTGACCACCCAGTGACGGCTGGAGAATCCTCGTGAGCTTGGAATTACGGTACGGTAAGTGTGGAGTACTAGGTGTTCTCACTCCGGTCGTGCTTTTCCTGTGACGATCGCGACTGAGCTTCCAGATGATGTGCCCGAGTGTGAGTAAACTACGGTTGATGAACTTGCCCTCCTCTAAGGCTTGTCCGGTTGTATTGGCGAGTCGAACGCTCTCGGAGCCGGCGAGATCAATAATGTTGAGCGTCGCAGAGCGCACGGGCGCCACCTCGCCCCGGTCTCTGCTATTCCGCTTGGCTTGGCTCTCGATGACCTTCAAGCAAAACGAGACAGAAAGCGTGAGTAAGTGAGTCAGTTCACAGCTCCGTCCTACTGTGTAGCAGTGTCGAAAGTCCCTGTCTGTTGATGGGGCTGTCCACGGACTTGAGAGAATACAAAGAAGCTAAAAAATAATTTACCATTCGGAACACCACGTGAGACCTGGAAGATTGGTCATTCGACTCGGTCATGGCCATGTGACGGTGCAGATTCCCCACCTCCACGAGAGACAAAACGTGCTCTGTGGACAGCACAATCTCCTCTCTCAAGCCTTTGATCACCACGTCTTTTGTCACAAACCCGTCGCGAGCATTCCCACTCCCTGCAGCTCCGCGGTTGTGCACGTCATAGATCTTAATGTCCGATTTCGCACCGGCAGCCAAGAGATCATGGATCCGCTCGTTGTAGATCTCTAAGTACGAAAAACGTAGCAAGAACTCCATACTCGGATGTCGTGCGATGTGGTCAAAGATGTCCTGTACGCCTAACTGAATGATTCCTGGATCTCCTCGACCTCCCTAAATTTTGTAAGTAGTCAGCACAAAGAGTCGGTTCGGGACTAAAAACACCGAAAAAATAGTCCCATACCTGCATGGTGTACGTCTTGCCCGTGCCTGTTTGTCCATAGAGGAAGACAGACGAGTGGTAGCCTTCGGTAGCTGCCATGATCGCATCCTACATGTTATTCATAAAGAATTATGTTAGTATTTTTTTGTGTGTTCACTAAAAAAACATCGTTTTTGTGTAGAAATTGGGGTGGGATATCCGCATCCTTGTACTAAAGCAGCCAAGTGAGCTAGATCCTCCCAAGTCACCGTCACAGTTTCCCCCTGTTACTCCTAAAACTCTCACCTTGACAGTCTCTTCGTAAACCGTTTGGGTTTGTGTCGCCGGGGGGTACAAATAGTCAAAACTGTAGGATGATGGTAGTGTCGATGAATCTCTCAAAGCTGAGGAAGTGGAGGACGCAGTGGATCCCCCACTTCGTTTCTTCTCTTCACCGTCACTAGTCGACACTCGAGACGGGATCTGCGCGGGGAAAATCTGCTGATAAATAGTATTCTCATGCCTAAAGACAAATTTTGGGTCAGATTTCGGTCAGGGTCAGGTCAAAATGACGTACGAGATGCCCCCGTCGTACCATGTCCAGGCCGCTTTGCCGCCGGCCTTGAGCTTCTCGGTGCGCGTGAAGGGGCGCAAGCGGACGCACACCTTAATGCGTTTCTCCCTCGCGGGGGCGCTGGACGACGGGGCCATGCCGACGCCTCCACTGCTCGCGGGGGAGCCTTGACGGGAACGCGAATCCGATACTAAGGCCTCGGGGATTGTTCCGGGCTGCTCGGCAATGCTACAGACGGCGCAGAGAGCGCGCGCCGCGGCAATGAGGGAGCCCCGCGACGGTACCGTCGTCCCATCCACGTCGTGACCCATCGTGGTGTGTTCCACACGATGAGCAAACGAGACGCAGTCGTCAAGTGTTTTTGACCGTTGCAACAAGGCTCAGCACAAGCAGCTTTACGTTCGCAATGCAGTTCTCGACGAGGTAGTGTAGTGCACTAGACCGTAGCGGCGATTTTCAGAGTAAGCAGTTGCTGGAATTCCAGAAAAGAAGGATGTCCCGGTTGCTACATTGAGACGAGTTACAGATTGCCACGCGAGGCCCGAGCCGACGACGACCAGTGTGTGTTCGATGGGTTCCTTTTCCAGCGAACTATCGACGGCAGTGCATTGCCAACGAGCTGATATTCTCCTCCTTTGGCTGAAGACTTTTGATCCGCTCTGACTCGCGGAAGTTTGATACAGCACGAGCCGGAGACTGCGAAGTACCGGCGGATTCTGCGGACGTTCGGGCCGGCCGATCGGAACTCGAGTTGCCTCTCATCGTCCGCCTGCGCCAGTCGTTCACAGACGCCGATCAGACAGGGCGCAAACTCAGTGCCACAGTGAGCCGTGCACGGGACAAGAGCTTTACAGGCAATAAGAAGACTTCACCGAGAGAGACTCAAGTCTGTGCAGGTACAGTAGTCATACAACAGCGTCTTGAACAGATCGTAACCAATTCCACTCACTGCTTTGAGGAAAAGATCCCTTCAACGTGGCGTCGATCTTCCAGCAATTTAGAATCTGGCACCAAAAGTCTCAGAAGTCTAAATGTGCATAGACCAGACGTCCATCGTTACAATTGGACGAGGAACAGGCACAAGATCCGTCCACTCTAATTGATGTGCAACACACCATATTGCATCGCCTTCAGCTCCAAAAGATGTTGGATAACATAAGAAAGATCAGTCAGGCCTCCATGGTGGCATTGACCTCCGCTCGTCGCTTGCTCCCGCGGCCCACACGCGTCCTCACCACTCGCTCCTTCGCCTCCAACAGCACAGGTCATATGCATATCCTAGAGAGCGTCGAAGCTTTCCGTCAAGCGCGTCGTGCGCTTCCCCCGAACGCCACACTGGGACTTGTGCCTACTATGGGGGTACGATCTAAGAATATCTTTCTTTTCTTAAATATCTACTAATTATTATTTTATTGACAGGGTCTACATGAAGGTCATATGTCCTTGGTCAAGCAGGCTCGCAGCTCTTGCGACTTTGTAGCTGCTAGTATCTTTGTGAATCCGGCGCAATTTGGACCAAACGAGGACTATTCCAAGTACCCGCGGACTTTCGAGAAGGATGTGGCTCTACTGGAGAAACAAGGCGTGGATCTTGTCTTCTTCCCATCAGCTGATGAAATGTACTTGCCAAGCCACCGCTGCTATGTAGAGCCTGAGGGTTTTGATGACTTGGTAGAGGGCCAATGCCGAAAGGGCCACTTCCGAGGCGTTGCTACAATCGTCACCAAGCTGTTCAACATTGTACAGCCCACGCACGCGTTCTTCGGACAGAAGGATGCAGCCCAAGTCGTGCTGATCAAGCGGATGGTCTCGGATCTGAATCTTCCTGTGGATATCAACGTCGTCCCTATTGTGCGTGAAGCTGATGGGCTGGCGCTTTCCACTCGTAACCAGTACTTGTCGCCGGTGGAACGGGAGGCAGCGAGTGTGCTGCACCGCGGCCTTGCTCGTGCTCAGGATCTGTTCGAGAAGGTGAAGAAGGATGGCAAGACAACGATCACAGCGTCAGCGCTGCGTGATGTTGTGACTGAGGAATACAAGCGGGAGCCTTTGGTGACTGCTATCGACTACGTGTCGATAGGCTCGAACGAGACGATGCAGGAGCTGTCGGAGGTCAACACGGTCGAAGGAGCCGTCATTTCCGTCGCTGTTAAGCTTGGCCAATGCCGTCTGATCGACAACATCGTGCTGTAATGGACGATTAGACAAGTCCTAGAAAAAACGTTAGACTAAATAATGTTTTCATGTTGAGTAAGAAGGCCAGGGCTCATCAGACACTGCGCTTCTTCGCTGTCCAAGTGGTTCCAGACAAGTCGAGTGAACGTTTGCGACTGGCATTTGAGCTTGTCTGGTTCAACACGCCTGCATCGAAAGCCTCCCAGTCGATATCTTCAAGACTGTCGTCGAGTAAGCCCTTACTGGCAGCTGTGTTAGGCCTAGTAGAAACCAGAGTAGTTCTGCGCTGGCTCTTGTCCTGGAAAAATGGCGACGACTTGGGAGCTAGAGGCGGCTCGACTATCTCGATAGCGGAATCTAGGGTCTCTAAGCTATCCAGCACGTTACGTGAATGGGGAGCTTGCAGTGGGGTTGGAGTCAAGTTGTTCTGTTGCAGCAGGAAAACATCAGGTTAGCCATATATGTCAAATGGAAAAGATGTCGGGATCTACTGTACAAACCTTTTGAAGGTATGCCTTGA
Source organism: Phytophthora meadii (assembly GCA_032432875.1). Classification (NCBI taxonomy): domain Eukaryota; phylum Oomycota; class Peronosporomycetes; order Peronosporales; family Peronosporaceae; genus Phytophthora; species Phytophthora meadii. The sequence continues at coordinate 861,224 of JAUMGV010000075.1, read as the reverse complement.
CGATATCAATGATCGCGGGACCATACTTCTTCGCACGAATGCGTCCAAAACCATCGATTTCCAGGAGCTCTGCGTTTGTGACGGGGACTGAATTGGCAATCGAGGCAATACCGGCGGTTGGTATGATATGGTACGGCATGAGGTTTTGGCTGTCACACACACTTGCACGCCAATCCTTGAGGATCTGAGCCAGCGCTTCAGCGTGTTGTTCAGGGATCCTATGACATACGGAAATGGTTAGTACTCTTCAGACACAATGCGCAAGGATTCGTCCGCACGCACCTCCTAGAAGATATTTTTTCAGGAATAAGCGGGAAGCCTTTGGCAGCCGAAGGTGGCGCGACAATCTCCACTCCATCGTCTTCGTAGCCATCGCTAAGCTCCTCGACTGTGCCTTTTGCCGTAGCTTTTTTCTTCTTTTTAGTCGTTTTCCGGGTTCCAGCAGCCTTGGTCTTCGTCTTGGGTGCTGTAGCTTTCTTGGAGACCTTTTTCTTTGTGGTTTTGGCATTCTCTTGTGGTGTTCCATCGCTGGCAGATACGCGGGACTGGTACTTCGTCTTGCAAACAATACGTACGCGCTCACCACGCATGAGTCTGTTTGAATTGATTCCCAGCGACAAGAATGTTGTTGTGAATCCTTTCGCGTTGGTCTGATCCTATAGAAAATTACATTATGTGTGTTAGTGAACGAACATAAATAAAGGGTATAAGTAGAACCGGTGGAAACACTTACCTCTTCGCATAGATATTGACGAAGAATCATGTGATACAGAATGCGTTCAACTTCACTGCGTGAGTAGCGTCCTTTGCCTTTACCGAAGCCACTAAGCTGCTCAAACTGATCTTGCTTCCACTCCCTGCCCTTGACCACCATGCCCAAAAATATTTGAGCAACCTGCACCAGCGTCGTAGGATTCCCAGTTTCTTGAAGGCGTTTAACTACAACAAACAAGTCATGGGTGAGAGCTGCGAACAAAATCTATCACCCCCTTACTTGCTGCAAACGCACTCATCCCAGCAAGCGTAACGCAGTCCTCTGTCACATCCGACTTTTCGAACGAGATGCCCAGCGCCTTGTTTTTGCAGTTATCACAAGTTCCGTGGCACTGCTCGCTTGCAAAGTGTTCGCCAAAATACTCGAGAAGGGATGTTCGACGGCACTCCACTTGATTCTCACAGAATTCTGTCATTCGTCGAAGATTTTGCAGGTGAACATTACGATGCTGCATATTGTCGCGATCCTTGGTGATGAGCTTCCGTCGACGAGTCTATAAAGCAAAAGCATTGCAGAAGTATTTAGTGCCAGTACCAAGCAGAGCACCAAAGACAAATACGCATACCAAATCCAAGAAAGAATAGTAGAGAATACAATTCGCCACTTCGCCATCTCTTCCAGCTCTACCAGCTTCCTGTACAGTAAAAAGAATTGAGTTAGCCATCGTATATGCCGGAGCCTTAGTAACACTACCGTACCTGATAGTAATGCGTCACAGACTGAGGGATCGTGTGGTGAATAACGTAGCGCACATCGGGCTTGTTGATTCCCATTCCGAAGGCTACCGTGGCACAGATTAGCTTGATTTTTCCTTTACTCCACTCGTGATGGCGATAAGCGCGATCTTCTGGTTCCAACCCCGCATGGTAAAAGGAGATTTGATTTGCTTTTCGAGTGTGCTCGAACCCCAGGGCTCTGATAAGCTTCTCTGCTGTTTGCTCGCAATCCTTTTTTGACAAACTTCTCACAAATACAACATGACATAGATTAGTTCCAGTACGCCCCACAAACAGGGCTCGTAAATACTTCGAGAAGCTTACCAGTAGATAATTCCTGAATCATCTATGTGCTTCCGAACGTAGTCCGCCAGCTCAGTCATGAATTTGGAAGTTTTCTTCCGTACATCATACGTCAGGTTTGGTCTACAGGTACAGAACAGTCATTAAAATGTCAATATCCTCACGTTGTGTGATTGTTCAAACGCACCGATTAAAGCTTGACCGAGTGATGAACGGGTTTCTCAGCTTCAGGTTTTTCACGATATCGGCCTCTGTTTGCGAGTTTGCAGTCGCAGTGAGAGCCATAATAGGGACCTGAAAGGATATAAAGGTCAGTACTATGCATAACAGATAAGTCCAACCAAGCGTCGATGTACGGTTGGAAATTTTGCTCGAAGCGTGCCCAAATTCAAATAGTCCTTCCGGAAATCATGGCCCCACTGGCTGATGCAGTGCGCTTCGTCAATCACAAATCGAGCTAATAACCCCCGCGTTTGGAGCGATTCAAACACGTTGTTGAGCATATTGCTTGAAGCAATTTTCTCGGGGGTCACATACAGCATTTTGATGCTGATTTGATTGGAATAGAGCTCAGAGATAATGGGCCGTTGCTCAGTAGCGTAATCCTGGTCACCCTTCAGATTCGCTACACCCACATCCAGAGCCTCTAGTTGTTGAACTTGATCTTGAATCAGCGATACCAATGGAGAAATAACAATCGTGACGCCATCATCAATGCAGGCAGGTAACTGGAAACAAAGACTTTTGCCGCCTCCCGTGGGCATCAGTACGAAAACATCTCGTCCACTGAAAGCCTCCATAACTGTGCGCTCCTGGTTGGTTCGAAAGGCATTGTGGCCGAAAACGTCGCGAAGCACTTGCTTGGCACGCTGCATTTTAGAATTTACGGTTGGGTCGCTAGAAACACACGGCTGCTCAATTAGACGTGGGCGAGTGAGCTGCACTCTGACAGAGGAGCTGCCGCCTCCAGCAGCATCCACCCAAGAGTGAAATCCACACGTGCTACATCGGTAATAAAGTCGATTCGCATTCGTCCCGTGTTGAACTCGAGCCTCCACAGTTTGCATTCCACAACCACACGCCGGATTCTTACTGGATGAATCCACACTGCTGCTGTATGTTTGCGGTATCTGAACTGACCGGGGTGGGGGGACAGGAGAAATATTTCTGCTCAGTGGAGACGCCTTACTGGTACCCTTGCATTCTCTGTATCGCCTGCTCAAAGTCTCGAGCTCATGTTCCAACTCAATGCGACGTTTCTGCATGAACTCTGGTATTTCTCCTTCCAGCGACGCATCGTCACAGTCTTCACGAACTTTGCGGAGATTCTCGCGCGTCTGTTGTATCGACTTGCGTAAATCTTCAGCCATCATCGCACTTGCTGACTCCTGAGATCCACTGGTCTGCGTAGATGGAGGCGAAACAAAACTCTCCTCTGGCAACGGTGGCATCTGTGGGGCCGGACGGTGCTGTTGCTGTGTGCGTTTATGTTTGGCAACGAGAGCATCCACATCCATGTCCTCAAACAAACTGTCGACATCATCATCCACTGTAAATGCTGGCTGCACGACCGGTACAGGCCGTTCTGGCCTCTCTGGGTTGGTTCGATTGATAATTGGTGACGCCGTTAAGTCCACAACCTCGCATATCACTGCTGCTTGCAAACCCGCCCTCGGCGCATCACCTGAATCTCTTCCTGTTCCTGTAGAATTATTTCCACATTGTATCTGCTCGGTAGAGGTTGAAATTGGACCTATGTTGATAACAGGGATCGTTCCCAGAGCGATTCGGGGCGTCGGAACGACCTTCAGCTTCGTAGAGGCCTTGGATTTTGCTCTTAAAGCCTGGAACCTCCGTAAAGCGTCTCGCCCTCGCTGAATAGTCTCAAGGCAGTTCTCTTTATCTGCTGCTACACCATCCGCCCTGAAAAGTGATCAAAACTCGCATCGATTAGGTCACTAGACAGCAAAATAGTAGTGCAATACTACTTACTCTTGCTTCCTGGACGCTCGACTGTCAAGGTACGCTCCAATGACGTGAGAATTAAGACACTGCTGTAGCGTATTCGTGGGAGCCTTTCACATGAACATTACACAACGTACAGATGTAATTACATGATGAAAATTACATAGATAGATAGAGATGCATCGTGAGTACGAAGACGTTACCTTCTCGGCCCAGGCAAGCTGCTCGTTCAGGTTAAATTGCGGCGCCGCGTCCGCTTCCGGCGCCTTCCTGCTCATGTTCGAACCAGTGCGGAATAGGAGTGATGGTCAGATGTCCTAAATTCGGTTAAGTGCGATTAACTAGGTAGAAGCTAGTTGTAAAGCCTTGATTACTGTCTGAGCGATTCTTAGGAGCAGGCGACACACGAGGACAAACAACGGCGCAAATTCTTTACGTTTTCTTCCATCAATACCAACGGGTCATGTCTCCTTGATGGTAACTAGTCTCCTTGATGGTAGGGCTATCTGTCTATTGGAACTCTTCCTTCACGTATTATTAAGCTGGAGAAACTACTCAACGAGATCAAGAACGAGCTGGAGAGGAATTATACGAAGCCTCCTGCAATGGAGACCTGAATGTGGTCGAGTGGTTGTGTGCTAAGGCTCCAAAACATCTTGCAAATGGATTCGTGAATGGAAAAGGATGCCACTGTAGGCTGCTACCTCTCTCGGCTGCTGCTTTCCATGGTCATTTGGATATTATGGAGTTTCCAATGGAGCTTGTATCAATGAGAAGGGGGACGAAGGTCGAACTGCTCTACATGAAGCTGCTACAGGTGGTCATTTAATTGTGGTGCAGTGGCTTGTGACTAACGATAGTAAAGTGAACGTTAAAGACACGAACGGATGGACGCCACTTCATCGAGCAGCCAGTTGTGGCCATTTCCCAGTGGTCCAGCGGCTCGTGTGACAAGGATCGAGTCCGAACGAGAAGAACAATATCGGCCAAACACCTTTATACGCAGCTGCTAGTACGGGGAAGCTTGCTGTGGTGCAGTGGCTTGCTGCCAATGGAGCTCGGATCAACGAAAAAAATATTACCGGCCAGACAGCTATGAATGCTGCTGCTAGTATGGGCCATCTTGATGTGGTTCAATGGCTGATAAAAGAAGGAGCTCCAGTCAACGGGAAGGATAATGAGAAACGGACTGCTCTGTTTGCGGCGGCTAGTATGGGGCATTTACCTGTTGTGCAGCGGCTTGTGGATAACGGGGCTTCTCTTTTCGATAAAGACGTTAGCGATCGGACCGTACTGCATGTCGCTGCTAGTACCTTGGAGGAGAATCTCTCCGTGATCGATTTTCTCACTAGTAAAGGGCTTGAACCTTTCGATCGAGATAAATGGGGGAATACAGCGATGCACTACGCTGTTACAGGACACAGATACGAGATTGTGTACTTATTTCTACGAGATTTTCAGAACCGAATGCCACCAAAAGCAGATCTTCTCCACGCATTGTTTGCTGCTGCTAGAGCCGATGAAGTGGGCATTATACAGATGCTCAAGGATAAATACCAAGCCGACACTTGTCATGTTAACACTCAGGGGAGGACAATGCTACATCAAGCTGCAGCTGGTGGCGCTATCAATGTGGTCAAGTTGTTGCTGTAGGGGTTGATATTGGCCAAACAGATCATTTTGGCTCGACTCCGATGATCAAGGCGTGACGGCACGGTCAAATCGGTGCTGTTCGTCGATTTTTGGACGCTGGAGCGAGTGTATCGACTGCAACTCTCGCTGGCCGGACGGTGCTACATTATGCTGCTGGCTACCCTGAGTTGACCACGATGTTGTTAAACTACGGGATAAATGTCTACTCGTGTGATAAGCGTGGATGGACCCCTTTACACTGCGCCGCTGCTGCTGGACACCTTGAAACAGTGAAAATTTTGCTGGAGAATGGAGCGAAGGGCACCTGCAGCACGCTTTGTAGCAAAACTGCGATGGTTTTAGCCGTTGAACGAGGATATTCAGATGTGGTAAAGTATTTCATGGAATGCACAACAACCGAGGATAACTTGCCAGTTTCAAGCAAGGAGAGCGCGAAAACACTGGAAGAATATATACTCAATCCGACGGATGTTCACTTCGATTCATCTTGGGGCGTCAATATCTCTGGAACTCCAGCAGTGTGAAATGCTGAAGAAACTCGAAGACTTACCGGGAGTTTTAGAAGGTATCGACGACGAAGGGGAGCGAGAAGAAGTACTGACATATTTGCGCTTTGAACTGAGAAAATATCTGACATACTACGCAACTAGCGCTATGTCGACTATTCCCCGCGTCAAGAACGCCATTGTTGCGCTTGGTGTGACCAAGAACGATTGGTTCATCCCAGCGTACGAAGTGGAATTTGACCAGTTCGACGAGTTCAGCCGTGGAGCTTTTGGTAAAGTTTACCATGGCAAGTGGAAACGGTCGGATGTGGTGGTGAAGAAGGTTGAGTTGAAATATGAGGAAGATCAAGCAGTCTTTTTGAACGAGGTCAAGATCTGGTTCAAGCTGTTCCATCCTCACGTTGTGCACTTGTTTGGCGCTTGTCATATCGGTCAGCCATTCTTCGTATGTGAATATGCCGGTCGAGGGCAATTGGATGCATATTTAAGACGCCATCCAGAACATTTATATGAGAGACTTTACGAGGCGGCACTTGGTCTCCGATATCTACGAGTGAAGCAAGTGGTTCATGGCGATCTCAAGTGTAACAACATCCTCATTGGAAGCGATGGCCGAGCTAAGTTAACGGACTTTGGCTTGAGCACGACCGTGTCTAAGGAACCGGATAAAGATCCAAAAGACAACAGGAACCTTGGAGCCATCCGGTGGAAAGCTCCAGAAGTTCTGCGTGGAGGGAAAGCAACGTTTGCATCAGATATTTACTCGTTCGGGATGTGTATTCTCGAAGCTAGTAGTGGGACGTATCCATGGGGGATGACATTGGATCCTGTGGTGAAATATTACGTTCTCAAGCTGAAAAAGCTGCCTCAACGTCCCTCCAACTGCACGGAAGCAACGTATAATCTGGTTGAACGAATGTGTCGATACGAGCCAAGTGCCAGAACGAATATTGATCAAGTCATAGCGGAACTAAACGCCTTACGTTAGCTCATCAAGATAAATTACCTTTATCTTTCCTGACCTCATACTACGTTCGCTTGTTGAGCTGCAGATGTGAGGTAGAGTGGTTCCATGTAGCCACAATCTCCTCGATCTCCTTCTCCTCCAAAGCCATCACTACTGGTAAATCCATAGACGCAACGACAAACTCCTGTAATGTGGTTGCAAATGCCTCGATTGGAACAAACCGCCTCTTCTTTCGTGCCTCGTACAGATCCCCCCACTCCATCCACACTGATTGTTAGAGTTAAAGCTCCGTCAAGAATCCATCGCAGAGGTGGTAAATCCCCGAAATTCGTCAGAAATTCGATGCGAATCGTGTTGGACCCTGCCGAATTACACGCCGGGGAACCCGTGACTCCATTGGTATCCGTACTGTACGCCACAGCAACCTTTCCGATGGTCGTCAAGGCATTTAAAGCGTTTGTTAACGAAGTTACAGGGACGTTGAAGGGTAGTTGAGGTGTAGCTGCGTCTCGGAACTTGAGATTGAAGAAGCCTGAATTCCCCTTACACACCAGCATTTGCACTTCGTTCTGTTGTCGGAGAGTCATTGGGTCGTCTCCAGTAGGGCACGACCTCAAGGAGCAGTCATGGCCTTCCCAGCCTGGACTACAGAGACAGCCTTGCACTACATCGTAGTCCCAAGTCTCTTTCTTGTTAGGGACAGCACCATACGTCCAGCTCATGGTTTCTCCATTAAGTGTCGTCCTTTTAGCCAATTGTTCCATTGTGTAGCAAGTTCCATGGCCACTACAATCGTTTGGACAGATCACTGCAATTACAGTTAGACATCAGTAGAATATACAGGTAGAACTCTACTTACATCGGTTGCAAGCAGCTCCAGTAAATCCTGGTAAGCAGAGACAATCCCCTTTCACTCGATCGCATTCACCGGCATTTGAACACTCTACCAACGCGTGTGCTGTATCAGCACCGCTTATAGGTCGATCAAACCACGATCGACCTTTAGGACAAAGTCTCTCGTTGCAATCTCCTCCAGTGAAGCCTTCGTTGCAGATGCAGTCGTAAGTCGGAGGACCTCGACATGTTCCTTTCCCGCTACATGCGATTTCTCCTGGACAAGCGGTAACTGCGCCACTGACAAAGCCACAGTCTCCACGTTGGCCGATAGCTCCATTCCCGTCACTTGAGAAATAACTAGGGTAACAGGTACAAACACCAGTAGCAGTATCACACAAACCTCGTCTTGAACACGGTAAGTTTTCCTTTGTCCCATCCGTCACGGTCGTAATGATAAGTGTAGGTTTAACGGAAGGTGTCGAGTGGAAGAGTTTCGCTGGGTTCCCATACATTGTTGGCAAGCTGGAATAGTAAATTTGGTTAGTCAAATGTTACGTAAGGTGTAGTCATGTAAACGTACTCTCCGAAATCTTGAGTAAACTCGATACTGATGTCGTTTCCGATCGTTGTGCAGGCTGTCAGTGTGATGCCACCGAATGTGACGGTAGCTGCAGACACTGAAGGTATGGCGACAAGTTTTGCCCGAACAGTTTTGGCACTATCGTCCGAGAAAATGGGCTCGGTGGTATATCCCGCGAATGTAAGGGTGAAGCTGCCAGACTACATAGCAAAAAAAGGTTGGTAAGTTATCTGTAAAACATCAAGTAATTAACTTACTTACGGTAGCTTTACAGTTCACGCGCTGTTTCTCGTTCCGCTGGAGACCATTCGGGTCGATCGACGTGCCAGTTAACGGGTCGTCGCCTACAGGGCAGATCCCTGATAGTAACAGTAAAAAAGATGAGTACTAGTAGTATTTTGTACGATACAATCCTGGATGCTATCCTTACTCAACGCGCAGTTTGACCCCGCATAGCCTGCATCACATACGCAGCCGTAGATTTTATTGGCATCCCAATTGTTCTCGTACGGATAAACTGTTCCTCGTCCGGGATCCTTCATCAATGCATACTTGGCCATCGATTTACAGCTCCCATGACCAGCGCAAGTACACGTCACTGTAAAATACAAACAAATTAGCATCAAATCCTACAGTTTCGAGAATGTGAAAACAACCTACTTCGTTCACAGGCACCCCCAGTAAATCCAGAGTCACAGGTGCAGAGACCCGAGTCGAAATCACATACACCTCTGTTCGAACAGGGCACTAAATTGTGACCTTTATCCGTTCCTGTGACTTGATCAGCCCAAGCTTCGCCTAACGGGCAACTGGCTACCCAAAACCATTAGAAAACGTATCGAATTCTTACAAGCAAGTGGACAACGTACCAATGGAGCAATCCGGTCCGGACCAACCGTTCGGACACGTGCACAAGCCCTGGGCAAGACAAAGACCGCGACTGGAGCAAAAATTCGGACAAGTGTAGCCATGTACACCTCGTAGCAGTTCACACACTGCAAAGGAGACAAGAAGCTTCATCAAGCGACGTCTGGAGAAGAATCTAAACGTGACTCCTGGTTGAGGAACTGTAAATTTAGTCCGTTTTAAAATCTAGCGAGACCCATGACCTCCTTCACGTCCTTCATCGTAACAGCAGCCAGTTCAGAAGCTTGAGCTGCTCCGTTTGCCAACACTTGGTCGATATATTCCTGATCCGCTTCGTATTGCTTGATCCGTTCTCCAATAGGGCAAATCCTATCCAAATAATAAACAAAAAGTTAGTTCAAAATACTGTTTTCCATCAACTCCCATCTCAATACTTACTTGGCGATAACAGCATCTGCCACGCTGTCCTTGAACGCGCCTGTACGGTACTCCGCGTATTGCTTCTCAAGTTGCACGACACTCTGATCTGTTACAGCACTGGCAATATCCAACAAATTGGAGACTCCCGGTCGCTCCTCTCGGTCGTAGTAGATTCCACTAATCGCATCCGTCGTAGCCTTCCGCACTTTCTTCCTGATCTCGTCGGCTGTGTCCGTCAATTCAATGCGACTGAGCGCCGACGTGTCGCTTTTACTCATTTTCTTACTGGGGTCTCTCAGACTCATGATACGTGCAAGTGGTTTCCTCTGCGCCCCAGAAAGCGTCGTTGTGTCTTCCTCCACCATTGGGAAAGGCTTAGGTAGTACTTCCTTCCCCTCTGGACGGTTCGATCCAAAGCGGTCGTTGAAAGTCGTAGCGATCATCCGCGTAAGTTCCAAGTGCTGCTGCTGGTCGTCACCTACAGGTACGTGTGTGGCCCGGTACAGTAGAATATCAGCAGCCATGAGCACAGGATAAGCCAATAGTCCCAAGGAGCTCTCACTCTTGGCTGCTGCAGCCTTCTGCTTGAATTGCGTCATACGTTGCAGCCAACCGAGCGGCGTGATGCAGCTCAAGAGCCATGCAAGCTCAGCATGAGCTGCTACGTCCGATTGGCGGAACAGAATGTTGCGTGAAGGGTCCAATCCGGATCCAAGCAGAGCTGCAACCATGGAATGCACTTGGTTGGGCATTTGCGGGGCGTTGAAGGGAACAGTTATGGCGTGTAGATCCACTACAGAGTACAGACGTGTAGGTGAAGTTGAAGTTGATGACACCACCGCGTCATTTTCTGAAGATCCAGTGGATGACGTCATGTGTGACGAGTCTTGTAACGCCACCCATTTGGCAATCGCTCCACAATAATTGCCCAAATGGGGGGTTCCGGTTGGCTGAATACCTGAAAACACGCGATGTTCGCGGTGGTCGTCGTTCTGCGCGGTGGCGCTGGTGGACGAGGCAAAGCGAATGGATAGAGAAGACACGCGACGTGGCAGAGCAGCCGAGACGGACAGTGAGCGTGGTGATCGCCACAGTTGAGACGTCATCGAGGCAATGGCGAGCGAAACGTGCGGACAAAGTGCACTGCTGTCATGAAACGGTTTTGATTGGCGGTTGATATACTGTGTTACAGAATGATATGATAGATAGTAGTTTCTAATTGTCTTCAGTTTTTTTTAACGTGTCAAATGCATTCCTAAGGTTGTGGACACTGAAATCGACGACATCGAGTATCGAGTGGAAATTGTTGCGTGAGAGGGGGCGAGTACTTGGAGAGGATCTTCAAGACTATCTTGTGCTCAGAAAACGCCTTCAAGCATGCTCGTGTAGTTGAGCGCTTTGTGGTAAAATATCGCTGCTCGATTTTCGTCTTCAACTTCAGCTTAGGTTTTATCTTCTCGAAACTTTGATGAAGCGCTATCCGTAATACTACCACTCGAAACTGGTTACATCCTGTAGGGTATGCTTCAGCTTACTGTTACCTCATCGATCTTATTTTCGAGCTGGAGGAGTATCATACCATTTGTTCTTCGAAATGGGGGCAACACCAAAATACTAGGCGGCTTGGCACGCGGTTTAGCTGTGTATTTTTGGCTGGTTGATCACGTGCTTCACCGAAAAACCTGGCGAAGATCATTTTGGCATGGTAAAGTTGATGCGAGTGCAACATCTTGAGAGCTGCTCAATTTGTGGACGTTGGCACACTCCAAGAAACGACGTCGAGACTGGAAGGGAGTCGATGTTTGCTATGTGAGCACAGCCTCTTCATTTCGGCTGCATGTGCGCACCAGAGAGAGAAAGATCAACCTCAAACGATTGTACAGTATCTTCAAGAAACGGTGCTGTGTTCGACATGATCTCGTGCGATCGCTACGTGTGGTAAAATATCGCTGCACGAATAGGTGAAATTATATGGAGCTGCTTGCGCAGTGTTCTACGTGCCGCCTGAGATTTCAACGACTCGATGACTTGCACTTCGCAAGCTGTTGGGCGTCTGAATCCAATGCTGCATTGGCAATGCAGAGCTGGCAGTTGGAAGCCAGGCAGATGCTTGCAGCTACAGGAGATTATCTCGCTGAAGCCTTGAAGCACGTTAAAGAGCAGCCACACTGCAGATGTCAAGCTTTGTGTGGTGCGATTGACTCTCCGTCAACGATTTCGAGGGTTTCGGTGCGCACGAGTTTTGCTGTAAGGGCGAGGCGGATGCCACGAGAATCGTGCCGCCACAGTCAGCTCTTGCGATGGTGTCTTGAGTTAAGAGCTCTCGATGGCGTGCCGTACCGCTGCATTACTTCACGCAGTTCTCGTCACACGGCGCACAGATCGACGCCGCGCCGATGAAATTTCTGTTCGGATAGGGCGTTGCATACCCTCACGCGCTGGCCGCTTTTTGGATAGGCGACGTTGGCGTGGCGTGCAACATGAACCTGTCGATCAGACCGATCATCAGCCCTGTGGCGCCGGTGGTCGTAATGTTCAGCCTCAGCTTCCATTTTGATCAAACACGGCATAGTTGAAGCCCGCTCCGTCTGCTCTACGGCAACACCGAGAGATGCCGTGGGTCATTTTGGTTTGGCTGCTTGCCGTGTCCAGCAGAAAGGAAGACATGTTTGCCTTGCAGCAAGTTTTGCCATGCAAACCACCGAGACGAAAAAGGATTTGAAACTTTGGGCCAGCATTGACACGCTGTTCGCACAAAATTGCCGCGTACAGAGACCGTTTCGGGTGGCTACAGTGAACGCCGGGTGTTTGCAGTCACGTGTCAGTTAACACTCCACTGTCAGCGCCTGGGCTTCAGTGCGTGCCAAGGTGTCGCCAGCAGCGATAGCTGGCGGTGGGCTGGCTCCCGTTATTCTGCCGGCAACACCGTTCATTCAGCGGCAGTTTGCAACGGCTGATTCGAGAACGCAAGAAACCGCGCCTAAGGCGGAATGACTGGTCCGCAGTGCCTGCGTATCGGGAACAGTACACTGTCGAGTTGCCCTCAAGCCGAATCAGCTCAGCCTCGCCTTGCCATAGGGGGATGCCATGCCCGCCCGCAAGCTTCAAGCCAAGGTGAGGCATGTCGCTGAGCTCGAATCAGGATCGGCGGCAGATTCGTGGTGGCCAAGGTGCTTCCGCCGCAGTGCGTCGACGCTTTGTGAGCTCGAGCATGTTCCGGCCCCACCGACTTATTGGCGTCTCATAACCTTCTTTATAGCATAAAAAGAATGTAAATGCTGTTACATAGGCTATTCGCGGTGACAGGAGGATCTCGGTGAGCTCCAAGATGCCGCAGTCTGTAGTCACATCTGTGTCATTGATATTGATGCCAGCTTTTCTTGCCGACGTTGCCATGGCACAGCTGGTGTTGGCTTTGCCAAGCAGCTTAAAGAACTACCAGCGACGACGCCAGCGGCAGATGGCGTTGGCGTGCTGTCAGAGTCAGCATTAATTGCTTGTACGGTTCCGGGAGCTCGACGCGGCAGCACGAGCGCCACGTATTGCCCGTGGTGGTTTCCGCCATTTGGTTGCCTCACCGTTCGTTCGCAGCGGCCGGCGATCTGCCGGCGTGTTCGTGCGTTGTGCCCTCGTGGCTACCACCGTCTCAAGTCTTAGTCCTCTGTTGCAGAGTCTGTAGGCACCACCACGTTCTGGTGGCCGTCATCGCGACTCCGGCGGTGGTCATGCGGCCGACAAGACGCATATCATGACCTGGTATTGAAAAAAAAACACACACATACCTGCGAACCCAAGCGCTGAGAATCAAGTCTGCATGGGTTTGAGGGCGATAGTCTCTACGGTCGAAGCCACATCATCGCCCACGGACAAGCACTGCAACCCACACAGCACGCCAACAGGAGCGATTTGCCGCGCGCTCTTGCGTCCGCGTCCGTGTTGAAGCTGCCACGACGACCGCACGGTCGGCTTGAGCCTCGAGCTAACAATTTTCCGCAATAAAGATGCCGGAAGCCGAGGCAGCCATGTCTCGACGACCAACGACTGCGACTTGATGTTTCCCTTTGCCACTGTTGCCCTGTTTGCCTCGGTCTCTTAAATAGGGGACACACATAAGCTGGGCCTGCTTTTTCGGCTACATTCTTCTGGACATGCCGTAGCGTGGGTCCGTTCGAATGATGGTCCGTGCTAACGGGCAAGTGAACCCCGATTTAGTTTCTTTGACATCCTCAACAAGCAGTCTCCGCCCGTCACTCCGGACAAGCTGCAGCGCTGTCCGCAATACAATGTACGAACTGCCAGGCTGCAGCAGCGACAGCGCTGCCGCGCACGCTCGCCCAACCCGCGCACGCATGGCATGTCGCCATCGCGCTCGCCGTTTTGCCTCGTGGCGGGCGCTGCAAGTTTGTTGCCGAACCCCGTTTTAGCCTGGAATCCATCTGGGTTGGGGTTAGAAGGTACGCACCGTCTGACGTGTGGACGTTTACGACGACGCGACGACCGCTCGGGTGGTTAGGCGCGCCGCGTCTGCCCCGAGCTTTCCAGGCCGGCAGCGACAGCTCACATCGCAATTTGCCGTCAACAGGCCACACACACCCACAGAGAGAGCTCCCGGAGATCCACAGCAGATATATACAGAATGCCCAAGTCCGCCCACTCCGTTGAAGGCGCCGCCGTGGAGGACCACGCCGCCATGAAGAAGCAGTGGCAGACCAACCTGGAGATCGACCTGCTCAAGAGCGCGTGGATCCGCAAGGACCGCGAGCAGCACGGCGCACACACGACGCCCCCGCTCTCGGCCGCCAAGTGAGCCCATCGCATTGCCGGCACGGCCGGCGCAGCGAGAAGGAAAGGAAGAGAAGCCACACACACACAGTCTGCGAAGGTTGCCGCGAAGTTTTGCCACACGAAGGGATCACATCGGCGTTTGCACAGATGCAACGCGGTTTTTTTTTTACGACGGGGAAGAGCAACTTTCGTCCTCGCCCGTGGGCTCACAGCGAGTACAAACCGCCCGAGCATCGTAGATTATTAGAGGAAGGAAAGGAGAAGCACGCAGTCGCCAAGGCTGCCTTTGAGATATTTAGCACACCATGATATAAATTATACACACAATACGTTTGCACTTTGCAGCTCTTGCACTCTTTGGCATCATTCGTACTTCACCCTTCACACCGGAGCGAAAGGACGCCGCGGTTCATGTCGCGGCAAGGAGCCTGTTATCAGTAAGGTGCGCTGAAGCAGCGCAGAAGCCGGCACCCGTCGCAATGGCAGCAACTGCAAGCATTGGCCATCGTTGCTGCGATGGTCGTCTTGTATATAACAGTCGCAAGCGCAAAACCGGTCGCTTAACGAGAGATTTGTGTGGTCGGCAGCGCCCAGGCGCCTACGCCATTCTGTTTTACTCAGCCACCACGCCAACGGCAACAATCAAGCCGAAGCCGAGCGAAGATGACCCGGATGGCGCAATGCAGCTATCTTGGTGGCGGTCCTGTCTGCCTTTGGGAAGCGTCAATCGGGCGGAAATCATCAATCTGGCGGCAATGGACATGCCAGGCATCTCAAAAGTGGCGTGCCCCAAGGAGGGAGACTGCCGCTGGCTGTTCCAAGCTGCAGGGTGCACGTACAGCTAGCGCAGCGATCTCCGCAAGACATGACGTTGTTTGACTCGCTCCGCAGGGTGCAGGTAAACGTCCGCCTCGCCCCTTCGGCTAAGTCCACGGCGGAACGTTGTATGGATCTCTTGCTGGCTACCGAGGAAGCCGTCTCTTCCTTCAGAGATCGCGAGAGCAACGTTTGGTGCACGTCCCGTAGTACGACGGCCGACTTCAACAGCTTCAACTTGCCACCGGGACAAATTTTTCGCTGGTTTGCGTGAATGTTTGTCGGGTGTAGGTCGCTCTGGAAAGACACCAAACAGTACATGCACTTGCCAGTATAGAGCGCGGGGTGTCTACACTTCGGTAACTTGTCCGTTTTTGCTACGGCCAAGTTATCCAACCTCTTGGTGTGGACCAGCTAACCGTTAGCCTAACGGGCATGAAGGCTTATCTGCGAACAGAAGGACACCGTCGTTGTTGTGAGAAGCTCAACGGGAGCCTCAAGACCTCCCGCCTTTCCAATTGCTGTGGATGCACACATCACACATCGAACACATTTCACCAGGCAAGTGTAGTTGAAGGTAAGGAAGGTGTATTAATACTTAGTACATGCATTCTTGCTTCGTTATGTGTACGATATCACGCCGACATTTTATTGCTGTCAGCATTGCGCTTGAGTCATCATACAAGCAGCAATGACGAGCTTCGATTCGATCAATTAACTCTTGTGACGAACAGAGGTATCCATAATGGATAGCGTGAATGCCAATGCTTGGCCCGAGCTAGTCGCGATCGCAATCCCAGCTGAAAAAAAATGTCCTATGGTTTTCCCCTTTCTGTCGTGCTTCAAGGCTATCGGCTCATAAACTTTGGCTTTTTGTGATAAAAGCCCTATTCGATCGTTACTTGCGCTCTGCTTCATGCTGCTGCGTGGATAAGCGTCGTGAATGATCCAATCGATCACCAACATGACGGGAGCGCCATTGTTGACCAGCAGGGCAATTTTCGCGGCAGGTGACGATCATCTTCCTCTAAACGATACGCGCTCACCGAAATTTGCGCGTTGCATTCATTGCTGTGGCGTTGGGCAGCTCACAGCCACCGGCCGACGGCTGCTCTCATCGTTTGGTTAGTCAGGGATGTCAAGTCATCCAAGCACCAAGTCGCCACGATGCGGTGCGTGTTCGAGCAAGACGCGAAGCCCATCCTTACCCGAGTCGTGTTCGCTTGCAGCGTGCAGCGAAACTTGCCGGGCGCGCATGTGACTTGCACGGCTCATTTCCCCCTGTGTTGAAGTGCACATCAAGCTGGCAAATTGCGGTGTAGCCTTATGATCTGCGCAAAATAATACCAGCCAAGGGTGCGCCACATAGCAGATCACGACACAAATTTCGTCCTTGGCGAGCACCAACACTCCGCTCTCCACGACATGACGCGAGAGTTCCAACGTCCGCCGTGGACTTGTTGGTAGGAAAAGCCTGCCATCGGACCATCGAAAGAGCGCACATGGTTGGCTGGAAGTTGGAGATGAATGACGGCGGAAGGCGACAAGTCGTATATGTACGCGCTCGTCTGAACTAGCCTGGAATCAGCAGCGATGGCTGCTCTCATCTTCTGCGGCACCGGACCAGAGCTCAGTTAGACCGGGCTTCAGCAGCAATAATTCACATCCAGGATCGCGCTCCTGGGCGGCGCTGGACGAGCCACCAGTGTAGGAGGAGCTTTACATATTGGTAGCCTTGCCTACCGTAGTGGGGCGGAAGCCCGGGCAAACGCGACGTAGATATTATATCGAGACATTTTTTGCTGATACTTTTAAAAGAGTTTGGCACAGTTTAGTCTGTAATGCGCGGTCCTGCGAAGTCCGGTTTGCCACCGGCAGCTTACGAGCCACTCCATCCATTCCTGCGCTGCTCGTCCAACGTGGCACTCGGCTCGAGTTGCTTGATTAACTCTGGCCCTTTTAACGCGAGGCGGAAATTTGCTTGGGCTAAGAAGTTGTCTTGTCGACACCTCAGGAACAATCCCCCAGGAACACCAGTAGCTTCAGGAGCCAACCCGTCACGTCGTCAAGCACAGCAGAGGAGAGCGGCTGGGCTGGCTGCGCGTGTGCCACAGCTCAAGTCGGCTCAAAACGCAATTTGCGCTCTACGACACACTTGTCCACCCTTGCAGCCCAGTGCACGCAGTCTCAACGCGAAAAAAGACAAAATGCCCCCCAAGCCCGCTACGAAGGACGCCGATGACGCTCAGAAGCAGCGTCAGACGAACCTCGAGATCGACCTCCTCAAGAGCGCTTGGATCCAGAAGGACCGCGAATCGCCCCCGGTCTCCGGTAAGAAGTAATTGGGCTCGACGCCGCCCGGTTTGGACAGGAAGGAAGGAAGGACGGACGGACGGACGGCCAGAGCTCCAGCCACATCAAACTCGTCCGAAAGCCATGGTCGCAATCAACCAAGAAGAACCGTAGCCGCTCCGAAATGAATGGCGGGAGGCCGAGGACGAGACGCAGCTGCGACGCGCTTGCTTGCAGACAGACGGGCAGCGAGCAGATTCACTTCACCCTCCACTCGGCCCTGCAACCAGAAAACTATCTATTCAAGTAGAGAACGGCGCGCAAAATGCTAGAGCGCGCCTAGTGTATTTACACGTGATAAGTTATACGCAGTTAATGTAGTTTGCTGTAGCGAACTTCCTTTCCTTTTGTTGTTGTTGTTGTCAAGATACTTTGTTGCGTATCTGCCTTT
Source organism: Phytophthora meadii (assembly GCA_032432875.1). Classification (NCBI taxonomy): domain Eukaryota; phylum Oomycota; class Peronosporomycetes; order Peronosporales; family Peronosporaceae; genus Phytophthora; species Phytophthora meadii. Next base: position 843,291 of record JAUMGV010000075.1, on the reverse strand, counting down.
TGAGTTTACGCGTTGCAGGCAGATTGCTCGAACGCTGGAGGAAGGTTGCCGTCGGGAAGACCGTAAGCTTTTCCGTTTGAATGGCTGGTGGCGATTGCATTCTCGCCGACCTTGAGGCAAAGTCTCTCGGCTTTTCTGTAGTCCACTCTGCCTGTCTGACTCGTGTCCCGCCTCGCCTCGACAACGGACGGGATGGCGTCGTCACTAGGTCGTCCGCCCCCCGAGTGACGTGCCACCCACCGCCTGTCAAGTACATTCGGCGCGAAAGTGACGACAGTCAATGTTTTGCCGGCTCAACTACGCGCGGCTTGCATCAAAGTCCACAAGAATGCACCATGCGCTCGAAGCTCCAATTGCAGTTGGTTTCTGAAGCCATGTTTTCGGCACACAAGCAATGAGAAAAGTATCCCGCCACCTGAGTTGCGATCCATCGATCTTCGCGTCTCACGGGAGCAGACAGCAACTTGGCACTGTCAAGTGAAACTTCACGAGCGTAAGATATTATTTTTTTTTATACATGCTACGTTGTTGCTCGCGTATGCCACGTGCCAATGCACATGGCGGTTAGAACGATGCAACGTGGCGCTTGTGTCCAAGCAGCAAACATGTCGAAGCGCTGGCCGTCCTGAAGATTCTGGTTGAAGTGCTCGCCTCTGTTCCTGCGGAATGGAATGGGGGTAACAGAGCTGCCATCTGCGGGCGTAGAACACGAAGGTGAAGGTTCAGGGAGGCTGCGAGTGATTGGCGTCGCGCCAAATTGTCGAGACGTCAACACAACCGAGTCGGCTCTGAGCAACGCAGCAGAGCCGGAGCCGGCTTCCTAGAACCCAGTTACAGTCTCAGCAGCGAGAAGGTCGGCTCAATTCGACGGCGTTGTCGTCAAGCTGGTGAATGCTGGTCATCGCTTATCCTGGGCTGTTTGTTTGTGCTGTTGTGCTAATTCCCCTGAGCTGAGGCACGCGGCTATCCAAAGTCACTTCGTGTTGAAGTTGTTTTGCACCCAAACCGAGCTCTATATTTCGACCGTAGAGGCTTGCTCCTCAATGAACATCTTGCACTCGTTCCAGCTTTTTTCGCGCGAATTTTGCTTCGCCTTGACATTTTTTTCTGCTGTATAGCTGGCGTTTGCTCCTATGAATCGTTGACTAAGATATACGTCATTGGCAATTACCGTGGCAGATGGTGGTGAGGATAAATTGTGGCACAGTTTCTTGCTGTCAGTGCACGAAGCAAACCATCACATTCGAAGCAATACATGTAGTAAAACAATGCTGGCGAAAAGTCGTATGATTCGTAGGAAGACCGCACGGATGAACACGTTGCCACTGCACAGCGGCAAGATAAAATGTGGTTTCTTGGCGAAAATATTCGCATCCTGGCGTGCTTGACACGTAGGTGACCGAGATGTACACAGCAGGTTAAAGCACCTAAACTAAAACTGCAACGACCCAAAATAAGAATACTTGCTACCTGTGATCCTGAATAATCAAATGGTGCAGGTGTGCACTTCAACTTTTCGCTGGTCGTAAACTTAAGTCGGCACTTACTACTCCGAACGAATCTCTCTGTCTTCATTCGCGCCGTCGTCCCTCCCCCGCTGGATATTCGAGCCCTGTTTGCTCGATCGATTGATCGCCTCGTTCACCGTGGCATCGACGTGTCGGTCTTTTGCAGCCTCGTCGCATGCTGATAGCCAGCGGCGGTCGGTTGTTTCAACGTTGGCCTCTCCGCCTCGTCTGGCAGTCTCGGGCTCAATTGCAGCGATGACGAGCGCTCTAAACACCCAAGCAGCCCCCGTCGTCGCGCATTTGTCGTGTCGAATAATCCGCCTCCATTCGGAGGTCGCAATCGGGCGATCGTACTCGAAACGAGCTGTCAGCAGACAGTGCGACTGGTCTCAAATACCTTGGCGATGAGAACGTGATGCTACAGGTACGGCCTGGCGGACGCTGTAACACGTACGGACTTGCGCTATGATCGGGATTGTTCGATGGCAAGAAAGTGTCGCGGCCTGGCGTGCTGGAGGTTGTTTCCTCTTTGAGACAAACGACCATCTCATTGCCTTCGACTCTCCGTACGTTGTCCGCAATCCGTAGTTCGGTGTGTCGTTGTCGGTGTACTTGAAGCAGTATGGTACATTCAGACGTTAGGATGGGCGAGCGGTAGCACCTCCAAGACCCTGGACGCACAACGACACCAACTGCAGCGTTGTGTAAGTTCGTAGGACCCGGATACTTGCTTTCTGCTGCCGCACGTACCTCGAGAACAGCCTCCACGCGTACTTTAACGTTGCTCTCGAGACGCGAGACAAGTCGCTCGACCTCGGTCTTCTCTGCGCCTCGTTCGACAAGCGTAACGATCTTACTGATCTTGCGTTCGACTGACTGGAAACGTTGGAAGTCCTAGACGCAAAAATGAGGATCAACACATCTCATCTATGGAACTAATTGAGGAATAGTGCTACCTCTTTGCGCGTGTGTTCTCGGAATTCATGCTCCCTCTCGACTAGCGCCTTTAAGCTCTCAAGTTCATAAAGAGCCTGTCGCATTTCAACGAGTTCATCGAGAGCTTGTTGGTACAATGCAGTTTGCCGCTTGCCTTTGACCTCCACGTCTCGCAATTGCCTCTCCAAAGCTTTTAAAGGTTCTAATTGACAGCAAAAGGTAAGAGTAGAACTCTAAGGAGGAACTGTAAACACGTACCTTGTGTGTCTGTATCGAGCTTCTTGACATAGTCTATCATGCGTTGCTGGAAAGCCTCAAGTTTCTGTGCACTGTCAGCTGCAGCGTCGGTGGATTTGGAATCTAGCGTTGATACTGTGTACTCCACCGTCTCCATAAACGTTTTGGCGTGTTCCTTCTGCTTTTCTACCAGCACTTGAGTCTGTCCTAGTTGAGCTCGCATTGTCCGCATCAGTTCTTGATGTCGTTCAACCTGTTCTGTAAGTGCTTGGCAGTCTCGAGTCTGGTGACGGAGCCGAAATTCGAGACGTTCCAACGCCAATTGGACATCAGTGAGTCGCTGTTCCGACTCAACTTGCAGTGTTTGCAATTGAGTAACCCCTTGCTGCTCGATCCCCGATGTCTTTTCAATTACCAGCTCCGCCAACGTGCCCATAGCGGTCTTGTTAGCTGCAATTTGTGCACTCGTGAACTCCAAGTCGCTGGCTAATTGACTCTCTACACAACAAAACTATTAGCCTCTTGACCTCTGGTTTAACTCATCAGCCTACTTACCCACAGCCTGATGTCTCAATGAGTCCTTCTTGAGCTGTGTCACTGCTGCAGTGAGTTCCATGAACTCAGCACGCGTCACTTGTCGAGCATTTGCATCAGCGGATAGAGTTGAAGCGATGGTCGAGATAGTGTCCCCAGTCTTCCGCTTGGTCGATTTTTTCCGCTCGAGACCCATTCAACCAGTGCGTCTTTGTCAACTTCGACGTTGCATTCAATGCAACCTTCTCCATGCTGGGCGTTTCGATCCGAAAGTAATTTGGGAAAGTCGTTGCACTTAGTCCATTGAAGACGCAGATCAATTCTTCATTCGAATGGGTTGTTCTCGACCTGGAGCTCTAGGTAAGTTGGTCCATACGTCTCTTTTCTTTGGAATTCGGTACTGAAATTGAACGTTTGCTTGCTGCGAAGCCGTGGCATGTTCACTGATTGCAGGTTTACTGTCGCTCTCTAGCGTGTTACTGCCGTACTGGTCCGAAATCACGGTCGTTGGTAGTACGGACAGCGGGAGCGAAGGAGAGATCACGTCGAATCTGGAAGTAGTGTTCGGTATATGGGGGACTTGTGTGATGATTCAAAACCGCACAGTTAGCGAAGCTCTTCGCAGTTTTATCGTGGAGTCAACCACATCCAGCAATGAGAGCGACGCTGGAGCAGCAGAAGCAACGTTCACATGCGCCTCGTACTTCCAGGAGGGCGTCGTAGGGATCCATTGCGTGGCTACACACGGTTTCTCTGATGGAACATGTTCACGATCCGAACGCAGCACACCCAGTAGTCTCTGTGCGGCGGATGAACCTGTAGATATGCTGCTGCTCGCTTGGGATGAGGATCAAGACCGCGGGACTGTTCATACCTCAGCAACCGAGCGACAGCAAGTGGCGAAATGGCTCGGGCGATTCCTCCCGGACATGTGCGGGGCTCCAGGTCATGCGACTGTCGTTCTGTCTGGGATGTCAACGGTTTGTTCGGTTTTCGTGATCCTTCTGGTGCTTTTCGGCGTGATTTTCGACAATCTTGAGTCCCGAGTCGTACATGGTGGAGCGATGACGACTATAGTAGCTGGAATCTTGCAGGCGACGCTGGTCGGTGTTTGGATGTTTGAGACACATGTGCTCCACCATGAAGGAAACCACTTCGGCACGGCCTTCTATCTGGGAATTGCAAGCATCTTTGGCCATGCAGTGACTTACGTTGTTGCGATGCGTCACCTTCGGATTGAGAGAGACACCTTGGTGGAGCTTGGGCTGCTGGAAGACGATGATGAGTCGATTGATGACATTTTCAAGACAAAAAAACTGGCGGATGACTGGGACGACGACAGTGACGCCAAACCTTCCTCTCCTCGTAAAGAGGACATCTCCAGACAAGTTGAGGTGGTAGTGTAGACTGCACAGTAACAACAGCAAAAATTCTGAATTGGTTCTTCGTCACTCTTTATCTTGTAACATGCCAACGACAGTATCGGCGATAGCGAGCGATGCTGTAAGACCCGGTGACTCGATGCCGCAGAGATGAACCAGGCCTGGGATGCCATGGGTTCGTTTATCCTGATGAACAAAACCATTAAAAAAAGTTTGAAAGAAGTCACTAGAATACTACAGATAACCATACCGCGATATAGAAGTCTTCAAAGATTTCACCGTTGATCGTAATCTTGGGACGAATGCCGCAGTAGTCAGCTTCCAACATATCTGCGCGAACTTCAGGCCAATAAGCACGAATTCTTTCGGCAAACGTCTCTGCTTTCGACGGATCGGGCTGGTACTCAATGCTATCGATCCACTGAACGTCTGGTCCGAAGCGAACGTTCCCTGTAAGATCAACTGTTGCATGCACTCCCAGCCCACCGACTTCAGGTATTGGGTACACCAAGTGGCTAACAGCAAAATGTAACAATAAATCAGTAAGATGCAAATGACAAGTCCTACACTGTTCCATTTCGAGTACCTGAACGGCCGGTTCTTCGGACTGAGTTTGAAGTACGTGCCCTTAGCGAACTGGTCTGGTACAGTGGGGACAGGAAAAGGAGGTGGGTGTTTAACACCAGTAGCAACTACTTTGTCCAGTAGATTCGGCGCAAACATTCCCGTTGCGTTGACGAAGTAGTCGCATTCCACTTCTTGTTCATCCTCTCCGTCACTTTGTACGGCTTGAATCATGAACTTCTTCGACTTGGCGTCGTATCTCCCTCCCGTTACTTCAGTAGCTCTAGCCACCATTGCCCCGTGGGTCTCAGCATCGCCTTGTAGCGCCAGCATAAGTCCATGAGAGTCCACAATACCCGTAGAGGGTGAGAATAGAGCCTCATCACAGTCCACCAGGGGCTCAATAGCTCGCGCTTCACTCTGTGTTAGCCGCTTTAGGTCACTCACACCATTCTGCAGTCCTCGGTTAAGAATCGACTGAAGCTGGTGAGACTGATGCGAATGAGCTACAATCAACTTGCCACACTTGGAATAAGGCACATTGAATTCTTCACAGAAGTTGTAGAGTTGTTCTCGTCCTTTAGTGCAGAGTTTAGCTTTCCAACTGTCCTTGGCGTAATAAATTCCCGCTATTTGGATACATTTGTAGCAAGTCACAGATTTTGTCAACTTCAAGTTCAGATTGTGTTCACCACATAAACAGTCAAGAGTGATGGTAACGGTCGTACCGTGCACGACTTCACTGTTCCGCGCGCTGGTCTCCTGCCCCACAGCCGCATTCCTCTCGATTAGCAATACCTCCAAGCCTCGACCAGCAGCCGCTCTAGCCACAGCAAGGCCCACGACACCCGCACCAGCCACTACCAGCGTCTTAGGCGCCATCCCTCTCGCAGATGCGGAATGAGCTCGTGGAATCAGGTTCTATCTTCCAATTGGTTGAAAATATTTAGGATCTGAGTTTTAGCAATTTAGCATCTGAATTTTGGAACAACCAGTTCCCAGCCATCCAATAATCAATTGGCTGCATCATGAGCGACTCGGAAGACGAAGTCCTGGACTACGAGGAAGCAGAGGTGGAACTGGGCTTTATCTGTGACGAACCAGTGGCTTTAGATGCCAAGCCACTGCATTGCGAACCGGATTGGACCAAATGGGACGGTGGACAAGTTGGTGGAAATCCGAGTTGGCTCATTCCGTCCGTTAGTGGAATTCCGTCCACCGAGCAGCTACAATGCAGTGAATGCAACTGTCCACTGTCCTTCTTGTTGCAAATTTATTGCCCGTTGGACGACCAAGCAGACGCTTTCCACCGCACTCTGTACGTCTTTGTGTGTCGCTCTGCTGGTTGCAGTCGCCAAGGAGACGGCAAAGCTTTTCGTCTACAACTGCCCAAGGACAATGCGTTCTATGATGCTGAAGCTGGTGCAACGCAGTTGAAGCCAGTGGAAACGAAAGTGGACCTTTGCGCGTTGTGTGGACAACGCGCGACGCTCACGTGCAGTGCGTGTCACGTCGCCCAATACTGTTGTAAAGCGCATCAGAAGGACCATTGGAGTACTGGAGGACACAAACAGACATGTGCACAATGGTGCGTGGTGGAATATTTTGTTTTATCTGTGAAGAAGCTGATGATTTTGTTAACAGTTTGGAGACCCGTACGTTGGTGGAATTGGACGAGTCGAAGGAGAAGATGATCACGAAAGGGTCCAAGTGGGTTTTCCCTGAACAAGATCTGGAAATTGACCACGAACCTGACAGCAGAGAAGCGATCAATGAGCATGAAGCTAAGCTGATGGCTGAGTTCGAGAAGAGTGAGTTGATTTACTGGTGATTTAGGCTCATAGAACTATTAGCTGACTATTTTTGCTGCTTTAGACAAGGACATAAAGGACAACGACGATGGTATGGATATGGATGTGACCCAGCAAGAGCTGAACGATGCTCTAGGCCACACGAAGGACCAGGACCCCCAGTATGTGCGATTCCTGACGCGTGTGGAATTGGCAAAGGATCAAGTGCTGCGTTACTCTCGTTGGGAGAACGAAGCTGTGCTGTGGGTGCATTCGGAAGGTATGCACACTGGCGATGTACCACCATGTGAACACTGCGGTGGTGAGCGCAAGTTTGAGTTTCAAGTGTTGCCCCAGCTACTCAACTACCTGGGTGTGGACCAACAGAGCTCCCTGGGAGACATCACATCTCGTACTTGCGAATGGGGTACACTCGCTGTCTACACGTGCGCCAAAAGCTGCCCTCTTGAGACCAAGTGTGCACAGGAGTATCTCCACTACCAACCTGCGTACGCTGGCACCAGTTAAGCAGCAGGGACGTCTGCATTAATCATCAAGAGAGCTCCATTTTTAGTCAAGTCGTCTCGCTGTCTGATGCCGAAGTCACTTAGCGTCTTCAAGCCTATTGATAGGCCTCAATCTCCGCCGTAGTCTCTTGCTGGCGTCGGGATATCCACATTTGCCTCGTAGAAGCCACAGCCTGCCAAGAAAATGTCGTCGCTGCGTATTCGCACCAAGAATAAACTGCTGACGGCGTTAGGCGCGGCCAAACCCAGCACCAATGTGGCCTACGATATGGCCTACTCGGACTTTGAGTCGACTCTACAGCGACTCACAACGCTGGACTCGGCCTTGAAAAGCTACGCTGGATCGCTCAAGACCTTCCATGGGTCAGCTAGTTCCGTGGTTGGTGCTATTGACGGTCTGTCGTCGGGAGGCACGGGCACTGCCAGTTTCCAGCAGAAACCAGTTGGGGCTTCGGACATGCAGCAGTTCGCCGGTGAAGCTCGTGTGGCGTGTGCAGATGTGGATATGATGGTGCTGCAGGAGACGTATGGGCGGCTTGAGCAGGAGGTTCTGCTCCCCGTGAAAGGCTGGCTGCAACATGCTCAAAGTCTTCAGAACGCTACCGCAGCGTTTCTGGAGACGAAAGCTTTATACGATCACTACTCACGCAAGGTCATCGGGTTGCGTGAAGCCCACGAGAAACGAGCCGGTAACGGAAAGAGTGAGAAGACCAAGGACACGGAGCGCATGTTCCGTAATGAGCAGAAGCTAGCATCAACGACGCAGGAGTACACGCGCCTTTCGGACACCATTATCCGTGACCTACGAGCATTCGTCATGTCCCGAGATGCAGCTTTGGCTCCTCTACTTCGACGTGTGCTGCGTGGTCGCGTCGTCTACGCTGAGCGTATCAATGAAGCTACTGGTCGCATCCGTGCACTGATTGAAGACGGAGTGGAGGAGAGTGAAGATGGCGGAGTGCTGGGGCAGTTCATGACGGTAGCTCAGAAAGGAGGCCACGTCGGGTCTGAGACCATTATGGCTGCAGCTACAGCTCCCCTTCCAGCCCCGTGCACAGTGCGCAAGTCTTCGTTTGAAGAGTTTGTGGGTGAATCTCCGTACAATAGTCCACAGAAGTCTGCGCCTATGAATGGTGGTGGTTGGGATGCATTTTCGACACCCCCACCGGAGAACGAGATACAGACGCCGACACCAGCGAATGGAGGCTACAGGTTCTCCGAGCCGACCTACACCCCACCGCATGCTGTTCCGCAGTTTATGACGGTGAATACGCCTTCAAATGCTGCCAGTAGCTCATGGGGTGACGACTTCCCCGCCCCAGTGTTTTCGACAATGCCAGCCAACGGAGTGTCGACTTCTAGTATGATCATGGGTTCTAGCATGCCAATGACTTCTGGAATGTCGACGGTTCCGAGTCCCCCTCCGTCTCCTACGTCGGTAGCAATGAATCCGTGGGATGCTTTTCCTGCAGCTTCAGCTCCATCGGCCGATTCGTTTGGACAATGGGGAACTGGATCAGGTCAGAATTCTTTCCAACAACAACAGCAACCTCCAGTGACCGAATTTCGTGATATGCACTTAAATGCACTGGGCTCTTTCCGCTAGGATATACGAGGTAGAGTTTGGTGATATGAATCTCTTGCAAAAAGAAGAACGGTAACAATTCAAGCTATTGTCAATTCCAGGCAAATTTGCCGATTTAGCTCGGTTAAACCCGGGTGGAGATTTTCTCACTCCACGATTCTCTCTACCTACGTCCGCGTGAAGAGCTCTATCCTCCCAGCAAACCTTGTGCACTTGGGCTCGGTTGCGGCGGGGGGGGGGGGGGAGCACCACTCCTTTGCATTTTCGATGCTTTAGCAACCTTCATGCACTTGGACTGAGGATAATAATCCTTTCTTATGTAATAAATACGTAGTCTGTTTAGAAGGCTTAGCCCTTCAAAAAATGTATCCATATTAAAACATCCAGAGTGATGGTCCTTCTGGCAACACAAGAGCAGCCATTGCTGACTAGCGTGGACGTCGTATGCCGAGAAGTTGCGGGGTTAACGAGCCACCACCAGGCTGTACGACGAATTGACGCGTTCCTGGACTACTCGCTGCTGTTTACTATCGAAAATGCTTGCGAGCAGCTTCCTCTAAGACTCGTTAAGCGTGCATTTATGTGTAAAGAACGTGAAATACACCTGGGGCTAAAGAAAGCGGCTCTCAAGGGGAGAATTGATGTGATTGAGTGGCTCGTGGGGATTGGCGCTGAATTAGAGGATGAAGAGCGCACAGGTCTGTCAGAAGCTGCTGCTGAGGGTTATTTTACTGTGGCTCAATGGCTGGTGGAGCATGGTGCAGCACCTGATGGAGTAGATGATAGAAGACGTACAGCACTTCACTGGTTTGCTGCTCATGGAGATTTCAAGATGGTAAAGTACATGGTGGCACACAGAGCTGATGTACAGCTTAAAAGTGCTCAGGGGAAGACGGCATTGCATTTTGCGGCCGAAGCATCTCAACAAAATGTGGATTTAGTGAATTTTTTGTTGGAGAAAGGTGTTGAAGCTTCTAAGGCTGATATAAAGGGTCAAATACCTTTGCATTACGCTATCCTCTCTCGTAATTTTCAAGTTGCTCGGCGTCTGATGCAAGAACGCTTTTATGGTGAAGATCCCCCTTTGGATTACGTACGGACAGCTCTCTTTGAAGCGGCTACCGGAGACTCGGTCAGTACGGTCGAGTTTATAACAAGTTGCTATGACCCTCCATCGGCGGATGTGCATCGTGTTCTTGTTGAGGCGGTCAAGCGAGATCGCTTTCGTATTGTGAAGCACTTGATCGAGAATGGTGTGAATGTTCGTGGAGCAACGTTTCAAGGACGAACTCTACTTCATGAGGCAGCTACAAACGGAGCTATTCATTCTATCGACCTGCTACTTCAACAAGGATTAAATGTTCGTGAAGCGGATAAATTCGGGGCGACACCTGTCCTTGAGGCGAGTCGACATGGACATACCGATACTGTATCTTGTCTACTCCAGGCATCAGGTAGTATCAACGACAGGGATCTTGCTGGACAGACAGCGTTGCATCTTGCCGCACAGGGTGGTCACAACGAAACAGTGCGAGTGTTAGTGGAAAACGGTGCTGACATTTCGAGTTGTGATAAGCGTGGATGGACACCATTACATCATGCAGCTGCCGGTGGTTTTGGTCCTGTTATGAAAGCTCTCATTGCTCGGGGTGCCCCGCTATATTCCAAGACAAACTCAGGGTATACTGCTGAGATGTTGGCCATGCAAGGTGGATACTCTGATGTGGTGAAGTTTTCGACAATGGATGGACCAAATGATCCTGGCTTTGAAAAATATAAGGAGTACTTGCTTGACGACATGGATATACACCTGACTTCGATCACACAGGTTGAGCAGGAAGGTTCATGGCTTGGAGCGCCTATCCAGGTGAAGCTAAGAAGGCAGCAGTGGACATCTCAGTCATTCGGTGAAGCGCTCGATCGATGGTCGAAGTTGAACCACCCACACATCTTGAAACTGTACGGCTTCAGTCATGGTGATCGTATACGAAGGGAACCCTATTTTGTTTACGAACGCCCGGCCTACGACAGAATACTAGACCTGTTTGATGCTGACAAGCCAGCGACGACGAATGACATCTGGGGGAAACTTTATCAAGCAGCGCTTGGGATGCAGTATTTACACAATCGCGATATCGTTCATGGCTACCTTGACATCTCCAGCTTAGCTGTTGCTTCAAATGGCGACGCTAAGCTGCACGTATTCAACGGCACTATGGCAGACTTTACTTCAACCCCTGAAACCCTCGTGGGATTGCCTCCTACATACGAGTCGGATGTCTACGCTTTCGGCTTACTTCTCGTTGATGCCATTACTAAAGGCGCTCGTTGCAGCGGAGGCGTTTATGATTCCGATGACACGAATGATGCTATTTTGTGCGGAAAACTCCCCAACAAACCTGAAGTCATGACTACAAGTCAATGGCAGCTGATTGAGCGAATGTGTCGATACAATCCCAGTGATCGCCCGACCATGACAGATATCGTTCGTGAACTGGAGGGATTTTCTAAGGCTACCTTGACAAGCGACGAGTTTTGCACAGACTGGAAAGTATCGGATACTGGCGTGGCCCTGTGGAGTAGCCTTGGAGATATCCGTATAGGTCACATTTCTGTATCAAATCTGCTTGGTCAGGTTGAAGCCATGTGTGAGGAGTCAACTGGAGTTGCCACGATAGTCACCGAGATGCAACGGGGTGTTTGCGATCGACTATTGGATATCTTGGAGCAACTCAAGACACAAACGGGAAAGCCAGACTTAAAGACAGTGGAGCGGTTTGGAAAACTTCTACGATACTTTCTCATGTGCCTTCAAAAAGCGAGTGAAGGCGACTCGTCACTTGCTGCTTCTTTGGCAGCGAGCAGTCAGGGGGCCAACGACATTTACTCCGTGCATCAAGATATTGATATGTTTGCAGATTCTGCAGGCCTCTCTCGATCACATCAGGTTCATCAGTGGAAAGACCTGTGGCAACTTCGTCGTAGAAAACTAGAACTTGGAACACTTGAGCAACTTGGGCACTTGCCTTCACTTTTGGAAGAAGTGGAAGACGATAAAGAACGAGAAGAATTGTTGATAAATCTTCGCTTCGAACTCAGTAAACATCCTGTGAGCTACGCTACCAGTAACGAGACCAATTTAAAACTGGCAAAGGCTGCTGTAGGCCGTCTCTCGACAGCGAGGAACCCGAGTTGGTTCATTCCAGCCCACGAGGTCAAATTTGATAAGTACGATGAATTTAGTCGCGGCTCATTCGGCAAAGTGTATCATGGAAGCTGGAACCGCTCTCGAGTTGTGGTGAAGAGGGTGGAATTGAATAGTGAGGAAGACGAAGAAGCTTTCCTGAATGAGGTGGAGGTTTGGCATCAGCTCTACCACCCGAACGTGGTGAGACTGTATGGAGCATGCCATGTCCAACGGCCATTCTTCGTGTGTGAATTCGCAGGTGGCGGTCAATTGGATCATTTCGTGAAAGAACATCCAGACAAGTTGTGGCAAAAGCTGTACGAGAGCGCTCAAGGTCTTCGGTATCTGCACTGGAAGCGCATCGTTCACGGCGATTTAAAGTGTAACAATATTCTCGTTGGTAGTGATGGTGAAGCTCGATTGACAGACTTCGGTCTAAGTATTGTGGTGTCTGATGCGAATGGCAATAGTGCAGAACTCGACAGCAACCCGAAAATGTCATATGGTGCTATCCGTTGGAAGGCTCCTGAGGTGTTACAAGGAAAGAAATCTACCTTCGCCTCGGATGTTTACTCGTTTGGGATGTGTATTATCGAAGCTGTTACTGGGAAGTTTCCTTGGGGATCGCTGCCGGATATCGTGGTTCGTCATCATGTTCTGGAGGACAAGAACATCCCGTTGCAGCCAGAAAATTGTATCCAAGAGGTATACACTCTTGTGGAACGGATGTGTCGATTTGATCCATGTGAACGGATTGGGATGAACACCATTGTCGATGAGCTGGGAGCGCTGACTTGATTATTTGGACGAACATGTACATTTACTTCTTGTGGGAAACGTTTCTATTCTCAATCAAACAAAGTTGGTGCTATAGTCATCCTTGACCACCAATTCGCTCATGGGGCCGGACGCGTCTTTGACTGTACTTCTCGTCTTCAGCGTTGTTTGTTTCTGCAGTTGAGTGGCATTTCGCTTCTCTGTGATGATTGAGTGGATGAGCGTACACGCAGTGCAGAAGAACGTCACACCGGCAGCTATTACAGAACCATACATGGGAGGCCCGTAGACACTAGAGCTGTCATCGGAATCAGAAGAAGACGAAGAGTCCGACGCTTCAGTGCAGCGAGGACCTGTCCACGACTTCGATGCACATTTGCAGCGTCCGTTAGAACACGTGCCTGTGACTGTACCAGTCGTTGAAATGGTGCAATCGGCATTGGACTCGCAGAATGCCTTTCCGGAGACGGCAGTATTCGGGTTGTCATCATCGATATAGTCGTCACTATTGTCCTTGATCCACTGCTTTGTCGGGTGTGTGTCAGGGTCACAACCGAGCGCCATGCTGGTGTCGTCCGACGTGTCCTGGTAAAGTCGCACGTAGTCGATCTTCAGGTACATGGGGAACGAGTCGCAAATGGCATTGTTTGTTGAGCTGGAGCCGTCGCCACGACAACTTCCTGTGCCAGCATTGGGAGGCGAAGAACCCCAGGAACTGGACAGCGCTACGTTGAAAATGATGTACATGGGCTCCTCGATCATGATCTTCTTGGGGTTCATTTGTGCCGTGTTTTGAGGCGGATTGGTCAGGACGTCGGCAGTCACCTCGAAGATCGGTTGTCCCTCCACTTCCCATCGGATGTAGCCTTCGTCCCCCATGACCCACTCGACAGAGTACGTGACCCAATCGAGATAAGCGGCCATGTGAATCTCCCAGTTGGAGGAAATGGCATCCATTTGGTACGCGAACTCGGAATCTGCGTCGGTAGAGCCACTGGAGGCTGTGCATTCGGAAGCTGTATTACCAGCACTGCATAGATACGCACCAGCGTACTGGTTCATCTTTGGGAAGCACGTTCCGTTGGCATTGATTCCCCAATGGACACCTGTATTCATGTACCCGAGATCTGCATTCGGGTCGTAGGAACCTGGACACAGGTCCATCGTACACGCGTTGTCCGTGATTCCTTCCTCTATCGAGGCGTTGATTGTGGCGAACGTTTGGATATCGTCCTCAACTACGTCGCACAGGTTATTAGCTCCATATCGCAAGCCTTGATACCAGGACTTGTGGCCTCGGAGGTTGTAGTAGTACGCTGTGGGGACGTCCGCCTGGTTGGCTCCTTCCGTGGTGCAGTCATAGCTGTAGTAGCAGTATTCGGAGGAATTGTCGGCGATGCGACGGAAGGCGTCAGGCATCCCTGGACCAACCTGCAGCGACGACGAAATGGCGGTGCCTCCCCCTTCCAGGATATCGATCTCCGGTGCACCTCGACCTTGATTGGCGTTCAAACCTGAGCCTGGCGTGTCGTTGCAGGCGCTGATCCGCTGGTTCTGCGAGTCGAAGATGGTCTCGTTGCACTCGTTGTAGGTGAACGGCCACATCCGACTGGTAGATGCACTGAAGATGGCTCGACCAAGGTTGCCCATGAGCCAAATGCCAGGCCACGTCGGGTAGTAATCGATGTTAGCAGCTCGAACAGAGGTGGAGCCAGTAGCCACGTCTGGGTTTCCTGACTCGTTGGTTACAGCTCCAGGAAGTTGTGCACGGACTTCGACCATTCCACCTTGGAAGCAGAATTTGTTCCACGACTGTAACATCCCCGATCGGTAGTAGAAGTACACGGTCTCGTAACCTGGAGGGGAGATATAGTTGTTCCAAACAGTCTCGGAGATGGTCTCGTCGGTTGTGTTGATGAAGAAGTAGCAGTTACCTTCGTCGTCACATTCCGTGCCAGTCATGTTGGTTGAGTAAACTTCCAGAGCTGAATTTACACCGTCCGCCTTCTCTATTGCCGTCCAGAGATGATCGTCTCCTGCCTCGAACGTCCGACCTTCGGTATTGAACTCGTCGCTCATAGTCAACGTCCACGTTTTACCTCTGGAATTGGTGTACGACTGAGCACTGTCAGGTGTGGTTGGGTCCACCCATGGCAGAATACCGGACTTGGTCGAATATGATGAATTGGAGCTCTGTACAGTTCTTGAGATGAAGAGTAACCATGCAGCGATTATCGCCACTACCGTCCCTGACATCCAGCTCTGTATGCTGCACGAGATAAACTCGAGCTTTGGTGACGAATTTACTAGTATTCGTTGCCCCTGGAGCTCGAATTGCAAAGTGAAGAGCTGTCAAGACCGAGGCCGACGCTACAACGACGTGTGCAAGTCATCACGATGTCTGTATTTCCCTTCATTTGGGCTCCTTCTTGAACACAGGTGGTTCCCGTTGCATCCAAGCGAATAAAGCAGAGCGCCACGAGCTGTAGCACAATCAGTGCGGCAGGGATCCCAATCTACACCACTACAACGTCTTAAGCCGAACTGTTTCTCTTTATCTCCAGTCCAAATTCGAGCATCATCACGTTGATGTCCCATCTCAGGGATTGTCTTTCGATGGTCGCCACTTGTGTCTTCTACATAATGTTATGTTTGCCACACCATATCACTTTGTGTACCCAACGTCACATTCTTAAAAAAAAAAGCTCCATATAAAACTCTCGAAATGGCTCCATCACTTGCGCCTCCTAAAGCTCCCAGTGACGACGAGTCCGTGGACTTGGAGTGTGGCCTCTCCTCCATCCAGCACAAACTTACCCGTCGGGAGATGGAGAGGGATCTCGTATTGGCGTTTGACTCTCCAGAACTTCGTAGACACGACGCCTGGTTCCTAGTGGAGACGAAATGGCTCGACGCCTGGATGAACTACGTCCTGGGCGAAGACGATCAGAATATTACGCGTCCAGGACCTCTCAGAAATGATACTCTCTTTGACAGAGAGGAATTTCGAGTAAGGGAGAATTTGCAGTCGACAAAGGATTATCGAGGTGTCAATCCACAAGTATACGCATTATACGCGGAACTATACGGGACAGATGACGCGAAACCTATTGTCCGATGGACGTTGGATATTTACGCTGTTCCTGTTATGATTGATGACGTCAGGGAGATGCTCCATGTGCCTAAATTAAAGGCGCGATCTTTAGTGACGGAGATGAATGAAGAACTGGAAGAGAAAGAGAGAGGACTGGAAGGTTTACGAAAACAAGAAGAGAAGGAGAGCTGGACGTACAGATGTTTATGTAGATGCGAGTTTCTTGTACCGTGTCTGTATCGCCTTTTGGGAGGAGGACCGACGTACAAGAAAGAGAAGAAGTCGAGTTGGGGAGACTGTTGCAATTGTTGTAAGAGAAAGAAGAAGAACAGTCGGAAGAAAAAAGGAAAGAAGAGTAAGAGGAGGAAGGAGGAGGAAGACTCGAGTGAAGAAGTGACCAGTAGTGATGAGGAGACCCAGGGATTGCTGGCTTAAGGTAAAAGTGTGTCGGTGAGTTTTTACTGGAATGAGTTCGAGATTTCTCCACTTTATCATTTCTCGTTTGTAGTGGAGTTTTCGCCACTTCCCCATTGCAGAGGTTGTTTTCGAGATGGTCGCCACGGTAGTACCCATAAAATTCCTGAATTCAAGAAAAATGAGTCCTACTTCAAGCGAAATATCTATTCAAAGGTGCATACTGTACCTGCAAACGGTTTGGGCCACGACGGTCGACTGCTTGTGGAGTTGTTTCGTACCGATTTCTGGGTTGGATTAGTAGCAGAACCACCAGACAGATACGTTGAAAACAATTCATCGTCATCCAGCATTTGATCGTCAAAGCAGAGCTGGAGTTCGCCGTCTACTTGTTTTCGATAGGAAGACAAGAGTGTAAACTGTTCTTGGACTAGTTCCTGCAAGCAAATACCTGGTAAAGACGTTGTGGAAGTATGTAAACCTGTTTTTCCTGACGTACTCGCAGTTCAGTCACCGGGATGGATACTGCAACACGCAGAGAAAAGTATGGGCTTAACAGCAAGAGAAAAACAATTATTAGTGAAGGTGCTAACTCTTCAATAGAAAATGTACGTACACTTCACTTTCCATCCCGTGACGATACGAGCGAGCATCTTTCACCCAAACATGAATAAGTTTACCTAAAACTTTCAACTTCTTGGCAGTTCGTTCAACACAGTGACATTCTCTCTCTGTAAGAACCCGCTCGTAAGCTACCGACCCAAGTTCTCGTTTTGGGGCATTGAGTTCTTCAGGTTCCATCTCGACAGAAGCAGCTACAGTGGCAGCTGATACAGCCGCTAGAATCTCTGTAGAGGCTGCCAATTTCTCTTTCGGTGTCATTTGCTCATCCATTCTCGTCCGCGTCTCTTTAATGCTTCAGTAAGATACTGACTAAATGCTTGTCGGTTGTTGTGATGAATCGCTCCGTAAGCGCCGCCTCACTTCTCCTCGCTCTCCTCAACTACAGAAGCTTCCAATAGAGGATTTCAATCGTCAACGAGTGAAAGATCGACGAGAAGAAGCGATCGTACGCCAATACGAGCAGCAAATAAGAGAAGAACAGAAGAACCAGCAGTTTCAATGTCGAGAACGGTTCCTCTATCGATGGCACCACATTCGGAATTTCTATGCCATTGTCAGTGAATTGATGACTAAAAGGAACGAGAATTTAGGGAACAAATCCAAACTCCCACCTACAGGGATGAAGAAACCAAATTTCGAGAAAGAACCGGCGGATTCTTTGACGCCTGCACCTTTACACACATTGACAGCTATGGCGTGGTTAATTGACGTGGCTCGGGAATTTCGTCAAGGGTTCGCAACGCACCACGTAACTTTGCCACAATTGGAGATTGCGGTCGGGAAAGCTTTACATTTGTCACCTCTTACTGTTACAATTGCTACTTGTCTGCGAAATGTGTTTCAATCTTTTCAACAGCCAGAATCTCCAACAGTTGACTATCGTGAAGTTTTAAGTGCCTTTTTCGTACTGGATCGCTGGCGTGAAGGAGAGAAGAAGATGGTGGCGCGCTGGTTCCACGAGTTCTCGTTCCCATTAGTTGAAAATTCAACTGCGATCGGAGATATGAAAATGGCAGTTCGAGGAGGAGATTTACAGCAGATTCTCTTAGTTCCTTGTGGTGATGAGACGGATGAAGCGAAGACGCTACCGTTTGTGACAGATCTACTTGCTCTTACGACTCAACGAGGACGAGGCTACATCGCAGAGTCGATGTTTTGGGAATACTCAGGTAAAGTACATTTCTTTTTCAGTTTTTACTTCTCTAATATGTTTTGTTAGAATCACATCCGAAGCTGCTAGAAACAATTAAAACTCTATGTTGGAAGCGTCTGACAGATGATACTCGTCTCACGTTCTACCGAGATGTTTATATTCACGCCAAAGAGCGTTTTGCTAAAGAGGAAGCACGAGTTCGCTTTGAGAAAGCATTGGACATGTGGAGAACCCGTGAACCTCGTCTACGACTGGCTCGCTGGAAGATTTTTGTGGCGAACCAGAAACTCATACGCCGAGGCGACACACATTTCCGAGCCTGTTCTGCAGTCAAAATGGCGAGGGGGTTAAAAAGAAATGTGAAAAGAAGACAGGAAATGAAGCTTTTGATGCAAAAAGCGGCGAAACAGCGGAATTTTACTCTTGTGCGTTTTACTTTCCAGCCCTGGGCATTGTTTTGGCGCTCGATGCGACTCATGTAACCAAATGTTTTAGTGGGCAAGAGTATATTTACTGAATGTTAACGCATTGTTTGATACCGTAGACATGCTGCAGCTTGGAAACGCAGCGAGAATCACTATCGTCATTTTTGTGAAAGACGCTGTTGGGATTCCTGGCTATTTTTTCACGAGGTAAGCGCATATGAACTTTAACGTTGTTTATGACTAACTTTTAGATAAATACCCGAACAGATCAACAAGAAGAGGAATGCCGAGTGCGAAAAAATAGTGATGGATTTTACAGCTACTAGACATCACAGAAGTAATTTACTCAATTCTCTAAGTAACTCGGTAGCTCATCTAACTAACGAATATGTTGCAGTTTTACGCGGGTGTATGGGCAATTGGGTGTTCTACAAACGTCGCCAAGCAGAAGTTGCTGCTGCAGATATTCGTGGGCGAAAGTTACAGCAAGATTTACAGTCTTTACAACAAAAGGAGGCCGAAGTAGCGTTAATGGAAATTGAAGACAAGCTCAGTGCTGCAGTGGCTGAAAAAATTCGTGCTTCGGCTGAAAAAGGCCGACGACGCTCGTTTATTGACGCTACAGATAAAGTACACGCCAACCGGAAAGAACAGAGGCAGAAAGAAGAACGTATACAGTTTAAAGCGTCTCGTGAAATGGCAGCAGAACTGGAAGCTAAACAGGCTTGGAAGGCAATTGCAGAACAAGTAACCGCTGAAGTACGATCCACTACTCTTACATGGCTTGACACAGCAGAAGCCAAAGCTCAAGTGCGTAAAGAAGCCACTAGGATCTTTGAGACGGATGCCACGTGGATCCGCAATGAGCTTGAGAGGGAACCGGACAATGCTCCAGCCAGAATTTTACCACCAAATTGTCGGTGGCAGGTTTTCCTAGAAGCCCCTCATGGAATTGTGACGAGGAAATTAACCAAAGCATTTTACCTTAACACCGTCACATACGAAAAGTATTGGTGTGATGAAGTGGTGATTGAAGAATGTGAAGGAATCGCTCGAGAGGTTATTATCCAGTGGAGAATCGACAATGCTTTATCTCATCTCAACGAAAAGGAAACGGAGTGGACACTACAAAAACGACAAAATACTGCTGCTATTCGTATCCAGATGATGTTTCGCTGTCGACAAGCTCGTGCTGTATGCCAAAGGATTATCCGGAACACTTTTATCAAACGGATAGATCCAAGTTCTGGCCACGTTGTGTACTTTAACTTTACCAAACCACAAGAACTTCGACGTCGACCACCGAAATTAATTGGTAAAGAGGAACATTTACTTCCGATTGAGTCTTCCACCTGGGTCTACCGCCAGGATCTTCACGGAAACGACTACTACGAACGAATTGACACTGGCGAGTCATCAGTTGGACCTCCTAACCATTATATTCTCTGTACTCGCTGTTCTGTGCATTTTGCCACAAGGCGAAAGACAGCAACTGGAGCTCGGTACTGTGTAGGATGCTACGCAAGTTTCCGATATACTGGTAGAAGAATGAGCACAGATAATGGAGAAGAAGACTCTGGATGGACTAAAATGCCAGTTCAACCAGCGAACTGCACGGTTTGTCGTAATTCCCAGGCGGATTTCATGTGTCAAGACTGCAAATATGATCCCATGTGTACTCGTTGTTTTAATGCAACCCATGCGAGACTGGCGAAGGATAAACAGCATACGATACAATCTCTAATGAATCGAGTAGCTCAGTAAGTAAACTACTTAACCCAGGCTAACCGGAAGGTAAAATCAATACCGAAATGAACCACTCGATAAGCGAATATTGACGTCATCCAAAGAACTAAACTGTCCTGAACAAGCGGCATCTGTGTCTCCAGTACGAATGCTAATTGATAGAGCGCTTGGATCCCACAATTACGATGTAGAATCACAGCTAGAACCACGAAAGATATAAATTCCAGAGCTCCATAAATGAAAATACCATGAAGCTTTTGACTGACGTTTTCACTAGTAATTCCATGCATTTCGGAGTGGTATTGCGCATTTGGGAGATTTACCATCATGAGTGTGTAGTTACCGTATAGGATAGGGATAACGAACTCTAAATATTCCGATAATACGAGGCACTCAGAGGTGAAAAACATCTCTAGAGTTTCACTCAATATTCCGCTGCAATGTGGAGCCGGAACTACTTTTTCACACCACGATTCAGTTAAAACAGACTGGATTGGCCGGACACCGGAAGGCTTCGGGAAACAGGAGCATCTTCTTAGAGAAACTGGCTGTCGATTAAGCGGGACAGAAGATTCAAGTGGTTATAAGAAGTAACACCTGGAAGATTTTCAATTCTCGTAAACAATGTCTTCACTTCTGGAGTCAGTTCAAGAGGGAGACAAGATTTTAGTTGGATATTCTTCAGTGAGTCCGTCCAAATATTCTGATCAGAGTGTTGAAGCCACGATAGAACCGATAGCAACAGACTATTGCTGTTGGTAGTTGATAAACGTTTCAAGACGCTCCGTGTGTTCTCATGCAGTTCGACAAGCTTAAAAGCGGACTGGACGACGTCAACAACCACAATTACAGTCACTGTAACAGTGGAGGACGCGTTCTGCATGCTGGTTGCCACGTACATGGCGTTGAAGAAGTCAATCGTGAAAATTACCACTTGTGGAAGCATATCTTCCATGTGTTTAATCGAGTTCGTTAAAATATTTTTCATGATCAACTTCATGACTGGAAGTAGTAAAATTACAAGCACTTCGTAGCTAGAGCCGATCGCAAAGTCAAACAATAGCTGGTACAGTGGATAAATTACGACCATGACGAGTTGAGAAGAGAGAACTTTACCAAAACGTTGCAATTGATCTTTTTGTAAACTTAGTTTATGAAATGCTTGAGCTCCCGTGACAATTCGTCGTGATATCAGCAAAGTTGTAGGTAAAACCCAGAAAAGAGTCAAGTGAATGAACGGAACTGGAAAAACCCAACACGCGGCAATGATCATCCCCACCACAGTATAAATTACCGCTTCAAATACGCAAATGATAGCGAGTTGTCGAGGGGAAACAGTAGATTCGTTCACGTGATACTGCATAAATGTCGTCACTGCATAGGCAATTACTGCCGCTTGGATCCCTACGCGTATCCAGAGTCCGAAATTTACTTGCCAGCCATCTGTAGGTTTCTGAAGGGGAACTACTTCTTGGAAAACAACCAGTAGTATCATTGGAACGGGAGTACCGAGACAAACTAACAGCACTCGAGTCAATGAGGTATTACGAACGTAATCTTGTAGTGCCAACACCCGTTCGAGAGAATATTTGCCACCAAAATGGCTTAGTTGAGTGCTGTTCCAGGCTTTTTGAAGTTTTGAGACGTACGTGCCAAGACGACAGCGTTTCCGTGGCTCAACAACGCAGGGCGTTCGTGATGTTTGAGAGGGCGAGACCATGCAGATCAGCCCTTGTCCTTCGAGTGTCTTGTGTACACGAGTGTGTAAATTGTCTATTCCTGTCAACACCAGCAAGATCTTGCAAGACCATTCCTCAAATATACCGTCGGAAAATCACGTTTATCCACATTCAGCACCACAAAGGAAATCCTGAAAAGAGAGCGTGAAGCTCTTTGCATCTGCGATGAGTCGCGCTGGCATTTGAACAGGGCAAGGAACCAATACGTAGACATTGTCACAGTTCTAGTCCACGCAAAGAGCGAATTGAAGCGAGTCTCACAGGCACGTGGAGACGTCGTCCTGGTCTTCTCTATACATACCATCGACGTGCATTTTGTTGAGGATTAAGCATAACTACTGTAGTTAGTTCACTATCTGCAACATTTTTTTTTGCTAGCCAAACACTATTGCCTCGAAACGAAGCAAAATGTTACTACAGAACGTAACTTCTTGTTGAAAACGTTAGCAGTTGTTACTCGTTTTAATTCCGCAACGGATAAACGAACACGTATGGCCAGCGCTCAGTCGTTGTAGACGACCTTTCTCGCCTTTTCGAGCATCTTGTTGTAGTCAGCCATTTTCTTGATATTCGCAGAATGTTTAGCAGACTTAACAGTCTTCTTCACAGCCGTGGCGGGGTTAATCTTCTTCAAAAAGTCACCAAGGGTTCTCTCTTCCTCTAAATCGTCGTCGAGGTCACTGTAGTCGTCCAGGTCATCGTCGTCGAGGCCACCGTTGTCGTCGACCCTACGAAGCAGCCGCCCGCCTCCCGCGAGGTTTGAGTTGACGATACCAGACACAGCTCCGTTCTCGATCGCAGCCTTGGAATCTTTAACCGAAGGGAACGCTGTGGCGCTAGCGTGAAAAGTGGCAACAGCCGTAGCCGCAAGAATGTAAGTGAGACGCATGGTCAGTCGCCCTTGGATACTTGTTCGCTGGAGTGCGCAAATTGTAGAATGAGATACCTGCCGTGGACTTCTTGGCGATGTTTACGGTGGCTATTGACGACTCCTCAACTTACATGTACATGTACCATGAACATGTTTGAGTCTCCTGTCCAAGCAATCAAATCCGATGATAACAGCGTACGTGTACCAAGGGTGGTTGATACGAAATGCTTGTAATATTTAATAAGCATAGGTATTTAAACTTGAGCAGAAACCAACAGTCTCAGGTACGTGAATTTGTAGCTACGTTTGTACATGCACAACGTGCAGCACATGTATTAAATGCATCTACCGGTAGGGCATGTACAACATAATATGCTGATAAAAAATATTATTATGCTGTGCTGTTGTTGACGCGGTAGATTCGACAGATTATGCAGTTGTTTACGCTGAAGAAAGCTGGGGAAAATGACAAAGCGTGTATGAATATACGGCGACTGTATGTCCTAGCCCATACCGGTACCGAATCTGCATACATACTGCATACATAAACTGACTAAATTAATTTGCGTTGCTTGCAGGTTTGCTTGTTGTGAGTCACAACAAGCAAACCACAAGTCACAACTTGTGACCACTTCACCGATATACAGATCCGCCGTTTCCATCTTCACCGTTACGGAAGTTTTTTTTTGGTTCAGATACGGAACGGTTCTGGTTTTTGGAACGGACATCTGTTTTGTAACGATGAAGTGCTGCCCGTACAGGAGCACTCACTGCTTGACGATCACTTCGGAACAAGACGACAGAGGCACAGGGAGTACCGACGTTCGAACGATCTACACGCCATTACCTGGGTTTTAAGTATGCTCGTTCGTGGACACCGCAAAAAAAGATCGTGTATCGCTGTTCTCATTATCGCCGCGGCTGTCAGGGGCGCTGGAGTTTACAATCGCTTCTATGGAATAGCGTCCTACTCGCTTTCACTCCTATCGTAACAATGTGGTCGCCGGCACGATTGTCAAAGTCACGGCCATTAGAAGCGCTGCCGATAGTCTTGCGATAACTAGTGTGGCGCGGCCGGCTCGTCAAATATGGGAAGAGCTACAAAGTCTTTACTACGCCGACGACAACCCCTCCATTGTCTGCGACCTTTCCGAAACACAAGTTGTGTCGCGCATTTACTGGGCTCGGAGGCTACACTACAGTGGAAACGTTCATGGTGCCATCGATATACCACCACTCTCACAGCTCGAACTAGCCTGTGTCCTTCTTCCAGGTTCATTCCGTAACAGCAAACTCTCAAGACGTGAGCAGTCCAAATACACGGATCGGCTGGGATCATCCAGCGCTTCTCAATTTGCTCCGTTATAACAACACCACTATCTTTGTTGGCGTTCGGTGGAAGTGGCTAACAGTGCAGGCTCTTGAGCCACGAGACTGATCTGTGAGCGCAGCCACTTCACGTTCAGGGTTTTCACATCACGACCGTCGAGCAAGAGCCTTCGTGGGTCGTAGAAGCGTTCAAGCAGGGAAAATGAGCGTACTCATGCCTCGTCCACTGGACCCGACAAATGCTACGGTTTGTCAAGGCTCAATGGTGACGTTGTAGTCGTATAGGATCTGCACGTCTGGACGGCTTGGGAAGGTGAAATAGACACCGACAGCTTGAATCCGTCCAACACAGGACTCGGGTTTGTCGCCTTCGTGATCGTTCGAAGCATCAATAGCTGAGGTTGTATCCAGGGTCTTGTAGATCTGAGCAGCAACCCCTTTGGCATTGGTGTTGGCCGAGACGTTAGGCTTGATCTGAGCTGCCAGCTAGTCTGGAGGTCGAGGAGTACACTACAATGACCATGTAGAGGCCATGTACACTTTGTAGAGAGTTAATTGACAGTCAGTGGACGTAGCTGTGACTGCCGTTGATAAAAGCCGTAGTGATAACCTAGTTAGACCCTTTAATCCACAACACATCTGCTAACAACACATAGTTAGACTTTTCGTACAGCATCATCACGTAATCTCAAGAGCGGCAATCGTGACGAAGAACTTGCCTGCAGCAACGCCCCGTTATATAGAGGCTGGAACGATAGCTTATGTTCACCAGACGCCAATGCACGAAGCAGCCGTAGGCAAACTGCTAGCGGGCACTGTACGAGCTGGGCAAAAAAACCGTTCCAAAACCCAGAACCGTTCCGTATCTGAACACAAAAAAAGCTAACCACCGTTACTCCTAATGCGCTTCGGTTTTGGTTGACCTCGTTTCCTCTCAAGCACCGGTGGCAACGTCATCCTTTGTTAGATCCTGATCCAGCGGCAATTGAATTGCCTCATCCGCGGATGCTGCTGCGTAGTTTGCGATGGAGTATAAGTAGTCAAACACCTTATCGAGTTGCCTTCGACTGTGAAGCGTGGCGATCAAATAACGACACGGAAGTTTGTACTGATTCATAAAGATATAGGTGCAGCTCTCTCTGTGCGGCATTGTATGTATTTGAACCACATCCTTGAAACGTTTACTATCTGCTCTTGTTAGGTCAAGACGCGTAGTTCTCGTAACCACAACACCTCCGTCGCTTAGGCCTCCGCAGAGCGGGAGATGTAGGGTCCTTGACGACACCTTCTTCTGCAAAAGAATTAAGCGATCTTCATCTAATGAAGGGTCGCCTGGGTAAGTGTCGGCTTATGTAGATGCTAAACCCCCACTGCGCGTTGCCATCCCATCATCGACAATCGATGCCGAATTACGACACAAGTTCTGTGCATCGGTAGGCTCTTCAATGTTCCCGTCGACCATTGCGAACGTCTTGAGTGTACACCACTTTGCCGTGCTAATTAACACGCCTCTTGCGTCCATTTTGCGTTTAATCCACATAGACGGATCGCTAGGATCGGCACTTGCTAGTTTGATAGGTGACCTTGAGTTAGATGCATCCACAGTGAGCACCTTAGATGTTCGGAGCCATCGATTTTCCATCACAAAGCCCACTCGGTAGAAGTCGATTGTATCACCAGCACAGAGCGTTTCTTGTGCAAGTTGCTTCGCAGTAAGACCCACCATTCTTTCGAGCGATAGAAGATGGTGAGATTGTTTGAAAGTGGCTTCTTCTTGACTCGCTGAGGGCCTGGATAAGATCTTGGGGTTGTTCATACACCCTTTGGCACGTTTTGCTAAATATGCTACCTCTTTTGTCAACATTCCTACAGCTGATTACCAGTTCTACGTATTGTCACACAAATTACATCTTCTACAATTACAGTCACACCTCCATAAGTGGCACATGATTAGGTCTAGCGAACGTGTTGTTTCAGTTATAGAATCGTGCAGATAAGGAAATGGCTACATGTGTAAATAGCTACATTGGAGTCAAAAAGTTATCTGCCGTCTGCCGCCGGCGCTTCACTACCTGGGCCCTAGCCAACGTCGTCAAACACTGCAGCATCTCCTGCTCGCGCTTAGTGTCACCTTCGCATTGAAAGAAGAAAGACGAAAGCTCCATGCAATAGGCTAGAGCTGTCGACGCCGATACAGGTGGCGATTCGTTCTCCTCCGGATCATCCTCGTCGTCAGAAACAGCAGCAATGTGCTGATTAATAGCGTTCTCAAGAAACTCGTGGACCTCAATATCTGCATCAACTCCGAGGTATTCTGACACACTTGTCCCCTCCAACATGTTTGCTAGATCATCAATAACCTTTTGTTCTGCGGCGACCGAATAGTTCCCTGCCTGTCTGAGCTCGGACATCACCTCTGCGTTTACAACTCCCTCCTCAACCCAGCAATTCCGTATACAGTCAGCACTCACATCTCCCCAACTGCCAATACTAGAGCAAAGGAACGGTATTTGACACTTTTCGCACTTGGAAAGTACAATCTTCCTTCAAATCCTGATTTCGGAATCCAGCGTATATAAGCGCCTATAGTTCCGAAGTTCTAGAATGTACTCGAATTAAGAATTTACTTCGAATTGCGCACTTCCTCACTATAATCCGCAGCCGGCTATATAAGAGCAGCTCTAAAGCGAAGCTGCCTTCGCGGACTCACTTCCGAATCCACCCCTCCAATTCGCATTGACATGCCCGCCACCAAAAAGTCTTTGAAGCGCTCCTAGCGACAGCTGTCTGTCTGTAGCCGAGTTTCGTGCAGCTTCTGCCGAACTCTTTCGTGAAGATGAAAAACGCAAGGCCAAGATCGCACGACTACTTCGGCCAGATGAAGACTATTTGGGCGCTGTGTGCGGACAAATATCGCTGGGACGAATGCAGGTACGACATGTACTTTAAGGCGTGTCTGGCGCTGACAAATGTGCACGTCCGTCTGCGTCCACTCCGTGCCGTGGACGGAGACAACTATCGCAAATATGAGTGTCGCCTCAGAGGCATCGGTCTTGACGGAGAAGAGCACGAAGAGGAGAGGCAGAGAGAATACCGGCTCAACCGCAGAGTGCGAGTTGAAACCAATTCGCGCCGCCATAGCTACGTGGGCGTCGAGGCTACTTTGCGTCACACCAGCGTAGAGAACGACGTGTTGAGCGAGTCGTCTGGGTCGGAGGAGGAAGATCTGGACGCGACGCAGTTGTGAACTGCGCCATTCACTGGGGAATTTTCCATCGCTCCCTATATGCGTAGACACTTAACAAATTCTCATCTCTGGTGTTTCTTCCAAAATCTGTGAGCGGCTTCTTCCCTTAGTGACTATAAGCGCAGTGTAAGTGGAAATGCGAATTTGCTGACCAAATTCTGAAGTCAAGCTGCAAATACACCCTTTGTCAAGTACTGCGGTTATAGTTCGATACTGAAAATCAGCTCTACTAAAATGAATCGCCTCGAAGACGTTCAATTTTCGCTGTATGTTGCTTTCAAATGTTGTTTATATCGAATGTGTCGAATTGTACTGATGCTGACGGTCTTTTTCATGGTGTTGTGGACCCACAGCAAGAGGTCTCCATCCTTGATGCTGGGCTCGCGCTGAGCCTTTAAGCAGACTTGCAGTTTTTCCTCTAATGTCAACGAGGTCATCTCAGGAGCTGTGTGGTCGCGGCAAAGCAATTATGGAAGTGTAAATAGTCCTGAATTACAGTGGTTTGAATGACTGGCAGGGAATACGTGCTTGAAGACCTAGACCACGGCGCCATACGACTTCCAGTTAGAGAGTTGAGGGGCCCACCCTCGTGTTCAAATAGCGAATAAAGAATATTTTGATCAGATAAAGAACAATCATGCTGAAAGTAATATAGTCCCATTTGGATTCAGTGTAAGGTAGTCAGATAAGGAGTGTGTAGTCAGTTAAAGAGGCTCATTTAGGCAGGTGTGACTGTACTGTAAACGTTCATATATGCTTTGTCATTTTCCCAGAAAGCTGAGGCGGTCTGTACGTGTACAGTAGATCGACCGCATACATGTACTTCGCATATATTCAGTACTACTGCTGTAGTTGGTTTGTGAATTGTGCCAATACAGTAGGTTGCTGATAAGACTCCAGATTAACGCCTACTTTCAAGTAAATATATTCGGAACAGCGTCTAAGGCAGAATGCTATTAAGCACTAAGATGAAGGGCGGAGTAAATTGCGCTGGGCATGGTAATACAGCAAGTAAGGTCAACGCACCACAAAGCTACGCACTTGGCAGGCGTTCGAGTCCTTCCGGGGACTTACTTTCCAGATGATAATAAATGATTAGCATTCAATATCCCATTCAAACAATTCACAATCACAATCAAATAGTCAAGCCAAGGTAGTAGCAACTAGGAATAACCAGTTAATCAACTTCAATTTCCTTTTCCTTACTGCAAGTAAATGACTAAACTTTAACTAGCCGAGAGTACAAAGTACCGCAATATTGAACGTGGTGACAAGCCTACTGCGAATACCGTATGATAGTAGTCCTAAGGGTCACACATCAAACCTTTACGCAAATCATTTGCATCGACATGTGCCTGCAAATCGTTGTTTTAAGAAGTTACACACAGCATTTATTAGGCATCATCAATAGTTTACTTTGTGCCATCTTCACTACTGTTTCGCTCGTCTCCAAAGCCAATGTCATCGTCCGAGTCAACGTCTCCGCTTGCTAGATTACAATTCTCCAGCTCCTACGCAATACCGCAGCGCTAGGAAGGCCTGTAGCGTCGCCTGAACGTCTCAGATTTTGGTGTAGCCCTCCCCCACTCTCGCAGGCACGTGGAATAGCGACGCGTTGCTTTTCCCACTTGTGTATTTGCTTTTTCTTCGCTCTTGTATCACTGCAGGACATCACACCAAGTGAGCGATCGTAGCATTAAGGCTGTAGCCTCTATCCATGAAAACAAGCACATCCAACTTTGACGACAGTACGCAGGTACGTTTTGCGCTTCCCTGGCGTTAATACGCGGACGGCCCATGACGGTGTGTGATACTTACCAAAAGAGTCTCTACAACCAGTGCTTGACCTAAAATTAGTGGGTGTTTTACAGTCAGAAAAGCTAAAATTAGCCCAGAGCATTGCGTCCGTCTGTTAATTAAATAAAGGTTCTCATTAGCTATTAGTCCACTGACGCTTAGACCAAGCTGAAGGAGCTTCACGAGTTGGGTAGTCGAACTACCAAGCTCATGTGTGCAATTACCTGTCAGATAGTTGGCAAGCATGAGTTGGCTGCTGATCGATCAGTGCATATACACATCCTGTTGCATACAACGTCTGGACCAGTGAGGCCTGTGAAGTCATTTAAAGTGCTGGTTTGTACCACTCAGACATTGGAGTAGTCGATGTTGTTGGTCCGCAATGGCTTCATCTTCTTTCCAATCAGGAATATCGGTCACGTTGACAGACCAGCCAACGTCCGATGCATCCATGAACACAGAGAGGGTTGTTGGCAGTGTCATCTCCCTCAGAATTTTAATCCGGTCCGGATCGTGTTTGGCTTCTGCCCCATTAATCATCTTCCCACACCATTTCATCGAGCGCTGAAGCAGACTCGACTTTGTAGCGCTTAGCTTCAGGCCAAAATCGTTCATGAGCGAAAAAAGTTCTTCCAGTTTCCCCAAGTAGGTATCCACAGTCGCAGCGTAGAGCAAAATATCATCTATCCAAATCAAGAAATGTTTGTAGAGCAACTTCTTGAAACAAGTCTCTATCGTGAGTTGGAAGTGTAGTGCAGCATCACAGCATTCTTGTGGTACCCGTGTTGGAGTGAACACTTTGGTGCCAAGGTCAGGTGCAACTTGGCTGGGTATTCGAGAATCCATCCAACAGATGGGCATGTCCAGTGCTGCCGGTTCGTAAGCCAGGAAAAGAAGACTACAGACAAATGAGTGACAAGCTGTCACATCTTCTACTGAGGCCGACAAGATTTCGCTATTACTGCGAGAACAGGAACTTGATTCATGTTTTCGCTCCTGACAAGACTGTTAAAAAACATATTCGAGGGAAGCTTTTGAGGTGGGCGCTCAGACTCCGTGAATTCCGCTACGAGATTCACCACATAGCAGGAGAAGAGAATGTCTGGGCAGATATGGTATCACGGTGGGCTCGATTACCAGCCACATTAAGTGTACGCAGAGTGACTACCCGTAGCCCCACCTACAGCCCATGGATTAACGGGTCAGTGGACCGAGATATCCTGCACGTCTTACGAGTGCTTTTACTGGATTACACACTCAACCACATAGACTGGCCGCGGTTAATTCCTATTGTCCAAGCCAGCCTAAATCACACGGCTGTTCCTTCATTGGCAGGAAAGACACCGGGTGAGCTGTTCACTGGGTTAGAGCCACCATCGCCGCTTCAGACTAAATACTTGGGACCTGAGATGACTCCGAGTGTACAATCGACCCGAATCTCAGCCGAGATCGAGTAACTACGTGCTAGTATACAATAAATGCACAAATCTGTGGCGGACGCCAGACTCAAGCAGACTCTGTTAAACAAGAAAAAAGAGTGAGGAGACAACATGGTAAATTTCAGCGTGGGTGACTAAGTACTGCGATCAAATGATGGATAATAAAAGACAGAACAAATTGCTAGTCACCTGGATTGAATCATACGTTGTCACAGAGGCACAACCGTACAACGTCTTCAAGGTGAAACATCTCGTGACTGGCGCAGAAGCGGATGTACACGCCTCTCGGTTGAAGTTCTTTGCCGACAAAGACCTCGAGGTATCGGAAGGCTCCTAGAGCACACCACCTCCCAGGGTATCATGTTGCGAGTGCGCGAGCTGATGCACCATCGCTGGAACAACATGAGCCGTTGCAATGAAATTCGAGTCGGGTGGCACGGATTGGAAGCGATAGAAGACTCGTGGGAGCCTCTAGCTACCCTGTACAAAGACGTGAGGACGTTAGTGCAGGAGTATTTTACTTGAAAAGGAGACTCAAAGCTTGAGCGACATCTCAAAGTGTTAAAAACGTCAGCAAAGAGACATTAAGCTTGGTGTATACCTGTATACACCTTTACATAGTGGTATTTCAGTCACTAAATATAGGTTTTCCTTTCATACAGTGATTGTCTTGGTCATATCCTGGAGAATTTGCACGGTCAATTTGTTCCAACTGCAACGTGTAGAAGTTGGTAACATAGTATGTATAAATTTTGTATTACAAATGCTCACCGTTGTTGAGTCACCTCACGGTGATGACGATGTCATGATGACTTATCAAATTGAAGCTTAATATACCGACTGGTCAAATTGGGCTTAAGAGGGACAGTAGTGGATGGCGGCTATAAAAGCCCAACAATGACCACCGTATTGCAGTCGATTACAACATGTGCTTGAAGGCAGCTACAGTGCCTGCGGTTGGAATGCCTCCTGACAGCAAATAGTGGTTGGGCTGGCATTAAAGGTGTTATAGCAGCTTGTACTCAGATTGAGCAGAACGCTCCACTAGGACGCTGGTGACGGCGATGTAGTGTAGCGATTCGACATGCATGTTTTCCTAGTTCACTTTTACATTTACGATCAAGTCGACAACTGCAGCTTGAGCCATGTGACCCAGGCCCAGTAGAATCTCCTGCCAAAGTCCTTCTCCTGCCTCACTGGTGCTGCGGCACGTGCCGGCCGTACCTTGCATCTCCCATTGGACTCCAGCTCGCGCTCGTACAGAACTTGCGCTGCAGCCGAGGCCCAAGCCTTTTCTTCAACTGCATTCATGGCGAAACTGCCCTCCGCAGCTTGAACGCGGCAGCAGCGTTGTTTCGCTAGTCGATCTTGAGCACACAGCTCGTTGGAGCCTCTCGCGATCCCGTACTCGCGGGCGTTGACAGGCACATCCAACAGCAGTGTGCTGAGTGGCTCCCAGGAGTTCTCGATCGTCTGATGACCGTGTCATGAAACTCGGACCTCCCATTGGCCAATATCTTGATTGTATCGATGCTCGATGAACTTGTCGACGCCCAGCAGCATGTCCTTACTTGACAGCAGCTCCATAATCTCCCCGTCGTGTTAAGAGCTGTATCATCGTAGAATTTCATCCTCGATCCGTGGACGTCATAGACACGTCCGGCGACTAAATGCTCAATCTTAAACGAGTGAGATAAAGCTTCAATGACCTTAAAGGGTCCGACCCATTATCCAAGTAGCTTGTGGTTCGGCAGTCGCTGGTCAATACGGGATCAAAGCACGAAATCTCCTATCTCTAAGTTTACCAACGCGCCCTTATGGGCCTGCATGCCCAGTACCCGCTTCTTCTGCTTGCTGTCGACAACTTCTCGATGCATCTCCTAACGGGAGGTCGTTCATGTCGCCTAACTCAACCACGCGTTCATTAGCAGCTTCAGCAGCCGGAACCGCCACCACGTCCAGCGCTGAAGAAGTCGGTAGCCCGGTGAAGCCTTCAACAGGAGAATGATCAGCTAGCGACCTCACAGGAGTTTGGTTGAGGTTGACTTGTATCGCGGGCAGCAGGTGTAATGGGTTTAGCCTCACAGCCCACCAGCGGGTCGAATAGCTGGTGCTGTGTCGGTGGAATATCCCAGCACTCGTGACTATCCGACGCACACTCAAGCAATAGTGCGCGGAGAATCTGAAGGACGTCTCGGTTGAGTCCCTCGACCGTGCCATTCAGCCACAGCGACTAGACAGGTGAGAACTTCCGTTCAAGTTTGAGTCGGACTGCTAGGTGGTTGACCATCTCATTCCGGAAATGGCTCCCTTGTCTGACATCAGCGTCTTCGGCGTTCCGAAAAGCGTGTGCCACATCATCATCACTTCCGCAGTCACACACACCATTGGCGTAGCACAAGGAAACAGCTCGCAATAGTGCGAAAAACCATCTTTAACCACAAGCAGGTAGGCAGTGTCACCGTAGCTGTTATCAAGCGAGAGGAAGTTCCAGTGGACAACTTCGTTGCAAGGCCCATACGATCGAGGATTCAGTCGAGGCCTCTTGAAGTGTTTACACAGCAAGCACTGGCAGATGAATTGCGCGATCTTATCCTCCAACTTTACAATGAAAAACCGGTCTTTAAGCGTGAAAGACATCGCCTCCTGGCCACGATGGCCCTGTGATCCACAATGCGCGACAACAAAAATGCGGGCAAGTAGATCCTTTGCTCCTGTAGGGATCGCCCATCCATGACCAGTACACCATCCTTTTCCAAAATATTAACTTGCAGCCTGGCACGTTCACGTCCAGCGGTCGACTGTGCCTCGGCAATATCTTCTAGAGTAGGAAACACAAAGTTCGCGTCCATCATTGGCCGAAGCCTGAAAGCTCCTTCACTGGAACAACGTGGTGGCCATGCCAGCGGGATACAATGTCGGTTCGCATTTTGTCGTCACCAGCGATGTGCTCAATGTGGTAGTGAAGACCGCACAGACGCATGGACCAGCGTTGCAACCCGTCGCGTACGTGTTTCTTGAGCTCGTCGTGGGGGGCTAAAATGTAGATTAGATTCGCGTGGTCACAAAACAACCGTAAACCGCGTGGTCTAAGCAGGTCGTTACAGGCCTTGGCGATGGAAAATGTCTCCTTCCCCACCACCGTCCAGTTAAGTTGTGAATGCTTGAACATTCCGCCCTTACATAACACCAATTGATGATTCTTCTTTTCCGCAGGTACACCTTGCTGCCACGTCACCACCTGCGTTATGACGATACTGAAGCCAAAGAGGGACGCATCGGTGAAGAAACAGAGCTCTGCGTCGAAGTCTGGGTAGACCATCAAGGCAGAGTCCTTCACCAGCGAGATCACCCGCTTGTAGCAGCTGTATGGTATTCTTCGTTAGTCCATCTGATCGCGACTTGAAGAGCGTTACGAATGCGCCGACCAATGCGCCCCTCCATGACAATGGGTCGTGGAGTCAATTAGTAGCAAAGATGAACCGTTGTAAATTATCGATCGTACCTGTCAGGGGAAGTGTTCAGAGCGCATCCACTCGCGTGGGATCATGCCGGACACCATCGGCCAAAACCAAACGGTCACACCACAGAATCTCCAGTCGAAGAGAGAACTCTTCTCCATCTTCATCACCCCGTTCATCTCTGCGACGATGGTAAAGAACTTCTTGAGCACTTCTAGGAACTCGTCCATTGTTGGCGCAAAGAAGATCACATCGTCCACCCATACCAGCCCCGAGTGGGGGATGAGTGGAGCCAGGATATAATGGCCACATACGTGCAATTCATCAACGAACAACTCGGCTTTTAGATGATTTTGTGTCCCAAGACTGCATTTAGGTGATGAATTTACGAATTTTGGAGATGATTTTACCAGGATAACGAACTGACCTTAAACCCACGGCGAGCCTGGAAGTGCAGAGCGGAGCCCATCGCGCCCTGAGGGACCCGCTTCGGCGTGTAGACTCCGCCCGACGCACAAACGAGAATAGTTCCTGGCTATCCGGATGTAGTGGCAATTGTCAAAAACCTTGTGTGAGGTCAAATCGCGCAAGCACTTTCTGCCGAGCAGCACCTCCATGACCACGGCTGCGGACGGCATGACGCCTGCAATCGGGATAGTTTGTCGGTTCACAGGACGGTAGTCAATCGTGAGGCAAAACTTGTCGCGAGAGCCTGGTTTCCGCACTGGAACCACCGCGCACGCCCATCGCGCGGCATTATTCTTCTCCACGAGCCCGTCCGCTACCAGCGATTTCACGTATTCCCGAATAAACTCGGCTGCAATGGAGCGTACTTGCGAGGAGGTCTCCGATAAGTTTTGGCGTCCCCTCGTAGAGTGACACGCAGAGGCTCCACATAGGCAGCCCTTCTAGCACCGTCAACTGCACGCCATACACCCGGAATAGCTCGAGTAACTCACGCACGGCTATCATGTGTTCTTGGAGAGCAACGGCCCGCTCCAGCAACTGGTCCAGAGTTGTGATTGGTGTCGATTTTAGGTTTAGCAACTCATCACCCACTGAAAACTCGTCGTCTTCGTTGGCCAGTAATGTGGAGTCTGCCAACTGAGCCAGAGCTTGATCCACATCAATTCCGAAGCGTTTAAGCGCTTCTTTGCCCGACAGGAACTAGTCTCCATCACCTTTCAGGATTAGGCACGGTACCGATTGGAGGCTAACGTGTACAGCTATAGTCACTAGCTCGAGGTCCAGTACCACTTCCATACCGCACAATTTCGGTCGCCCATCCGCAAGAGTCACACTAATGGGGAAGAGAGCAAATTGGTCCGAAGGTGTGGCTGAACAGCACGTAGAGAGTACACCATGGCACTGGAGACCACACTTTGACCTGCGCCCGCGTCCGCGTCCGCAATGTACGGCACCTCGAGTAGCTCGTTGATCCGCACTATGTTCCGTGTAGTGACAGTGCGAGTCGCTTTAGAGCGAAAGGCCTGCGTTCGTTGCTCCTTCTCGGCCTGATACCTCGCCCGGGCGGTCTCCTTCTGGACGTCGATTGCCGTTGGGCAGTCTTTGAGCCAGTGTGCACCCTTGCATACCAGACACCCCTCCTGAGGCGGAGCTCGAGACGCTCATGGCATCCGGGCGGAGGCAGATGGCTGAGCGGCTGACGGCGTTGAGCGCGTCGACTCAGCCTTAGCGCTGGCACCGGCATGGCAGGTCTTTTGGGGCTTTCGATCTGGCTTTGCAGCCTTCGAGTTCCTCTTGCGGCATAGTCGTGCGACATTCGATGGATCCGCTATTGTACCATCGCATGCTCCTGTGGTGTAGTGGATCCATTGGAATGAGCAGAGATCCAACGTTCACACACGGCGCCCAGACTCTGACTAACGGAGGGGGTACTCCGATAACCGTGGGGTTGCTGATGCTCACCTTGTGTACCCGTCAGTGGGCGGGATCTGCTCTCTCAGGAACGGGAGAGTGTACACAGGCGTGAGGGCTTGAACGTCCTTGGCGGGGACTTGGGAGATTGGACGTGCGTGGGTATTCCTGCACACAGGTCCTGGTTGGGGGGATCTTGGTCTTGGACTCGAAGATCTTGTGGATCCTTGGATCCGGGGTTGCCTTGATTGGTGTGGGGCCCCTTTCCCTTTCCTTTACTGCCTTGCTTGCCGCCTCCTGTAGCGGTTGGTCTTGAGAGTGTTGAGAGGTCGAGGGATCCTACGGTTAAGCAATCAACACCGTTGGATCCGGGGTCTTCACTAGCGTAAGGTAAGCCGGCCAAATCGGGGATCCGGTCTTAGCTGTAGCTAGGTGTACGTAGTGACTTGCAGGAACACTTAGGGGAGGCCAATACGCTATCCTCTTCCCTTGGTGAGCTCTGAGGAAAACCACTTGCGCACTAGAAGGCAAATTCGACTCTCTGATATTATGGTTATCCAGTTTCTCATCCTGTACCCTATCTTTCCCTTCGCAAATCTCTATCTTGGATCATGCTGGCTCTCCTGCAACTTCTTACACTATGTAGACGTCTCGGATCTTGGATCTGGATCTCGGGGATCCGGCTTCAGGATCCGAGGATTTTGGATCTTGGGGATCCGGCATCTGGATCCGAGGATCTTGGATCTGGATCTCGGGATCTTGGGTCTTGGGGATCCGGCTTCAGGATCCGAGGATCTTGGATCTGGATCTCGGGATCTTGGATCTTGGGGATCCGACTTCAGGATCCGAGGATCTTGGGTCTTGGGGATCCGGCTTCAGGATCTGAGGATCTTGGATCTGGATATCTGGATCTTGGGGATCTGGCATCTGGATCCGAGGATCTTGGATCTGGATCTGGACGTCTGGATCCCAGGATCTTGGGTATGAAGGACCCGCACTTAGGACCGCTAGATCCGCACTCAGTACCGTGGGAGCCGCACTTAGGACTGTGGGATCCGAACTTAGGTCAGCCAGGCCAAGTGGATCCTAACTTAGGGTCCGCCCTAGAGTATGTACCCAGTTCCAGGGATCTGTCCTTATCGTGGCACCACTGTCGCACGTCACCCATCATCGTGGTCGTTCTGCGTCCTGTCCGGCTTGATTTGAATCCACTTCACCACACTCCAATACCAAATCAATGAGGGCGTCATCGTCAGACGAGGAAATATAACAAACACACGTAAGAATCTGACCAGCTCAGTAAAGCATCCCCCACAATACACACGAAAGGGGCAGGCTTGGCCGCCTTCACCGACGGCCTTTCTGAACGGACAGCAAGCAGGGAGATGCAGGATGCGCGTGTGTTCCACATCGACTTTCAAACGCATGTGCACCACATCGCTCCCTCGGCACAACCTCACTTCGCCCGATCATCTCGCTGCAGACGCGTCCAGCACACACCTACGATGCCAGGAATGAGCGCGTCGGAGCTGCACCGTACGACGTGATTAGTAGAGTACGCGAGGAAATCGTCCCCGAGAGCCCGCAGTCCGACTGCGCAAGGCCTCCTCTGCAAGTTTCAAACCGGGACTCACCCAGCACGCGCGTCGTTGACCTGACGTCACCACCGCGCCCGGCAGCGTCAACCCCAAACCCGGGTACCCATCTTGCGAGCGAGGAGGCAGCTGAAACCGCAGGTGGGCACGAAATTATCGACCTCGTGACCACCCAGGAAGACGATGCGAGCCCCTGGCGCCTGTGGCGCCCGAAGCGCAGACGAGAATGGACAAGAGGTCGTGCACGTGGCGACAAGCCGTACCAAGGAAGGCGTGCATGTGGGGACCGCCATTGCAGACATTCCAAACCGCTACGCCCGTGCCAAGATCCGCCACCAAGGCAAAGATCGCCTCGGGGTACGGAAGAGGTCCCGTAAGCGCAGAGACCAAGCGAAGTGCGCCATCACCAGGAGGCAGCAAGGTCCACCACGCGAGGACGGTGAAGGCTGTGAGCATCAAGCAGCAGCTTCGCTCCCTGGGGACCAAAATGAGGCTGGACAACCTGAGAGCAAGGCGGCCTATATTACCGCAAGTGCCGTCTGTGAGCACCGAGGTTCCGGTCGAGGAAGTCCCGTGGCCTGAAGGCATCGAAATAGTAAAGGAGTGTCGGAGCAACGGAGTTGTGTTTCCTGACATAGGTGCCTTCGACAAGTGTCAGTGCGTTTACGACTGCTTCCTCGACGTCTGCACGAACGTGGCGAGCGCGACATTCTGTACTTCAAGCTGCTGCAGACTGGGGGCGCGCTGCAACAACGCCCCACGAACACTGGAGACTCTGAAACTGTACAATACCAAGCGAGTTGGACTCGGCGTGTACACGACGACCGCTCTGGACGTGGGAGACGTCATTGGCGAGTACTGCGGTGAGTTGTGCGAGCTGCCGGTTGTTGTGGACGGCCAGCCTGACCAAGCCGTCCAGCAAAACAGCGGCTACACGCTGCTCTACAACGCCAAGTCGGTCAAGCGTAACTACGTCTACGTGGACGCGCTGACATGCGGCTCCATCACGCGTTTCATCTCGCACGCTTGTCGCCCCACCGCTGCGTTCGTTGAACAGCACAACCGCTCGAATGTGAAGGTCCTGGTGAAAATGATTAAAAGTGTGAAGGCTGGAGCGCAGATTACTGTGCACTACGACAAGGAACGTTGGTTTCGATGCGCGTGTGACGTATGCTGGTCGGAGGACGACAAATACAAGGAGCAGTAGCGGGATCTCGGTGGCCTCGCCAACGGCCAACTACGTTCTAAAGTACTCAGGTGATGAAAAATGAAAATGGATTCACTGGTTTAGTATCGCGCTCTCACTACTTGTTTGCATCGATACCAGGTTCTTCAATATGCAGCATTTGACCTCTACCATCGTCCCCGGTGTGTGCTGGGCTACTCGTAGGCGAGCGCTGGGCCGTTCAAGCGTGGGCGGTCCGCGTTTTCGATGACAG
This sequence comes from Phytophthora meadii, assembly GCA_032432875.1. Classification (NCBI taxonomy): domain Eukaryota; phylum Oomycota; class Peronosporomycetes; order Peronosporales; family Peronosporaceae; genus Phytophthora; species Phytophthora meadii. Next base: position 804,013 of record JAUMGV010000075.1, on the reverse strand, counting down.
CGTCGTGCTTTCGTTTGCGTTTGCGACGGTCGATGAGAATTTGGCGCTTGTGGCAGTGTACGGATGCCGTCGAGCATAATGCGAAGAGCACGTGAATGCAGGACCCAAATACAAACCAGTAGCTGCACGGACACCACTGGCTCTCCACGTCGACCGCCCAGCCGCACCACGACTGTCCTTCAACCTCCATACGAGCGTAGTTGGCCCCCATTTGCGCAGTCACAGTAATGGCTTCCTCGCTGCGTCTATTGGGGGCCCCAATCACTCGCGGAGCTCGCAACGACACCACCTGCACGATCCTCGGCGAGCCTACAATAGAACCATCCACAGTTTCGCCCTCTGCGAGTTCCAGCAACTTCAATCACATTAACTCGGACACCCGCTGTGTGAGCGTTTTCGTTGGGAGCACGACGAACTCGAATGCAAGCAAGCTGCTGGACTGGTCCTGGCAGCAATCACTTAGCTCGCGCAGCAGAGAACTCACCTTCATCCGACGACGCAAGGTGTAGTCACGCTTTAGCAAAGCGTTGAATGCCTCGCAGGGATTATTTGTAGGGGCGAAGCAGGTCGGCGTGTGGAACGCTTGCCACTTCGTGAACGGCCCCGTCAACCACCGGGCCACAATATACCTCGCGAAAGGCACAACTTCCGGGTCCTGGATTCATCGCCGTGCATCTGCAGGAACACCGAGTAGGTTCTCGCGAAGTGGAGATCGTAGATATCCCGTAGGATACAGGCTTGAGTGGCCGAGGACAGTTACTTAATACTCTCCTGGGACTTCTTCATTACATGGAAGTAGCACATCAAAAAGCAATACGCTGGTCCCCGAATACCGCTGCGAGAGCATTGCACTGAGCCTTATCTCTGTTGGCCATAGCGAAGCGAACGGCCAAATGCCTCTTGGTGACCCAGTAATACAGACGACATAGTGAAAGGAGGGCCGCTTGAAGAACCGGTTGCGTCTCTTGCAATATGATGAAGAGCGCGACGAGGTGGAATCTGCGAGTTCGGTCTGACAGACCAACGACGAGTACTATGTAGCCACACTGGCTCATCTTGTAGGTAGCGTCGACGTGGAAGATGAAATTGTCCGGCGGCACCATGAGCCGCATCACCAGCGCCTTCGTCGACAGCCCTACAAGGAAGGGTTTCTCGTCGGAGCTGTTGCCTACAACAGGCTTGCCGGTGCTGTCCATCTCCCACGCAAACGTGAACGGTTGGTTCGGCAGCTCAGAGCCGCTCAGACACGCACGCTCGGAGATACATGCCTGCATCTCGTCCAAGCGGTCGTGCTTCTGCATCTGCGTCCGCCCGTGGTGGTTGACAAAGTTCTGTACAGTCTTTAGGGTGGGTAGGTCGTCGAGAGGCTTCGAGAACTTGCGACCCAGCGCATGTAGAATCCTCATGGATTTCAAGCGATTCTCGGTCATCTCACGGCAGAAGACCTTCTGTATTGTTGTCAGCTTCTTGCGCTTCGGGCCTGACGTCATGTTGTAGTGCTCTCCGTACTCGAAGATGGAGGCGTGCTGCAACTCGAGGCATGTCACCATCTTCCCGCGCCAAGCGCATTTGATCTCGCTTGCCTCGCCACATTACTCGGAGCTGCATACAAGCAAGCGGTACCGCATCTTGTACTCAGCTTCCGGGCATATAGTGCACGCCATCTTCTGACTTTTGCCGATATCGAAGGACGGCATCTGCGCTACGATCTCGTCCGCTTCGGCGGCACCGACGTCGCCAGCTTACCCGCCTCGGCATGACCGTGAATGGAGCCGTGAGCTCGGCAAATACTGTGGACCCCACCAACTATCGGCCGCACTCGAAAACGCGTTCTGGTTGGCTGAATCTCGACTGGCCTCGCTCTTTTTGCGTGCTTCCCGCGCCGACCAGAAACTAAACTTTTTATTGTGCTGACATAGCACTTTGCTGTGCTGTGCTGACACAGACGTGCTGAGCTATGGCTGCACTGTTGTGTACCAGTAAGGCGTTCTCTCGTCTGACTTACAGTCACACCTTTCCACATCGATAAGACGGGTGATTTGTGCCTTGAGAACTGGAGGCTGCAGATTCTCGACCAATAGGCGACACCGAGTCTTCATTCTGTTCTTGAATCCAGCGTCGGTCGTGTTGTCTGCCCCAATCAGTCCTTGCAGGCCGTTGTCCTCCATGATACCATTGAAGTCCCCGTAGAAGCGGAACACTCGTGCATCGCAGTCATCGATCGATTGGTCCATCTTTACCTTTTGGTGAAACAGCGTGTGACGTCAGGCACGAACTCGTTCTTGAGGGTGCAGCACCGAGCCTGCACCGCTCCCATGATGTCAGCGTTGGTCACGTTCGCCATTGGCTTCTTTAGCACGTAGTTGGTCATGTTCTTGAGCGTTTTGCGCTTCACACAGCCCTTTACGGTGGCCAACACGTTCTCGCCAGTAGTGGTGCATCGGCGACGCATCTTCTCCACGTAGCGTTCCTACTCGCCGGATCGAGTCGCGGATCCACTCGATCAGAGCAGCGTGGTCCCTGCTGGACAGTTCCGGCGCTCTGATGACGTCGAAGATCGACTGAGGGAGCGACATCTCCACGTCGGAGTCTATAGTGTGATTGGTGTTGGATGAACTTACGGCGAACTTAGCAGGACCGCACTTAGTCGAGCACCGGACTTTCTGCATTTCACCTTGTGCTCTTTTGCCTAAGTCCGGTGTAGCTTTGGTAGAATCTCCTGCCAACGTCCTCACTGGTGCTGCGGCACGTGCCGGCCGTACCTTGCATCTCCCATTGGACTCCAGCTCGTGCTCGTACTGAACTTGCGCTGCAGCCGAGGCCCAAGTTTTTTCTTCAACTGCATTCATGGCGACAGATGATGACAACCCGAATACTGCCGTCTCTGGACAAGCATTCTGCGAGTCCAATGCCGATTGCACAATTTCAACGACTGGAACTGTCTGACGATGCGAGTGTGCGTCGACTTTGTGGAGTGGCTCGAGGGGCACGGAAGCGGCCTCGAGCTCCGATGCTGATTCCGATGTCTACAGATCTCCAATGTATGTGACTGTAGTCACCGCTGTGTTGACAGTGCTGGTGACTGTAGGCACATTTGTCTACTCGGTGGTGATGACCAAGCGGCAACATTCCAAGTTTCTCCGTAGTCGAGCTGCCATGGATACGATGAAGATCAGGATGTCTACAGCGCCAATGAGCGAGCTGATGCCGAAGGAAGGATACAACACGAACTTTGTGTGAAAGATGGGATTGTGTGGAATTGTACTTCTGCTTGGTCCACCATCGGCACGAACACATCGGATCGTCTAGCGGTGGCAATGAAGAGAAAACACCTCAACTGGTGACGTGAGCAGCACAAAGCAGCAGGCTTTGGTCGGTTATTGATCTGTTTCTCAATTGTATAACCGATGCCTTCCTGCAAACTGCGTGATACAAATCTCGAGTCCTTACTTATAAGTGTGCCAGCATGGAGTTTGTCGAAGAGCTGAACGTAAGTTGACGACGAACAGAGGAGCTTCCATGGCGAAACCATTTCACTGCAACTCGGATACACTTGTACATGCGTTTCAATTGAAGACGACATTGCGTTGCAGCGGATATTGGCCGGGTTTAACTGGAAAAAAAAATAGAACTCTAGGTCGCGGCACTTATGTCTAAAAGGCGCGAAGCAACAAGAAGAATGGTCATTGACTTATTGCGCTGCGATTCGCACTGCCCATGGAATTCGTTTCATGCACAAAGTTCTTAGCCTAGCAAGTGGGAGCGAGTGCCGTTGCAACGTGTAGCGTCTTCAATCCTTGCTTCACCGTTCTCGAACGTTCAGTGCTGTAATATATGACTTCTGTTGGCGGTGCTGCTGGATTGCAGCGATGGATTGCCATGCTGAATTCCGCTCAGAGAGCGCAGTTTTCTTCGGGTCCAAATCTCGCGATGCAGCATTGTTCTCACCGGGTTGAACTGCAAGCATGGACAAACTGAAAACGGGGACGGCAGTGCAAACCAACCAGCAGTGCAGCAAATTGCTGGATGGGGAGAAATTGGTCGGCCCTTTTCTGAAGTGAAATACCTGCGACGAAGCAGAATCGCCACCTCGCCTGCGTCACCGTGCTCCATTCCTCACCAAGGTGTGGAGTGGTTATGGCACAACCTCCTTCGCCATTTTGCCGCACGTGCGTGCATTCGACAGGCACGTTTTAAACATTTCATCACTGTAGGCAAAAAAAATACTTGTGGATTTTCAATAGCAACAAACCTCGTCCTCGACCGAGTCAGTTTTTCCGGTCGTCCTTGCGCAGTCCTATGCCACGCAAGCCTGATTCGTCTGACCTGAACCGTGCCTCTGTTTTCGAAACGGCTTCGCGATTGGCTGGCTGGCTATCGTCTTCTGGGGTGCAAAAGTGCCTAACCACATTCTGCTTTTTGCCACCTCCAACGCAGTTAAACACACTTCATTTGCTAACCAATTGGCAATGACTTTCAACGATCACTCGAGTATGCGCTTCATGCGGTTGCCTCGTCGCATGGCTGGAGCTGCCGCGCTGTGCGCTGCTGCTGCAGCTTGCAGTGGCTACAACAGCCCAGCAAAGCAAGACGCAGCACGTCGACCAATGGGAGCAGACGCTGGCTGCGGTTTCCTTGTGCCCCACGCAGTGACGAGCCCCTTGAAGCAACAAACGCAGCGCCCAATTGACTCGTGGCGCTTGACCCGCAGTCGGTTGCAACAAGAATACGACCTGGAAGGAGTCATTGGCGAAGGAGGTTTCGGTCTTGTGCATGTGGGACGTCACAAAGCTTCGAACGCACGTGTTGCAATTAAACGCGTGTCTAAACAACTTACTAGTAAAGAAAATTTCCTACAAGAAGTGGAGATCCTGAAACAGGTTGGAGGGACGCACAATGTGCTGGAACTTCGAGAAGCTTTCGAGACTTCCGACGCTTATGTTTTAGTCACAGAATTGGTGCAAGGTGGGGAGTTGTACGACGATCTGGTGGAACATGGCGTCTTCGGTGAAGAAAGAGCGAAAGAGCTCGTTCGGGAACTGGCGGTAGCTCTTGAGTATTTGCACTCGAAGCAAGTGGTGCATGCCGACTTGAAACCGGAGAACATTCTCCTGGCGAACGACAAGCAGACCGGTATGAGACTCATTGACTTCGGACAGTCATTCCGACTGCACGACAATGGCCACAAGGTGAACGCGTGCACAACTGCGTACGCTTCGCCTGAGTTCATTAACCACCGGGAATCTGGCTGTGCAATGGACGTGTGGTCTCTGGGCGTCGTACTGTTCATTGTACTGTGTGGACTCCACCCGTTCGACCCGATGGACGATGCGTCGGACGAGGAGTTGCAGCAGCGGATCCTTAAGGGGGATTTTGACCAGGACTCGGCAGGATGGGCCTGCATGTCCGACAGTGCACGAGATCTCATCCGGCAGATGCTGACGGTGGACCCGGAGCAACGTCTTAGTGCATCTCAAGTGCTTCAGCACGAGTGGATCACCAGTGCTTAAAACGTTTTGCATGGTGCAGAGTTCTGCACCTGATACTTTTGTAGCTGAAGTTTAGATTCAGCATTTTTAGAAGAGCTAAGGCTCGCAACCTGCATTGAATTCATTAATTTATCCTATCTATCGTACAACTATGGAAGCATGTTACAGTTGTCGTTGCAGCGTAGTTTTTTTTTTGCCATTTTCATGAAGCAAGTATTGGTAACGATACGACCAAGCCAACTTGCCACATTCGCTACGTCGTCGAGTGTTGACCTGTTGTCGACATGAAAACTCACAGAAGCATATCCACTTGTTAGCCCCGAATGATTAAATACAACTTGATAGCTCTTTACAGCCTTTATCGAAAATAAATCCATTGTGGAAAAGGAGACGAGTATTTTGGATTAGCATTTTGTCGGAAGATGCATATCTTCCGAAATCTTTTCTTTCTTGAAGGAGTTCCGCAATGGATGATTTGACAGCAGTAACAAGGGAATGGAGGCAACCAGCAAAAAAATGGCTTTGATGGTTATCAACAATTGTTCGAGACAATTAAGGAAAATTGAAGGAATTCTCGCGGTGTTTCCCAAAATTGATCCGTAGCAGCTTATGCTGAATCTGAGATAGCTGTTCACGCGAATTCTCTGATTGATGAGAAATTCAAGTGGTCGGGACTTCCTCCCCTGGCGAGTTGACGGGATTGGGTGTGATGTTCGTCTTATATGGTACTGCCCAGCATTGGATCAAATATAGGCAACCATCACAAGCAGAGCCGCAAAAGCGTTAGTGAATTCTCTACACGATTTGTACGATCCAAGACCAACAGGTTGATTGTTGTTATGGATCCGCGAAAACGGCATAGCGGTCCAGTTTCTCCAAGCCACACAAAGGAACATTTCAGACAACTGGACATTCTACCAGATTTCCTCGAGGGAGTTGGTGCGAGGGGTCATGAACTATGTTCCTTCTTCAAATCTGAACAATTTTGAAATGGAGCCTAGTTGTTTCCTGCTAACACGAGAGGAGAATGAACTATTCCATGGAGCATTAGCGTACCACCCAGTGTGCTCACCAGTTGTGGACGTTAACTCCGCGAGTGTAACCTCACAGATCCGTGTTAACAGGTTCAAAGCAGAAGCTATCGATAAAATTCTCATGAAGTGAAGCCAGTCGAGTGGATCAGTAACTTCGGGGAATTTGACTCTCAAGTACTGAAGAAGTTGAAAGTGAAGGGGGGGGGGGGGGAATATTCGTGTTGAATGTTTATCAGTTGTCAACGGAGTTGGTAACCGGACCTCTCAAAAAGCTAGCGACTACTGACTACGACGGGTAGTCGGTGGTGCGAGGACAGGGTGGGGCTTGTAGGCAACCGTTTTCGTAAGCACAGAGCACTTGCCGTCGAAGTGAGAATAGTCGTGGATGAGCTGTAGCGAAACGATGGAATCGAGAACCAGAGTGATGGAGACACCGTTGAAAACGAGATGTGGGCAATGCTTGGTTGTTCTTTCTGTGTTGATCGTTTATTGAAGGGCTCCGTCCGATATTTGTTTACAAAACTTTGTCAATGCATTTAGCCTAGCGACATGAGCCTGGGAGGGTTTAGTTCCCAACTCTATCTCTACCATCCTAGCTATGGACTACAAACATGAACACCCCTTATGGTTTAGTCACTCTCAACATCCTTGCTCTTCTTGTGTTTTTTGTGCTTCTTGTGCTTCTTCTGGGTACCTTCTTCGTCTGCTCCCTCCTCCTCTTGGTGTTTTCGCTTTTTATCCTTCTTGTGTTTTTTGTGCTTTTTGGAGCTTTCTTCCTCGTCTTCAGCCTCTCCCTTGCGTTTTTTGTCCTTCTTATGTTTTTTGTGCTTTTTGGAGTTGTCCTCTTCTTCTTCGGAATCGTTTTTGTGTTTCCCCTCATTCTTCTTAGGATGCTCCTCTTGTTCTCGAGTAGGAGCTCCATCGTGTTGGAACGGGCAATTGTCGCCACGAACGCAGGAGCCATTATTTTGCCAATTGTAGCACACGCTTTGGAAACGCTTCTGATACTCGCTCACCTCCTCGACGGCACTCGCAGGAGCTGCCTGAGGTTCGTGCCCAGTGTGGGCAAAACGGCAAGATGCGCCACGCATGCACGTGCCTCTCTGGAAATTCCTGCATACAGCCACTTCAGCCACTGCAGCAACTGGTAGTGCTACTCGAACCGGCGCCTTCCAGCTTTCTTCCTCGGGTTCCTGATACCCACCAGCCGGTGCAGCTACGTGACGGAAACGACACGCCGCTCCACGTTTGCACTTACCCTTTTGGTAGTTTTGACACACGGGGGCTCCTTCATCAGCACGAGTCTCTTCTTCCTCGGGAACTTCCTCCACAGTCTCCGCTTCAGCCTCCATTTCCACATTATCACTCTCCATCGTGCCAGATTCTTCACTATTTCCAACCAAATGCTGAAATTTACAACCTGCACCACGTTTGCATTTTCCCTTCTGGAAATTGATGCAAACTGGCGCATCCGACGTCGCCTGAGTTGGTTCCACCACCGGTCCGCTCGATTCCGGTTGTGCAGCACCCAACGACGCACCCGGAGTAGCAATTCCATTCACTGGTCGTTCAGCCGGTTGCACTAACTCCTCAGCATCCTGATCTTGCATCACGTGAGCAAATTTACAGGCATCTCCACGAGTACACTGTCCCTGCTGGAATTTGTGACAAACACCCTTTTTCAGCTTCTTCTGTAGCTCTTCACGTGCTTGGGCATACCCTTCATCTCTGGCACCGTAGTCAATGTTCATAGGTCTTCCCATGACCACCATACCGTCCAACTTGATCGCCTCTTCGCAAGGTCCTTCTTCGTGGAATTGTACATATCCAAACCCTCGGAACTCCTTGGTTTGAATATGTTCGGCAAAACGAACAGCACGAATACTGCCACATTTATCGAATACTTTGCGCAAAACCTCTTCCGTAATATCGTAGGCTAAATTGCCGACGTAAACGGTGGTGCAGCCTTCCGGTCGAGGTCCGATAGCTTTCGTCGGACGTTTCACCACAGCAGCTGTCCCATTCGCATCAGACCCATTTTTCGGCTGCAAAAAGCGCACATTCAGCGTCCGCTTCTCCCATTTCGATTGATTCAACTGGTCCACCGCATCCAGAGCGTCCGTGTATTCGCAGAAAGTGACAAAGCCGAAGCCCCGCGACCGTCCCGACTTGTGGTCATACACCACTTTGGACTGGTGCATCTCGCCAAACTGCTTAAACTTCTCATACAACGCATCGTCATCCACATGCAGTGGTAAACCTGCCACGAACACTTTGTTGCGGTCACGCCACAGATCCCCGTCAGCCATAATTGAGCAATGGTTGAGCAATGGGAGGCTTTTTCCAAGTGATAGTGTCCAATGAAAAGCACAAAATTAAGCAAGTATTGTTAATTATGTATTAGGTACGAAAAAATTATTAAGTACGTCTTAAATTCGGATCTTGAAGAGACGTGAAAAAAGTTCAGCAACTTGAACCGGACACTTGTTGTTGTTGCTCATAACTCTTTGGTCGTGGTTCTATACGTTGAAGCGGTCTACGTTTTGGGATGGCACACCGCCAAACACTACCCAGTTACATGCATCCGACTCGAAAAACCATAAACGCGGGCTTTAACTCGGCCTTTTGAGCAGGCGTCTGAGCCGCTGCACTTGACATAACTGCTACGGCTGTCATTACTCAAGTTACCGGCCTTCAAGTACTCGACTTGCATATTTTCCTTTCCGGCAGTGGAATTTTGCAGTCTGAGACGAGTAGATGAGTGACGCCGAGGACGTTTGCGGTTGCTTGGTGTGTGCTGTGCTCTGTGGCGTTTGCTGTGTGGCTGCAGCTGAAGAGGACAAGCGAGAACGGGAACGAGCTGCAGCCGCAGCCTTGCAGCTGAAAAACCCGGACGTGGTCATGGTGAACCCAGTAGCAGTGCAAACGCCGTTCTCACAGCTGCAGAAGCAGACACAGCTAGATCTCACCGCAGTGCCAATGCTGGAGGCAGCAGAGCCCGAGCCGGTCAAGAAGAAGAAAAGGTCCAAGAAGAGCAGGGACGGAAAGAGTCCCAAGAAGAAAACAGGAAGCAAACATTGTCGTGAACCCCCGTCATACTAGCCAAGGGGCAAGTCCAAGTCCACCGAGCAAAGAGTTCTATCTCGTCATGCACGCAGAGCGTCTTAGTGAATTAGTAGTAAGCGTCGCAGAGATTCCAGGTCAAAGTCGCATCGTGGTGTAGCTCATTGGGAAAGCTACCGCCAAGAATACAGGTGTCGCCATTTTTGCATGAGTGTTAAGAAGGTTGTTCCTGTCGTCAATACGCTGACACGTAAGAGGTGTTAGTGCAACGTACAAGTGCATGGAAACGTGGCTGGACTCAGTGGAGCGCACCTAGCTACCTTTGAGGCTGCAATCCAACAACAGCAACAGTTAGTTCAGAAGCAGTCAGTGTATCAGGGCTACTAAGACTTTGGTTACGTGGGGTCTAATATAGTGAGCTCCATCCTCTTGCAAATAAACGCATATCCAGAGTAACTATCACTGAGATTGTAGTTGTGCGTTGAACGGAGACAAAACCAAACTATAGCACGTAGTTTTCGTGTGCTTTATCAGTAGTGATCTGAAGCTAAATTGGGGGAGTGACCGAATTTGTATACAGCTGGAGATGTTGTCACGTGACTTACTATTATCTGCCGACGTAACACACTAAGTTGCTTCAAGAATCCCTGCTTCACTGAGATTTCGCACACATATGAAAGCAGGTCTCTTACCTTCACAAGTTGTATTGCATGCAACACCGAAAGAGTTAACAAACCCAGTGCAGTTGCACCCTACTGTATTCACACCCATGGCCAAGCGCACAGACTAGCATAGGGGATAATGTCGTTGATATGCACGTGAGTGCCTCTCTATTTTCGATGTCGTCGAAGAAGACGGCGTGCGGCAGGGCTTTCCGCTGTTCCAAACAAAATGAACAAACGTTATCATCAGTAAGGACGCATCCTGTCATGAAGTATAGCTGCATACCTGGCTCCAAGTCTGCCTGGGACTGGGACTGAGATTGCGATTGCGACAGGAAATCACCCCCTTCTGCGTAGCGCGTAAAAAAAAAAACAGCAGGAAGTTCATCTTGTCAGTGAGTCACTCCTTCAGAACAAAGCAATTATAGGACGTACCAGCTTCTGTAGTGAGTTGAGAGAGCTGGTAGAATCGATTTAGGGACTGAAGTACACAACACGTCAAAAGCATGAACGTTAGTACCGAAACTCACTCTAAAAGGCTCTGTAGCATATCGAACGTACCCCGAGCATGAATTCGCGCACCGAATTGATTTCAAGCGCAGAAATGTTGTTCATCTGAATGGCTCGGGCTGTTCCGCCACCCTGCACATCGTTGGCGATGTTGGCCAAACCGTTGCGAATCTTGTCCTGCCGCAAGTTCTGGAGATCTTCTAGCAGCGAGCGCAAGTGTTCACCTTGGTCCAAGTCTTCTGGTGCACTGCAAATCAAAGCACTTAGTGGAATTTCGCACAGGTTAACCCTTCAATTAGCGTTTTAGCTTACTTTTTGAACAGCAGCGACGCCACCTCCAGGTAGTGAAAGGGTAACTCTTCAAAAACTTCACTCGACTTTTCACGCTCCAGCCTTATCGTTAGATTCTCTGCAACATTGTATTGAATGAAAATGGGTAACTTTTCAAAACCAATTTAACATTGCCACATACCGACTGAAAGCCACGAAGGTGCAAGAATCCGACATTTGTTGAGTTGTTTGAGCATGATAGCGAGCCACAGCGGTACATGTGTGGTGATGCCTGGTTGGAACGGGCCGAAATTGCCCTGTGCAAAAGTGCCCAATTAGAAAATACCCATTTTATCCCTAAAATAACAAAAGCGCCACAAACGCTAATGAGGTTGAGCATGCCACCGTTTCCACGAAGGTGAAAGTGTGGCATAATAGCGATGAGCTCCTGCTCGGCCTGTGTGTTCAAGTAACAATTAGGTAACTGTTTCCAGATATGCCCCACGGCTGGACGCACCAGGAACTCGGTCTCGCTTGCCGACAGACTTGCCATTGGTCTGCCAGATGAAAAATAGGTCGTTTGTACCAAAATATGACCCAATTTATCGTAAAGTTGTAGAGTACTAAGTATGCAAATTATGGATACTCTACAAATTTCCGAGGGAGGAATGAAGGTGCCTACCTACTCTATGCCTCGAGAAGAGATGCCTTGACATATTAGTGTTCTGTTTTTATGACTTCAACGGAGACGGGTATGCAAAACTCTCTACTCGAGTGACAGATTCATTGCCACCCCGTCATTCTGTCACTGACTGCGGTAAAATGCCACTGACAATGTCACTGACATGGCAACTTCCGGGGATGAATGACATCTGAGACTTTGCCTCTGCGAAAACTCGTGTGTTCAACTGGCTGGTTGCAATTAAATCGATTGAGTGGCATCTGTTCCGACACGTGTGTGCCTCGCATAAAAGTCGGCTGGCTGTGTATAGCAGACGGCTTTGGCAATTTTTGGTTGCCGCCGTCCACTCAAGGTGCGGCAACCTGCGACGTGGACGAGAAGACCATGTGGCACCGCGACGTGGATGCCAGCAACGGTGCCCGAGAACAATGGCAGAGTGCCTCGATGAGCTTTGGTATCGAATCGTAAATGTGGCACCTTGGGTAAATGGTAATTTACACATTAATACGGCGGATGTGTGGCTGTAATAGTTGATCTGCAACGAGAGCGTTGGCCACCGTGCTCATGACCAGATTTGTTTGGTGCCGTCGGACCAATTGTTTGACTATGGCTCGGCTGTGGAGCCTGTCGCCGGTTTTCACTTGGCCCGTCACCGAGTGTAACGGCAGAGATGGCCTGCGTCTTTTGGAGCTGTTTGCGAAGAGCTACGTCTCTCACACTAAATATTTTGAAACAAACCGCAATTACAGAAACTGTATCAATCATAACACTGTAGCAATACATATCTTGTCTATCACACTACATCAGGTTGAGGAGGTGGTCCATCTGATTAGTACATCCTGCCTCATTTGCCAATTTACTGCTCCCGACGCAAGTGGCAATTGGTTTTTAGTTTTCGTTGTGTATCATATCGTGCCCGTCGTAAATAAACGCTTTTCGTATGCATCTCGCAGTGCGTGATGTGACTGCAATTTTGCAGGTTCGCGTGCGCGTCGACGGGTCTCAATTCGACAATTCACTCATGACTCAACCAGAGTTTCTGCTGTCCACGCGTGTGGTTTTCCGCAGTGTCCGACATGGCGGAACACAATTGCAAGCTTCGTGGCGAGTTTTCCGCAGTTTTCATGAATTTCAGGGCCTGGACACGCAATTGCGTCACGCGTTTCCGCAAGATATGAAGCTCGTGACACCACCACCACCACACAGAAGACGTACGTGGCTGCGACGACATTGCAGTGCCAAATTCCTAGCCAAACGTTGTGCTGAGCTCAACAAGTACCTGGATAGACTTCTGAGCAGTCCGCATTTGCGACTTACAAGATTCTTGGACCCACGAGCGCCACTTGTGCTGCGTTGCTTCTGCAACTTTGATGCCGGGCTTACAATGGCGGAAGTGTCGGCTTTGCCGAACCAATTCGAGAGCTGTGTGCTGTGTCTGGATTACAGAGACAGAGATGACGATCCAAAGGGAAGGGCGGGGACAGTGGACAGTAGTGAATTCAGCGCATTGACAGGGATCGAGTTCGAGAACGAGATGGAGGAGCGAAACAGTTCAGAGCAGGTGATCAGGCAGCGGAGACCTTCGAGGATACAGGAGCGACACAGTGACGATGCTAGGCTGGACGAGTTGCAGGCGAACTTAGCGGACGACAAGGCACGTAACTTGGCCATGTGCACCAAGTACGAATGCGCCTGTCGTGTTTCGCCCTTTCGTGTCACGCACAACAAAATGATGCGGATGTTGCGGCTACGCGGCTTCAAGCAATCGTACGCACCCCCGGAAGGTGCCCTTACGGCACTTTATTGCGTGCTGTACAAGTTGCAGCAGTTCAACAACTTGGATAAGCGACTGTACGATGCATTGACTGGATTTCCGCTTGCAAATGGAGTGACAAAAGGATCCACGGAGAATGGAACGTCAGTGCGGGAGATTTCCGATGCTCTTGCAAATGATCACTTACAACTATCCGTCGGTGTAGAGCTTCTTCGGCAAACACTGGCAAATTATGGACTGCTACATGTTCACACATTGGAGCGACACTTTCGTACGTCTGCTGTGGATCTAAAAAAGAGGCTCCACGAATTCAAGTCTCGTCGACAGCTCCGTGTTGGCGCAATAGAGCTCGTGCTGCTAGCTACGATGCTCGACCTATCAATTCTGCTGATTACGAATGACCATGAAGGCTCGGAGCAGCAGATCTTGCCACTAGCAGGTTTGCGGTCGATTCGCAAAGGTGGTCGTATTACCATGGCATGCGGCTACATTTTGCCCACGCTAATGTGCGTGAATGGGTTTTATCTGCTGGCTGAGCGACAACGCATTGTACCTGGAACCATGTTGAATCTAGAAGCTGAAGAGGAGATGCTATTGACTGAACGACAGCGAAGACACATGTGGCAGGGAGTTGATGAAATGGATCGGCGGTTTATGGCGGAGATTGAGCGATCCCTTTCAAGTGGTGTCGACGCGTTTGCATTGGCATTCGACTTTGACGTAGCAGAATCTCTCAACTCGGCGATTCTGGATGCTGTTTGGGATGACTGCCAGCATAACCCAAACTTGTTCTACCTTTTCCAGCGGCAGGCCCGTCAATTTGGTGAGGGACGTACCACTGCACGCTTTTTCATGCAGTATTTGGAGGTAGCGTTTGGACTCGAAGGTGGCAGCTACTTGGTCGATTTCCTACTTCACGTTTTACCAAAAGAAGAACTGCGCAAACAGTTACTGAACTCGCGGTGGATGCGCTTGCACCGTCAACTTGCTAAGCGCGTCTCGCCATGAGACAGACATGTACTTTATCAAACAACAACACACAACATTAGCAAATGTAATAAAGAATCATGACTATGGGCGGGAAAACTGTGAATGTATTCGGGAGTTTTGAAAATACTAAAAGCGGTTTTTGCTTTGAGGGTCGCGACTCCGTGGGAAAAAGTCGATGGAGGACGTCGTGAAGCTGCATACGGCCTGGTGCAAGAGTTTGCAGCAGGCGGTGGAAACGGATTCATGGGGCCAAGTTCTTGAGGCTGTGGAAGCTTATGAACGGTTTGTGGATTTCTGGTAATTCTTGCTTGGATGCTTCACCTTACTTCGGGTGATGTTAACTGCAGACTCGCTGGTCGGATCACGAAAGCTTTGCCGTCATGCAGTCGCCTCACAGAACCACAAAAAGTAAAACTGTAGTACACCTTGAATTGAGTCTAATTGCTGACAAAACTCTATGGGATATAGGATATTATCGAGAAGGTCGTTGTGGCTGTGGAGATGCGAGCGAAATGTATGAGCTCAGTCGACGGTCAACGGAAGCCTACAAAGGAAGATATGGAAGACGTATTAGATGGTAGGAAGAAGAAAGCTTCCCCTCGTTGGTGTTAAACTGATGATTTTTTGGCATTGTAGCTCTCCGTGGAGCTCTATCTGACGAACCAGAGGTGTTCCCGATTGAATTGAATCGAGTGGCACAATCGAAGAACCGTGGATCAGTTAAAAAGAAAGAGCTTGATGAAGATGCCAACATGGACGAAAGTGTTGCGGCGGAGCTTGCGAACGCAACTACACAAGTGATACGTTCTCCTGGAGCAACGTACCTGGATATCTGTATCACCAAAATTGGACTGAAAGATGCAGAGGTGTACGTCAACCCGACCATGGCGGTCTCAGTGTTTGGTGCGTTACTGAGTATCTTCAACATTGGTAGTAGCAATGGCTCAAAATGGGATTCTGTTAGATTACAATGGTAAAGCCATGGAGGAATCACGGGAAACTGGTGTTGGTGCTTGCAGTGAACCTCGATACGTGACGTTCAATGCCAACATTCAGCTCGCCACGAATCTACGGAAGATGGAAGACCGTAAGCTTCAGCATAATACTTGCTGTACTTCTTCAGAGCTTGAGCATTACTAACCACCACCATGTCTAATTCAGATGGAGCTGCTATCACTATCGAATTCTTCCACTACAAGGCCAAGAAGCGCAAAAAGAGCTGCCGTTGCTGGGCTCTGTTGGAAATGGACGAAATCAAGGATGGCCCTGTTGTGCTGGAACTCTACCAAAAACCAATGGATCCGAAGCGCAAGCGTATCCATCTCTTTACAGAGAAGGAACTATACTTGCAGTTGGAGTTGACACTACAGAAGCTATGAGAGTCTGCTTGACAAACGAAACATCGTCAGAGTAATAAGCATATTTTTACACACTGAAGGCACGAACCTCCTAAGTACTTCGAAGTACATCGTTTAGCTGCCCAAAAAGTCAGCCATATCAAGTTTCTGAACGGTAAAACTGTCACCATCGTCGCCATGCTGACTGAAGGAGCTTGCACGCGAATTCGACTCTTTACCAGCTTCGGGGGCCCCAGCCTTAGCATCCACCTTCTCCTTGTCTAATTTCGACTTGCTCTTTTTACCCTTTGAAATCGCACCGAATCGCTTCTTCTTCACGCTCCCTTCCTTCACAGGCTTTTCCTTTATTTTGGCCTCTTGGGTAGACGTGGTCTTGATCAATTTGACGACATGGCGGAGTATTTCGCCTATGTCACCTTGGTAGGAGTCTGGTGGGGCCTCTTTTCGTAAGGTACAACTGATCACTTGTAAAGATGTAAATTCCTTTTTGATGTCCTCTTCCGAACGGATTCCTGTACGTCGGAGATCAGCACTAAACTTGCTGAAAAACCCGATAAAGTTCTGCATGGAGCGCAAATTACAATAGTTACTATGGTTGCATAGCAAGTAGCAGAAAAATGATTCCTTACGTGCAAGTCGTTGTCGACAGTAGCGGCTGTATTTGCTGGGTTTGAAAAAGAATGGGTCCGATGCAGCAAGCTCGCACAGTACTCCGTTACACACCGGTTCAGGCTGTGGCGGACGACTTTAGAGAAAAAGAAAGCGCCGAAGATCCACTTCTTCAAGTCACGGTAATAATCATCAAGGGTGGCCAGCAGAGTCTCTACCACAGCGTCGCCTTCATCCCATTTCTTTGAAAACCATAGCTTTGTTGTTTTCTTGAAAGTGACGTGATAAGTGAACAAGTAAGAATAAAAGATGGTGCAAGCTCAAGTGATCTCCTTACCTGTTCCGCCTCGTGAAAGATCTTGCTCACAATCAAATCACAGGCATTCGTGGCAAAAGCAACGATCTCAGTGGAAGTAGTATCCAAGCTGTCTCCCATGAAGGTGTCGAAGGCTTCTTTTTCCTCAGAGTCTGTTTCAGCAAAGGATATTTCCTCGACCAGCTCGGGACATTTTGCCTTCAGAATGAGGGCAAGGTTAGCTTTCTCTTTTCTCTCAAATACAAAATCCGCAAGTTGGTATTTACTGTACCTGGAGAATCTCTGTATCGTTGATAAAGGAGCACAGCATATCAGCATCCACAGTTTCAAGCGTACCAGCGATACTATCGTAACGAATTTTCAGCTCCTCCATCAAAACTTGTAGGCATGTCGCTACAACACACCCCACAAGCCGTCCACTCAGCCATTCCTGGGCGATTGAAATCTGCGACTTCAAAATATTTACGATATCATTGGGCCGAGTCGATTGCAGCTCTCCTTGAGGTCCAACGACGCACTCTTCATCTCGCTTCCAGATATTGGTCACCCAGGTGTGAATCTGAACCTTGATTTCATCGAGGTAGGCCTTCATGAGCTCCTCGGATATTTTGGCCATTGCGATAGAGGCCCTTGAGTGTTTGTACTTAATAATTTCCGTATTGTAGTAGTCTATCCACTGGACAATTTGAAGACGCTGCGCTATCCCCACGTCGGGTCTGGTACTGAGCATTGAGATTTCAGCCTCAAGCTGTGTGTTGTACGTACTTGTAAATAAATGAATCACGTCGATCTCACTCGGAAAGCATGGTGCCACATCGGACTGCAAGATTTCTAAGTCCACCATCATCTGGGTTGCTGCTTCAAGAACAGGGGTAAATAAATCCTTCTTACTCGCCACGGCTTCAGTTTCAGCAGCTCGAAAGAGTTTCTCAATACGCTTAGAAAGTGATGTAGTGATCTCACTTTTACACTTCTCTCGTGTCGGGATGTTGAAATCAGCCACTGGTTTCAGCTGGTTGTCCAAGTAAGTCTCCTTCTTCGACTGAGCAAAACGCTGACGCCGTACTTCAATCAGATCCAGAACCTGAAACGCATTCAGTAAGCGCTGCTTCCCGAACTGAGCGATCTCCACACAATGGTGCAAGCATCCCCATACTTCAGCATAAATGCGAGTCTGTAAGCTTTCTATAACGCTCAATCTGGACCCCATCGACGCCATAATGCGTGCCTGGGCTTTACTAAATAAACAAACACCACAGTTAATGCATTTCTCACGAGCCAGAAGTAAATAAGCTCAAGTATACCTGTTTCCGAGTTCGTCACTCTTTTCAACTGCTGCAACAGAAAGCTACGCAACACAAAAGGTATTGAGCTCATCAACAAACAACCACTAGGTGCTATCAATGTAATACATCCGACACACCTCATGTAGCATCTTCTGTCTCCAATCGTCAATCTCCTGGAACTTTATGTAGACATCCACGAAGCTCATGAGGCCTCCGTCCAGGGCGTTGTGGAGCTCCTGTATCTTATTGGGCAACTCCGCGTAAAACACCATTTGTTGCTCCAGTTCCTTTAAATTCCGACGAGCAATGCTTACGCCGGATGACGAGACTTTCTTCTCTCCTAACTCCTCATTCATTCGGCGGCAATTCTGCCCTAAATCATCCAAATTCTTGACAATCTGATTCACAGGTAATTCCAGCTCCAGCAAGGCGTTGGCTCGCTCGATCTCGTCCACTTGAGCCTGCACGAACCCTGCAAGTTGTCCTGTGGTGCTGTCCTGCTTAATCACGTAGTCATTCTTGATCTCTTGTAGCTAGGAAGTGCATATCTTACATAAGTAGGTAACTAATTGCGTAATTTAACGGTAAGAGCGACGTACCAGCTGGGAATTGAGTAGCGACGTGGACGTCGAGTCCTTCAGCTTGACGCGCAGCACCTCCACGGGGTCACGCGCCTCCTTCTCCAGTAGAGACATCATGGTGGCGCCGAGAAGTCAGCAGGACAGCTAGTGTGATCCGCCTCTTCAACAGACAACGAAGAGTGATGGTCACTTCAAGAAGAGTCAAAATTTGTGTATACATAAACTAAAATAGTCCAGAATAAGCATTCCAAAAAAAATGGAGGCGCTAATGGCGGTGATGGCCGCTAAGAAGCGGGAGGTCTCAGTGATGAAGGAGAAGAAGAACAACAAGAAGGAGAAGTATATGCGTCGCGCAGAAGTGGAGTCACTGCTGGAAGATGAGGAAACAAGTAAAAAAGTGCCGATCAAGAAGCGCAAGCTGGACCGAAAGGAGACAATGGCTGGAAATTCAAAGACCGAGCAACAGACGCAGGACACAGCTACAGGACAAACAGAGGACAATACGCCAGAGGAAGAGGGGAGTGAGGCTGTATTGGCATGGCCTGATCTGCGTCGTCGACTGAGAGAGTTGGGTCAGCCCATCTCGCTTTTTGGCGAGAGCATGAAGGACCGCATGACGCGCCTCCGTAGAGTGGAGATCGACGCTGTGACCAAGCACGAGGTGGAGCTGGGGGCTGGCCATGACATCCGTAATCGCTTTGTAGGTGGAGATGAAGGGGTTCGGGATGAACAGAAGGACACAGCGGACGATGCAGCAGAGGATGCTGAAGAGTTCGATGTCTCGACTGGGGATGGCTCCAGGCAGAACAAGGAGGAGGAGGAAGACGAGGAGAAAGATGCTGATAAAATGGTGTACAGATTCTTTAAAGGGATGTTGCAGAGATGGGAGAAGGACCTGGCTAGCAGACCGGAGCATGTGAAACGCACGGCACAAGGCAAGATCGCAGTCAAGACTATGAAGCAATGCAAGGACTATATCCGGCCGCTGTTCAAGCTGTGCAAACATCGACAGGTACCACCGGATATCCTACCAAACTTGGTGGATATTGTGAAGTTCTGTCGTCAGGGTGAGTTCGTGATGGCGAACGACGCTTACATTAAGTTGGCAATTGGCAATGCTGCTTGGCCTATTGGTGTCACCATGGTGGGAATTCACGAGCGAACAGGCCGTGAGAAGATTAACTCGAACAAGCAGGCCCACGTCATGAACAATGAATCCCAGCGAAAGTACCTCACGTCAGTCAAGCGGTTGATGTCGTACGCACAGTCTATCTCTAACGTGCTGCCGTCGAAGCGAGTGCTGTAGGA
This sequence comes from Phytophthora meadii, assembly GCA_032432875.1. NCBI lineage: Eukaryota > Oomycota > Peronosporomycetes > Peronosporales > Peronosporaceae > Phytophthora > Phytophthora meadii. The sequence goes on along the minus strand of JAUMGV010000075.1, from coordinate 784,081 downwards.
AAAACGTACGGTATCATGTAATTCATGGGGTTCATGAAGGTTATGTTTATTGTTTTACTACGAATGCGCGTGTTGGCGCCTCATCACTAAGCCATTAATGGTGGCCACGGCCTGGAGGACCGCGGTTATAGTTGCCGCCGCCGCGGAAGTGCTGAGGTGGGCCACGCTGTTGGAACATTTGGTAGTCACGGCGAATCGAAGCTAGCAGCTCACTCGTAAGTGAGCACGCGATACGGAAGCTACGCTCATTTTCAGCAGAAACCAAAATCATCAGCGGCTCATCAGCATCTTCAGGGCCTCCTTCCTTTGATCCAGAACCTCGACCACGAACGCGGATTTTAGCATTTCCACTCGATTCTACACTGATGCGCTTCATATTTGATCCAGCAGGCCCAATAATGCGGCGCGTGACCCCGAAATCGTTGTCATTTTCGATGCCCACAACGAACTTCTCCTGGAACGCCGGCTCGTTGGAGTCCTTAGGCCCATCATAACCAGATCTGCCACTAGGCCCACTCGGTCCTGACTGACCACGGAAGCGGTCAGGGCCTCCAGGTCCCCTAGGTGGTCCGTTCGGTTGGAACGCCGCACCACTACGCTCAGCAAATACATTTGCCAGTTGCTGTGTCACCTGCAATGACAGTGGGCCAACATCCACTCCGTTGTCTCCAATTACCTGCCTGATTTGCGGATCGGAAGTCGGCAGAGCTGGCGCATTCAACATAACCGCAAAACGCGCCTGAACAGGCAATGGTGACGACATGCTTTGTCCGTGACAGAATGCCCCTGGCATCATATTCACGATGGCGGGAGATACAGCTTCGAAAATACCCAAAAGGTGCTGGTCTGCCAAGTTGAGCAAGAAGAGTGGAGTACCCGGGGACACGTGCTGCTGAGCTAGTCCCTCGTGTTCTTGTGCGAGACCAAACAGCATACGGCCGAAGCACTCGTCAATCGTCTGCGCAGTGCACGTGAAGACAAATCCAGGCTGAGAGGCATTCCACCTGGGCGCTGGGCCGCCAAATCCACCAGTAGTACCCCCAAGCAAGCTCTCTGCTGCTTCACGACGGCGAACTGCGAGCTCTTCTGCGCCGCCTGGAAGTCTTGGCTCATCCTCCACCGATCGGTAGTGGAGCTGAATCTGAGGTTGTTTGTAAAGCAGACGCACAAGGGCGTGGCCCATTTCTACATCCAGCTCTTGGCCGTTTGGACTACAAAAAAATACAAGCAAGTTAATTAGAATCTACACGAGTCAATAGGTAAATGACAAACGCTTACCTCTCAGGAACAGCAAGTTGTTTGTTCTCGAATTGAGCGAGTCGCTCCCATGGGCACTCGCAAATACGAAGCCACTCGATGCCAAAGGAGCCAGACCACTCAGTCTTCCCATCTGCCTCGTACGGCACAATAGCGGCGGACAGGTCCTCCCCAGCGGACGTATCAACATTTGCCATCGCACCACTCACCAAACGCGCAACTCCCTGATAATGTTTGCTGGGTCCGACAGAAAATAGTAAAAAGACCTCGTCGGATGTCTCGGATGCCATCTTAATCTGCTGCAACACGGCGGGAGGGGCCGTCCAACGTCCGTGATGCACCGAGTGCGCCAAATTCATGTAACTAGCCGACTGCACCAAGAAGTACTTGGACATTTTGCCGTCATCCGGCAACTGGGGGCCAGGTGGGGGTCCTTGGTGCTGTCGTTCGCTACCATTAAAGCCAGGCCCTCCTGGTCCTCCATGTCTTCCTGCTCTGGCTTCCTTCTCCTCCTTCTCCCCCTTAGGAAAAGGTCTAAGTTCCTTCTCTCCATGAGCAAAATGACACTCATCTGCAAAAGGACACGCTCCCAATTTCTCCCAGTGTTTGCAGATAGCGATCTTGAAGAACTCGTTGACTGGTTGAGCTTTTCTGCGCTTGACGTTCTCCTCATCTGCCACTTTCGACTGCAGAGCAAAGTCCGCTGTCTCCGGACACTCTTCCCTGGCTAACTTAATATGTCTATAGCGACAACTAGAGCCATGAGAACAGAATCCTTGCTTGTAGAAAGCGCACTCCACTCGTTCTTCGTCTGGAACGTGTCGGAATGGACACTCCGGCACCTGACACTCCATTCCCCAGCGACATTCAGGCATCTTGGACATATCATACTGGTGCAGGAACTCGCAGTTGTCGCCCTTCATGCACAGAGCGCGCAGCCAATGGCGACACACAACTGTGCCGCGTTTAAAATCTTTCTTGACTGGCTGGTGGCCGAACGTAGCACCGCCCACGCCTACTACAGCGCCGTCACGGTGGCTCCCACCGTCCATACGTTCGTCTCCATCTTCAGGCAACAACATCTCAAAGTCGAACGCCAGGCGTCGCTCCTCCTCGTCACGTAGCAGCAGCCCCAACACCATCGTTGCGACCTTCCTCTCTAATTAACATGTAAATAGTGTGGCATGTAATTTTCTCAAATTAATGGTTATTTCGAATAAAGGACGGTCCACTAATTTGTGATTCCGCACTCGGATGGACCACAAGGGAAAATACCCTAACAGGAAGATGGCTGCACCCACGAAGGAGCTCAAGGAATGGCTGGAAGAGTGGCCCGCAGTGCGTGAGCTGGTGGATGAGTTAGTGCTGAGTCTGAAGCGCAGGTAGGTCCTTTCTCTATGTGCAGATTAAAATGCTGCAGGCGAGAGATGAGTGAAGAACTAACTTGTATACATGATGTGTATACCTATAGACAGTTGCGTGGCTCGTATGAAACGGCCAAGATGACCACCAGCGTATTGAGCAAAGTGGTGCGTATACAGGATGACACTGAAGTGAATTTGAGGAGTTAAAGTTAACGAGGACTTTGTTGCAGCTGGAGACGGTGGAATGGTCCACGGCTGGAGAGATTCTTGAGAAGATCCGGCAATTGGGTCACATGCTCACCAAGGCCCATGCGCACGAGCTGGCCATTGGAAATGTAGTGCGTCGTGTGCTCTACATCATCCGCGAGGAACACTCGAACGCGCTTAAGCTATCGTCGGCTGATTCGGCCAATGGCAATGCAGTGGCGCCTGTATCGGGACCGCCTTCGAGTCGCAACAACAACTTATCACGTTCACTAGGCACAATCCTGACACCTGGCACAGACACGGACCTTTCGATCCCTATTGCAGACCTTAAGTTGGTGAGTTGGTCTGTTGCTTTTCCTGTTTTCAAGCTTGTTATTGATATGAGATGGTGTTCAGTCGGTGATGGAGGGAATTGCTGAACTCGTGGACGAAATTGACAGCCTGCACGTGAACATCGCCGATCAGGCTATGGAGTACATTCACACGGAGTATGTGATTATTGTTCATTTTTCAAGCTGTTGATCGATCCCTTTGCTTACATTCACTTGATGGTTTTAGTGAGGTGATCCTGACGTTTGGACTGTCGCTTTCGGTGGAGGCCTTCCTGAAGACGGCCGCTAAGAAGCGCTCGTTCAAGGTGATTGTGGTGGAGTCTGCACCATCACTGAATGGGCAGCGTATGGCACATGCTCTAGCGGAGAGCGGCATCCATGTTACAGTCATTCCGGATAGCGCTGTGTTCGCCTTGATGGCACGCGTGAACAAGGTGGTAGTGCCTGCTGCAGCTGTGGTCGCCAACGGTGGCCTTATTGCGCAATCTGGGCTGCAAAATATTGCTCTGGCAGCCAAGAAATGCTCTGTGCCAGTTGTCTGTGTGGCTGGTCTGATCAAGCTATCTCCGCTGTACGCACACGACCTGGACGTTCTAAGCGAGCTTCTTGAGCCGTCCAGCATCTATAACTACGAGGACACCGTGGACAACGTACGAACTGTCGTTTGTTTCCTGTATTTGCTGTTGAGTTACTGACATGCGCTCTTTTTGCTCTTCATAGCTGGAAGTGTTAAACCCGGCGTACGATTACGTGCCGCCCGAGTGCGTGAGGATTTTTATCACCAACACGGGAGCCCATCAGCCGTCGTACATCTACCGACTGCTTGCCGAGTATTACTCGCCGCAGGACTACCAGCTCAGCTAGATTTGTTTGTTGTGAAGCCAATACGCAGAAGCCACTTTGCTCTCCTTAGTCCAAAATCCAGCGCGTCTTATTCGGTTTGGTGCTGTAAAGGAACGGGTGGGAATGGTACATGCGCTGAATGACTGCTAGCTGCTGTGACACCAGCAAACCTTCTCCAATAAGGTCATCCAGGTCCTCCTCAAAACGTTCTTGCTCTTCCTCTTGGAAAAGACCCCGGTAGGCCTCGAACAGGTCTCGTAACTGGTGCAGTAGCAAAATGAGGAACCCAAGATCACGAACACCCAGCACTGCCTCATCACTCACGCCAGACCCGCGGTTCTGCTTGTTGAGGAGACGCTCGATGTCACGCAGGTTGTTGCGCAGGAACCCAGCAATTTCACTTGAGTCATAGTACAGTCGGTCACTCATGCGCTTGTAAATCATGTGAAAGGCCGAGGTCACTAACTTGTACAGCCCTCCAAAGGCGAGGAACGTCGGAATTGTGGCAAGAATCTGCAGATTGAGCTGGTTGGCGTGCATCAACTCGTCGATGGCACCCATAGCCACCATAAGCTCCTTCTTGATGAACTGGACTTGGATCAGCAGCATGCGGATAATATCTCCCGTCATTAGATTCTTCACAGCAGCTCCAAGCTGTTTCTCATACTGCAGTGACACCACCGACATGTCCATTTCGTCCATGATACGCTTCATTTCCACAGATGACACCTTGGGGTTGGTATCCTTGACGAAATCAGACAACATACGACGCAGACTCTCCTTCGTGTCCAGCAGCGCCATAGCATCCTGAATCTCCGGCTTCTGATTCAAGACCACTTCTCCGAAAATGGCTTGAAGCGGCTCAATCATGTGCTCATTCAGGAAGTCTTGCAGCGCTGCACGCATGGCAACAACTCCTGCTCGGAACTCCTTTTGGTTATTTACCACCCAGAAGCCTCCAGCAGTGAGGCAGATCGCCATGGTTGTAACTTGGAGCCACCGTTGGCGGATCTTAGAGGGAGGACGGCACAGAGACATAGCCGACTGAAAACACTTCGAAAACTGTGTCTGCGCGGTACGAAACACTGACAAATTATTCTCCACACGGCGCAGCGAGTTCATCACGTCTTCGCTCGAAGTTACTTCCTTGGAGCCTTTTCCAAAGATGTGTTCATCTATCAAACCATTCACTTCGTCAGTGTACAACCACAACATGCATCCCTCACCAAGGATCGAAGCTTACCGAAGTAGAATGCCATAAAGAGCAATGGGTCCTGGGACCTAAATGCTCCGTGTCCCTTCCGTGGTGGACGGATCCCATTGGTACTATACACAAGCTCCAGCAACGTCATGCCTTCTTTCATCCTGCTCGCCAATTGATCATAGTCCGTGAAATGATTCGAACACCTTGTCGTCAGCTCCTTCAACATGCCCAGCTTCCTCTACAGCAGCGGTAAAATACACAAACACTCCATTAATACCTTCATCACATCTTCGCAATCTCTATCCAACCAGTACCAAATGTGCTTCCAGTGTCTCCTCCAAGCTTCGAATCTTCTCTCCAATTGTAACCCTCTGCGCACGAGATAGCAACCATTGCATGGGTCCTCTCTGAATAATTTCACGCACCGTCCGCTTCTTTAACTGCTTCCAGAACACCACAGAGCGAGGCATGAAGTCAATCGTGCGCACTAAATCAACCAGTGCAGCGTGCAGTTGATACGTCGTCACGTGAGCCCACAGAAGTCGCAATCCATTCTCAATCACGACACTTTGTTCAGGTGAATACACCGAAGGTGTGCTATCACTTGCATACAATCGGTGATGTTGTAGCAAGTCTGAGACTTCAGTCAACGCCTTTTGAATGGCTGATGCAGCACTAGAAGGCACTGGGACACTGTAACATTGAGAGACGATAGCCAACGCGCGCGCCAGCTCGTCTGCATGGGCACAGCGATCCACAGAGCTGCGACCAAGTGATACAAGGTCAGCAATGACAGCAGAAGTCACCGCTTCATGCGTCGTAGGCGTCGGCACAGCAGTAATCACTTGGTCCATATTGATGCAGATTTGGATACGTCACTGATATTTTTTGTTGTTGGAAAAAGTCTATTTTATGTATTGTACCTTAAGTGAGAATGATGGCCATACGAGGACTGATAGTCATTCGAGGAAAGTTTTTTTTTCGGGATAACTCCTTATGAGTCTCTCCAGCCTAGATACTCTTGGGCGTATAACGTCAGTGAGCTGACAGGTCTCCTCGACGTAGGATTCGCCGGTTGAAGGTACGATGCATAGCATAGCATCTCCATGTTCTTGTGGAAAATGTTTTTCGCGGCGTTCACATCTCTGTCGAGCACAGCTCCACAGACCGTGCATCGAAACACGTGGTTCCCACCCAGATTGTCCTTGATTGCACCGCAGGAGGAGCACGTCTTGGACGTGTACTCCTCCTCGCATTCGATTACTCGTCCCCCCGCACGAGCCATCTTATACTTAAGCAGCAACTTGAACCGGTAGTGAGCCTGGGCCAGCATGGCTCTTGCAGTTGGACTCCGGATCTTCCTCTTCTGGGATGTCACCTTCTCTTCATCCGACGAAGTCTCGGGTGTAGCGTCTGTTGCTACGTCCACCAAGTGCTTTTGCACCATTTCCGAGGTCTGGAACGACGGCAGCAGCACGTTGTTGTAGTTTTTAGAGAACCAACTAGCCAGCTTATGGTGCATGTCGTTGACGACTCTCGTCACCTTCCGAGACGTAAACCGGATTCGCCGGCGCAACCGGTAGCGCTTCCGATGTCTCTTTGTCTTCGACTGGCGACGTCCTCGCTTGCGTCTGGAGGGAACTTCGTCGGGATGGTTACCCTTGCTCTCGTTATCCAAACCCGCCAGAGTAGACTTCATTGCATCCACCGCCTCAAACTTCTTCTTTAGCGTTGTCCCGGAGTCGTTCACACTGAATGTATGGCCTTCCGGGTCATAGACAGTCACGAAATTCCTAACTCCGGGGTCGATGGCGCATACACGAGTCGTTTCTGACTGAGGAAATGCCTTGTGTTGAGGAATGATAACGAAGTATTCGCCTTCGCGAAGGTGTTGCAAACGAACGAACATTGTGATCTCAGGTACCTTCTCGCGAACCTTGATCCCATCCAGCTTTCCGAAACCAAAGTAACTCGGTTTGAACTGAAGGCGACGCTCGTGTGGTGAAGCGCGAATAAGGGATCCGAGAAAGGCAACGTCGGGCCCAGAGAGAGTCGGATCAAGCGACAGGGGTCTCTGGTGAAGCAAGATGTCGATTGGTGACCCCAGATTGCGACAGCCGACGAATGGATCCAGGCTTGTAATCGTGTTGATCTCTCCAGTGGGCAAGTGCATGATGGGTGGCGACTCGACCGAGTGAAACTATGGGATCGTAGAGCTCCGCAGTACAGTCCCACGTAGTGACTCAACACCGGGAAAGAAGAGAACACCTTTCCTGAGATCGTACGAGAAATATCCGAGCTCGGAGGAGACCAAGGTATCAAGGCGGCGGATCGGGGCCGGTGCGATCTATTATGGATCGACAATGATCTGACCACGAGGGGCCGCAGAGGGGGCCAATATCCAACGATCAGCGGAGAATTCGCAAGATCAGCGACGGTACACACCGTGTTAAGCCGAAGGAGGTTCAAGGAGCACCTAAGGAGACTGCCATGCAGAGATCTTCCCAAGAGGAGATTCCTGACTTCGACGATGTTGGCAGCATCGGTCGCACGGGGAAGCGATCTTTAAGCTCAGGAAGACCATGACCTCGAATATCGACGACGCGGGGATGCAAGATTATGCGAGACAACTAGTGATCGGAGTCATTGTTCAAGATCGCTGATCAAAATCGCTGATCAGGGGTTAGGTGAGGTCGAGATCGGAGATCGGAAGAGCAGCTGTGTAGCCGGATGTCAGGTGATCGTAGGATAGCAGCTGAGGATGGGACTAGTAGACATTGGAATAACCATAAGGAGAATCAAAATTGCTCTGGACCTCACAAGTGCCTTCACTCAAGACCGGAATAGGGAACTACATTGGCCCACCGGGAGAAGAGAGCAAGCATAGAGGTTATAAATGGCTAATATATTGGCCAGTTTTACCCTATCTAGTGATCTATCCATCAAGTGCTTATTACGGATCGGAAGGAATTGGCTGCTTGGCTGGACGATCCCGTCGACTCTCAACAGGTGTCTGGGCGCAAGTGGCGATCGCGATCGGCCTCAACAAGATTTTGGCCAGATCCGCTCCACCACACTCGTGCACCACTTGAACAGATCTCGCTGCGAACTCAATGATATTGGAAGTGGCGAATTTGCTTTTGAAGCGCATATCTGGAAAGGAAGTTTTCTCATTCTTCTTTAGCTTGGAGAAAAAAACTGCTAAGAACGATTTCACTCCCTTCATGAAGTCTCGGTACGCGGAGTCTCTGACTTCGTCTGGGACTTCCCGATGTCGCGCCAACCCCTTCTTGTTCCTGGAGTACTTGTCCATGGTGCCGAGCCTTGCTATCGGGCGGTACGCCTCTCCTAGTTGTCTCAACGTCATCTTAACCTTCTTGTCGCGGGTTGCGAGACGCGTAGTTAGGTCCTCCTTGGACATTGCCACCATTTTGTTGTACATTGCTCGGTTGGCCGCGAACAACTGAACAAGTTTCAGCTTCTGTTCTTTCGTGGGGTAAAGTCGCAACTTGGAAATGCTGTTGACCTTGGTATCATCATCACCTACGTCACCGATTTCCGCCAGCTCGTCAGTTATGTGTCGGGCGGTACCGGGCTGGAGGCATGGAGTTTGTCCTCCAGGAGCCGGTTCGATCTTCATCAATGAAGTTATCCACTTGGAACCACGACGTAAGCAGCGGTTCGACCACGCACCGACCCTTTGGCTTGATAGGTTTCTGCACCGAAGTCAGCCGTTGCCTCTCTGGCATCCACAAGTCCGTAGCAACATCTCGCTTGAACCACACACTCGAGTGTACCAACTCTGCTTTGGGTCGTTTCCGCTCGTTGGGCTTGCGTTTTCGTCTTGGTCTGGATTCGTCGTTGTCTACTTCTTCAGTGATCGATCTCTTTCGAGAACGGGCAGAAGGCCGAAGTTTCATTTGTTGCAGCAAGGACTTCTCGACGTCTGGCAAATCCAAGAATGACAAGTTGAAAGCAAGTTTGGAGTGTACCCAGAGTCCACAATGAACCCAGCTACATGTGCATGCGTGCCAACCTCCCACTGCAGCTGCAGTCTTCTTGAATATCCGCACGCAACTGGCTGTGCAGTGCACAGCCTCGACTGCTGCATCCAGCTCCGAAGGTTCTCCAATGCAGAAGGCTGGTCAACCGAGCTACCGGTGCGTACGTGCGCCAAAAGGTTCTGTGACTACTGCAACCCTCCAACTTGACTGCGGGGAAGGGGGTGATGCGACGCGTACATTCACAGAAAACGAATTCCCATCGTACTGAGGCATTAGTACTTCAGAAGTAGTAGTTTTTTATTATTAGGTTGGGCGGGGATAACTGCTCTCTCTGCACACAGCTCTGGTCACAAGGAACGTCAGCTGTGCTGGCGTGGGGCATTAGTAAACGAGTTCAATTCCTTCCACCGATGGAAAGGATGGAGCTAGACACGGCCATGCAGGACGAATTGGACCTCATGCCGTTGCCTCCGCTGTCTCCGAGTATGGAGCTCGCGTTCTCAGAAGCGCTTCAAGATTTATCCGAAATGGAAAAAGTCGAAGAGTCCGTGGTGGTGAAGTTGGAAACGTCGGTAATGCGTCACGATTGGGTCAAGGCTGAAGAATGTACGGATTCGATGAACTTGAGAATGGCAACGCCTCCCCCATCAGCTTCGAGGCCGGGGGAGGTTGTAGGTATGAGTCCGTGTGAAAAGAGTCAAGCGACGTTCAAAGACTCTGCAGAAGCCAAGAGAGCGAGGCGTTCGGCTATTGAGAAGAAATCCAGGCAAAGGAGACAGGAGATGCTTGCACGGATGAGGGGAGAGGTGAAACAACTTGAAGACGTATACACGGAGATGGTAATGAGGAGTTCCGGTGCGAACCCACAGGGTACAGATGATAGAGGTGCTTCCAGACCTATCTCCTCGGCTACGATGGATGAGTTACAGCGCAAGTATTCGGAACTGTCACTAATTGCACATGCACTAGAGGAGGATCAAGCTTCTCTTCGCGAGCTGCTCCAGACTCATGAGAATTTCCAAAAGGCGGTGGGAAAATTATCAGAAGAAAAACAAGCTGAACAAGCGCTTTGGGACAGCGGCATCCCTCCAAGCTCTTCCTTTACCGTTCCATTTCGCCAGTATTCCGAAGACGAGTGCTTTGCGATCGTACGACAGTCCTACCAAGAGATTGCGCGGTTCCTCGAAGCAGATAATTTTGAAACTACTGGTGCGAGCTTCATGGGTTGGACAGACAAACGCAAAGTGGATCACGAACTTCAAGCGCTTCAATTCTGCTTCACGAAGAAATTCCCTCTAGAATCTGCGGGGGATTTACTATCACAGACATGGAATATCTTCTCGAACGGTGACAAGATGGCAGCGATGTCGTTCGACAGATCCGTCCGCACTCGTTTTGAAGTGCTCCAAGTCGTCAATGACAATTTGATCATTATTCGCCGAGACCATAAGATCCCTAGTATGCCGATGACATTTTTCTCGGTCCAGATTATTTTCCGACTTCAAACAAATGAAGGTTTCACGATGTGCAGTCGAACAATTCAGGCTCCTGAAATCGAGAATGCTAAGGAGTCTCACGAGTACTTCTACGACGCTTTCCACTGGTACGCGTTCTTGCATCGCTCATGTTTCGAAATGATATTCTAACCATTGTTGCAGGACTCGCTTCAACCATTTATACGACGAACATGGGAATCCTGCCGGTTGTGAAATTGTGGCAGGTGGATCTATCAAAGATCAACACCAGCTGCAGTCTAGGTATTGGCTGTTTGAGCTTATTTGCTCCGTTTTGCGCTGGGAAAATGCATGCGTTGCGCCCTTATTGCTCAAACATTTTTGAGCATTGTTATTATTACGTGTAGCAGCACACGGATTTTGATTGCTTTGTTTTGTAGTAGTACGATTTCGATTTCGGTAAATACAGCATCATGTGACCTTGATGTAAAAGCTTTCGAACCGGAACGCAGATAGGTCAAGGTTGAACATGATAAAAACCACTGAGCAAAGAAAAATGATGATGCTACAAAGGGTAAACAAATTCCGTTCATTGCTCAGTGTTTTCGTGAAGTGACCATCAAACGAAAACACTTTACGCTGAGAACGGGTACGGGTACTTGCAAGTAAGCGACTTGCACTCCTCCATTTCCGAAGAGCGTAGTTGTTAGCCTCACGCCACAACATTTACCATCCCCAGCCTCCCCAACCACCGAGGCCGCAGCAACCACCCCAGCCTCCGCCCCAGCGTCCACCCCATCCGTATCCACCCCAAGGACCTCCCCATCCCCAGAACTCCTTCTTCTTGTTTCCGTCGATAGATTTCTCCGCAGTTGTAGCCGTCTCGACGGGTGAAGCTGCAGCACGTAACGCAGGTTGGTCGGCAGCAGCAACGTTCGCGACAGCAATGGCAGCGACAATGGCGAGAGCAGTGGTTTTCATGGTCTTGATAGGTTTCTTGGAAGAAGGTAGTAGTTGAGCTACTCGAAGCAAATTGCGTTATGACAAACTTGTGGTGTTTGGATATACTCTGAAGAATCAACTTGCATCTATCATTCATAATTGACAATATTCACGCTTTTCCAGCCTACAGAGTCGATTTTGCTACGACATTGATGATTTTGACGGTGAGTAGAATTTCCTGGTAAAGTTGTGAACTCGGGAAGACATCTAGCCTCAACAAGAATGATAGAAGCTAATAGACAACAACTTCGGGACTCGCTAACCAAAAGCCATAACGCAATCTGCGTTCGAGTAGCTCAACTACTACCTTCTTCCAAGAAACCTATCAAGACCATGAAAACCACTGCTCTCGCCATTGTCGCTGCCATTGCTGTCGCGAACGTTGCTGCTGCCGACCAACCTGCGTTACGTGCTGCAGCTTCTCCCGTCGAGACGGCTACTACTGCGGAGAAATCTATCGACGGAAACAAGAAGAAGGAGTTCTGGGGATGGGGAGGTCCTTGGGGTGGATACGGATGGGGTGGACGCTGGGGCGGAGGCTGGGGTGGTTGCTGCGGCCTCGGTGGTTGGGGAGGCTGGGGATGGTAAATGTTGTGGCGTGAGGCTAACAACTACGCTCTTCGTAAACGGAGGAGTGCAAGTCGCTTACTTGCAAGTACCCGTACCCGTTCTCAGCGTAAAGTGTTTTCGTTTGATGGTCACTTCACGAAAACTACGGATCAATAAACAGATCGTTTTTTGCGTTTTGAGAGCAATAGTATTGCAAAAAACGTTTAACTTATTTCTGATGCAATGAGCACAGCCTACGGCTAACTTTGTTGGCATTTCCATTTTTGTCAGGTATGCTTTTAGGGACTATCCTACTCGGAGTATTTCCTTCCTCAGAACGTCTTACCCAACTCATCTGTATTACGTGTTTGGAATTGTAAACACCGGCCACGCATGCTAACAGGCACTTATCGTCCTCAACGACATCCTCACTCTCTGCCCGCATCACTCTGTGTCTAGATCTGGCATTTCTCATTTCGCATCATATCGGCAGAAATTGAACTTGGCTTTGAGCAGAGAGATCTGCCGATGTCGTCTGCCATGGAAATCGTTCTATCAAAAGCGTTTGCCGACACTTCGGAGATGGAAGTGAGAGACGATCTGGTAAAAATGGAGAAGTCGAAGCCGAAGTACGATGGGAATTCGTTGTCAGTGAATGTACGCGTCGCGTCACCCCCCCTTCTCCGCAGTCAAGTTGGAACACGAGGACCAGATTGGGGTATTAGCCCAATCGAGAAGGGTATCGCCACTTCCAAAGAGTCTGCAGACGCCAAACGAGCGAGACGTTCGGCAATTGAGAAGAAATCCAGACAAAGGAGACAAGGAATTCTGGGTCGGATGAGAGAAGAGGTGAAACAGTTGGAAAATGTATATGCTGACATGGCCAAGAAGAAGGAAGGAGGTGTCGTTGGATTAATTCAGTGGCGCACTTTGAACGGTTCTCAATTGGATTCTCGGAGCTCACTCTTGTTGCACACGCCCTTGAGCAAGACCAAGCTGCACTTCAGCAACTTCTTCATGAGTATCAAAACTTTAACCAAACACTGAGGAGCTTGCCATCAGAGACACGACTTGAAGACGCATTCGCGATTTGGGATAGCGGTGTGCCCTTCAGCTCATCATACGCTGCAAAATTCCGCCCATTGACCATGGCAGAAGGTTACTCGTTCGTACGTGACTCTTACGATGAAATCCTGAAATTTACCGACAATGAAAATTGTGAGACGACGGGCACGAGCTTCATGGGCTGGACAGACAAACGCGTATTCGACCAGAACGCACAGTCGGTGCAGTACAGCTTCACGAAACAATTCCTGTTTGAAAGAGCAGAGCGGGTTTTCCAGAAGAGCTGGGACACGTTTTTAGATGGACCCGAGCTGGAAAAATTGGCATTTGACAGTTCTGCACAGACCCGTTTCGAAGTGCTGCAAGTTCTGAATGACGACCTCCTGGTAATTCGTAGAGACCACCGAATGCCAAGATTTCCGATGACCTTCACGTCGATACAGATTCTGTTCCGCTTGGAGACCCCTACGGGATACACGCTGTGTATTCGCACGATCTCATCACCAGAGATCAAAAACGCGCTTGAGCCGCACGAATTCATGATAGACGTCTTCCACTGGTAAATTACTCGCTGATGGTCGAATTTTCAGGATTCAATCTAACTTTTGTCGTGACATCGAATTTTCGTTCAGGACGCATTTCAACCGGCTGTACAACGAATTTGATGAACCAGCAGGCTGCGAAATCGTGACGGCAGGGTCGATCAGCGACCACAACCGCCTCAAGGCCAACTACTGGTTGTTTGAGATCGTTTGCTCCGTCTTGCGCTGGGAAAACTTAACGATCGCACCGGTATTTTTGCTTCAGACATGAGCTAGAAGTACAAAAGTTGCTGTTCAGCATTTGTCCGAACTCGGGGAAATTCTTTGGTATCTGGCCGAATTGCCAGCGTTGTTGACTCATTCGCCGGCGCTATGTGCCTACATTTCCTATCCAACTGTACAATTGCTTTGCGATCCCGATTCGAGAAGTACAGAGCTACCACGAGTTGACTACTATGGTTTAAATTCCGAAATACATGTATTACAGCTTGTCATTTGTAGCTTTGCCAAAAGAAAAGAAACAGTAGGGACAGGTCCAACTCAGTGACGGCTAAGCTGTACGTGCAGTACGCTTCTCACTCTCTCGGAGCATTCATGCACAAGCACCTACATGCATCCTTAGCATCGCGTACGAAACGAATTCGCCGTATCGCGACACGTCCGTCCAGTGAGCGGTGCCCAATGCATCCCAAAAGACATTGTATAATTTCTTTCTGAGGCCAAACCCCCTAAGCAAAACTTCAGTGCAGCTACGAAAGCAGAAAGCACCGGAAAGTTTCCTGTTGCACACACTTGGACACAAAGCAAAAAGACATTCGTGTGCACTGTTCAGCCCTGTAGACGGGTAGTGTCTGTCTGGCTGGTCTGACGAGATATTATTTATCGTTATGGAGTCATCAGTTCAAAAAAAAACGCAGTCTTGCAAAATCTGCTACCGATCTAAAAGATCATCTTCGGCTGCCATCGCCGCTGCGCTGATGTCGTTTTCTGAGTGCCCTGCAGCCATTCACCCCTCAGCTCAATGCACATGTTCAGCAGTGACGACCAAAACCTTGCGGATACACTGGGCCATATAAAAAATGTCCACTCCAGTCCCACTCTAAAAAAAAAGCCGCACTAATTTTTAGCCACTTGACACAAAGCAATTGGCTTCCCATTCCTCCGAGCACTTTCCCTCTGGCGCCAGGCAACAGCCGGACAATCATTCCCACATTGTGCCAATGTCCGCGAGCGAGGAGCTGCTCGAGCGACTGGAGCTCACGGCACTGCCGCCACTGTCTCCCACTATGGAGCGCGCCTTCTCGGAGGCTTTTGCGGACATGTCGGAGCTGGAGAAGACTGAAGACGCTGCTGTGATCAAGTTAGAGAGGCCTTCCGAGAATCTACACCCGCAGAGTGATGATGATGCGCTGCCAACCAAGAAACACGCAGCCTCGTCACCGTCTCCTGCGTCGATGGCTTCGGCGTCACATAACCAACAGAAGCACAAGAGTGAGATCAGGAGTATGAGCCCAAGTGGATCCAAGAAGAAGGACTCGGCCGAAGCCAAGAGAGCTCGACGCTCTGCAATTGAGAAGAAATCGAGACAGAGACGACAGAATATTTTGAAAAGAATGAGGGATGAAGTCAAGCAGTTAGAAGAGATGTACGCTCAAGTGGCCATGCAGAAAGAGACAGGAAGTCCCATTATGTGGCAGGGATTCAGTTTGGCCAAGTTGACTCAAGGTTACAGCGGAGAGAGTTCGTCTATGGATGAACTCCAGCAGAAATACTCAGAACTGTCACTTGTAGCTCATGGATTGAAGGAAGACCAGGAAGCCCTGCAGAAATTGCTGCATCAACATGAAGAATTCCAGAAGACAGTCAGAAGCTTGTCGGATGAAGACATGGAGGAAAGGAACTACATCTGGGACACAGGCGTCCCGCCCAGCTCATCGTTTAAGGCGAACTTTAAGAAGCTGACCATGACCGAGTGCTACGCGTTGGTACGGGATACGTACGAGGAGATTCAGAGATTTAACAACGGGCACTTCGAGACAACAGGAGCCAACTTTATGGGCTGGACAGATAAAAGGAAGTACGACTCGAGGACAGGAGCCCTCCAGTACGGCTTCACCAAGACGTTCCCGCTCGAGTCGCCAGAGGGTTTGCTCATCAAAACGTGGGAAATGTTCATGGATGGGCCCAAGTTTAAACACATGTCTTTCGACCGGAATGTGAACATGAGATACGAGGTGCTGCAGCAGATGAACGATGACTTAGTGATCGTCCGCCGAGATCACCGGATCCCGAAAATCGAGACGACCTTCGCCACGATTCAAGTGATTTTCCGGCTGCAAACACCTTCAGGCTACACACTATGCATGCGAACGATCTCTTCACCAGAAATCCAAGGCGTGCAAGACCCTAACGAGTACTTCTACGAAGTTTTCCACTGGTACGTTACTATAGACAACACACGTGCGTTGGGTTGATTCTAACAGTTTTTCCCCGTTTCGTCTGCAGGACTCATTTTAACCGACTGTATGACGACCACGGCAATCCTGCAGGCTGCGAGCTCATCGCTGCTGGCTCCATCGAAGACCAGAACCAACTAAAGTCGACGTATTGGCTGTTCGAGCTCGTGTGCTCCATTTTGCGCTGGGAGACGGCGTGCGTGGCGCCGCTGTTCCTCAAACAGATTTAGTCATCCCCTTAGAACCTTACTACTGCGTAGTACACCATTTATGGCTGTTGCGTGCCGTCACCAACGGCGAAAAACTCTCGCATTATTACCGTCACCCTCGAATCGAGGATCTAGATTACGAGCTCTCATACTGGGAGATAGATAAAAAGGTCCGACATCACCTTATCGGAAGCCGGTGTCACATCGTCAATCGACTTACATATTGGAGACCATAAAGGCTAAGGCATCTCAAAAGAAGTAGAGCGATGACAATGCAGGACGAACGCAAGGACAACGTCCCTCTCGACCCGGTAGAGATAGAAGCTCTACCTCCACTGTCCCCGACGATGCAGCGTGCGTTTCTAGAGGTGTTCGGCGACGAACAAGTCAGTGACGGGGAAGAAGTGAGTCTTCGTCAATGTGATGCGAGTCCGGCGCAATGGACGTCACTGCAAGTGTCCGCAGCTGTTTCCCCAAGTCTAGAGGCGATGACTGCACCGTGGCAAGAGAGTTTAACCACTATGAGTCCAAGTGAGATGAAAGGGAGTGCAGATGATTCTCCTGAGGCCAAGAGAGCTCGACGTTCAGCTATTGAGAAAAAGTCGCGACAAAGAAGGCAACATGTGCTGAGTCGCATGCGTCAAGAGGTGAAACAGCTCGAGAACGTGTACAATGCGATGGCAAAGAAACAAGAAGCTGATGCTAAAGTCGAGTCGAGTGTTAACATTCGCAGTTTGCAGCACAACTACTCGCAATTGTCACTGGTGACACAAGCACTAGAGGAAGACCGAGTGAAGATGCTCAAGCTGCTCGAAAGCCACGAGGTGTTTCAACGCACGGCGGAAGCTATGGCAAGAAGAGGAACTCGTCGTCGTGGAGATCTTGAGAACGAGAAGAGCGAGAATGGTCACGTTTGGGACACTGGTGTGCCTCCGAGCTCGTCATTTCAAGTGCAAATACGACAACGCTCGCCTGCAGAATGCTACGAGTTGGTCCGCGAAACGTACGAAACTATCAAGCGCTTTGACGACGGTGGACACTTTGTGTCGACAGGTGCAAATTTCATGGGCTGGACCGACAAGCGCAAGTACGACGAGACTCAAGCTCTACAGTACGGCTTTGCCAAGACTTTCCCTCTGGAGAGCGCCGAAGGACTGCTCATGCAGACGTGGAACGTCTTCTGCCATGCAGACACAATGGCCCACTTGTCCTTCAACGCATCCGTGACGACGCGCTTCCAGATTGTGCAGAAGCTTGGCGACGACCTGTGCATCATCCGACGAGACCACACGATCCCCAGCTTGCCACTGAATTTCGTTACGGTGCACATTGTTTTCCGACTACAGACTCCTACAGGCTATACGCTGTGTATGCGAACCGTCCCAGCGCCAGAATTGAAGGACGCGCTGGAACCGCACGAGTTCTACTACGACGTGTTCCACTGGTACGTCCGTGGTGCTGATTCAGCACTGCTGAAGCTCTTTGAAACGAGTCTCATCAAGTATTGTTTAACATGCGGAATCTTGTGCTTTGCAGGACCCACTTCAACCACGCCGTCGACGAGGACGGTCGTCCTGCGGGCTGCGAAATCTCTACAGGTGGCTACATCGCCGACGTCAAACAACTCGTGTCCAAGTACTGGTTGTTCGAGCTCGTCATGTCCGTGTTGCGCTGGGAGAACATGTGCGTGGCTCCGCTCTTCCTCAAATGTGTATAAGCAACGAAAACTTTTGCATATTATTGCCACTACCAAATCATAATGTGTCTAATGCACTTGCAACACTCATCGCTTAGCTCCGCTGTTGTCATGGCACGTGCCCGCAGCTGGCGTTTCATCCAATCACGGGGCGTAGACTGCACCTTTCCTTCTCTTTCCCCCGCCAGCATTCGATGACGCAATGGGGACTCAAACACAAAGCGAAGCCAAGCAGGTCAAGCGGAGTGACCCCCTCCTGCTCTCTTGTCTACTGTAGATCAGTGTGCGTTTACAGTCAATTTCACCAGTGATGAACACGTTTTCCCTAATGAACTCGCTTTGTTGCAACTGTTTTTTCGGTGTGAGATCAGACGCCTGACTCAATGGAGCTCGTTGCCCCGCAACCACACGTGCAATTGCGCGGAAACCAATTTGACAATGCTCAAAGCTTTTCGGAGCACAATGATAAAACGATTGGCGAGACGAGGAAACCTGCCAAGGCCAAGAACAGCAACGCCAAAGCAACGGATGCTGATGCACGTGCCAGACGCTCCGAGATCGAAAAGAAGTCGCGACAACGGCGACAGGGATCGATTAAAGTGATGCGAGATGAAGTGAAGGTACTGGAACGTGAGTATTTAAGACTGGCGTCCCGTGCGGTCAAGGCGTCAAGTGATGCTACCACTTCGGAAGAAGACAGCAGTGACACCGATCAACATGAACGTGGTATCCTGCTGGACCCTACACAAGTGCAGACGCTGCGGAAGAAGTTCCTGCGTCTCTCGTCGGAAGCGGCGGCGCTACGCAAAGAGCAGAAACAGCTCCACAAGATCCTGAATGTCCAGCAGCTATTCCGGGATTCTTCCCTGGCATTGGCGGCGGAGTTTGCAGGGGCCGACACTGACCCGAGGTTGAATGCTGTACACCATGCTCACTTTGAGCCTCTACCCACGGGAACGTGCTTCTCTATCATGCGCGACTCGTACGATGTCATCACGCGGTTCGAAGCGGGCCAGGATTTCGTGACGACGGGATCGTCGCTTTTTGGCTGGAGTGATCGTAGACGCCTCGACGACGACGAATCCAAGATGATCTTCTGTTTCCGCAAGCTCTTTGAGAACCAGAATTGCGAACGGTTGATGGAGGAGTCCTGGCGCACATTTTCAGACCTGGAGTTCATGAGGCGCGTTGTGTTCTCGTCCAAGGTGGACCTGGATCTGGAAATCTTGCAGGTCGTGAACCGCGATGCTCTCGTAGTACGCCGCCATACTAATTACCGCGCTATGGGGCGCAGTTTCCACACCGTTTACCTGCTTTTCCGACTGCAAACTGCCACCGGCTACACAGTTTGTTTCCGCACGATTCCAGCGCCCGGTATCCAGCAGGCTCTGGGTGAAGGTGAAGCGTGGATTGACCTCTTCCACTGGACGACGTTGTCGCGCGTGCCCGATGCAAATGGAATGTTGACTGGGTGTGAGATCTCGTTTGGCGGGTCCATCGGAGCCGGGGTCATGAATTTCGCAGCGCACTGGATGCTCGAACTCATCATGACCGTTGTGCGCTGGGAAAACGCCTGTGTCGCACCGCTCTTCATCAAGTAGTTTTTGCAGTGTAATGCCATTCGTAGTGCTGCATCAAATGCATGTTGAAGTGAATCTTGGCAAACTTGCCATGTAGCCATCTCACATCACTGTTTCCAACACGGATGGATTTTCACGACTGTCAAAGATCCCAGACAAGCGCTATGTGGCTTTGCTCGATGCGATATGCAGGGTCTGCTTGACTAGCATCGCTATAGTGGTGACATCCGCTGAGAACGCACGCGGTGCCGCTGGTGAAATGGCGGGCACAATTTACGTTTTGCCATCGACACCTCGATCGACTGTCGATTCGACAAGCAACACCAACAATCGACGTTGTCAAACGTACATATCGAAGCGGTCTCAACACTAAAAAAGAAACCTTTGCAATCTACCGACATACATGTACAGGTGATCATTGTGCAAGGCAACAGAAGGCAATGCTTTCGTGCCGGAGCAAGTTTTTACCGGTGTAATCTCCTCGACCGTTTGGTTGGGCTGGATTTTCGCGTGATGTCGGCACTGCGGATCAGGCGGAGATGCTTTGGATGCTAATCATTCTCCAATTGGTCAAAATCCGTTTCGAAACGACACATATCCAGCTCTTTGCACAGCATTGAAACTGACTCGTTCAGCATACAAACTTCCAGTCTAATTCATCGCAAACAAACAAGAGGTCTCCGAGGTCTTGGCCATCGCCATCATTTCCCGTTTTCCGCTAGACCTCCGACTTGGGCCAGAAACGTACAGACTAAACTACCAGACAATATGGACGATGAGTGCGATATGCTCGAGTGCTGCCTGTGCGGCGCCCTCTGCGGTGCCTGCTGTGCCTCTGCCGCTTCGGACGGAGACGACCGTCGCCGCAATGGCCGCTACTCTGACGACTACCGTAACCAGCAGCCCGTGTACGTGCAGCCCGTAGTGGTGCAACAGCAGCCGGGCTACGGCCCTCCGCCTCCTGGCCACTACGCCCCGCCTCCTGCAGGCTACGCTCCGCCCCCCGGAGAGTACCACCAGTACCCGCCCCAGCAGTACCCCCCTGGACAGTACCCACCTCAGCAGCAGTACCCGCACAAGTACTAAGTTGCGGCACAGTCAAGAGGAGAAGCACACAACTTGACTGCCAAGAGAAGAGAAGAAGAGAATTCCCGTTACACTTGGAATGGAACGAACGGACCGAGAGGGAAGAGATAAAGACGCAGTGAAGTTATTTTGTTGAGTTTCGTCTTGATCGGACGCACTGAAGAAGACGCTGCACGGCGTAGGTGTGACATAACTGCTAAGATTATATGATTTTTTTTTTTGCTAATGCTTGTGGTGTTGTCGGTTGGATGGGCGAGACTGTCTTCGTGCGCTAGTTGTAGGTCGAAGTTGACATGATATGTTGTTGTGTCGCCAGGTCCGACGAAGCTCTACTGGTAACGACAACCAAAAGTGCAGGCTTTACAATGTACTCTCGAGTCGAGAGTAACACGGTACGAGACGGTTGAAAACTATCGGCGAATTGCCACCTGGGGATAATTCATGCAGCATAACCGTGATTCCTTTCAGACAACAAAAACACCATGCTTCAATGTCATGAAAAAAGTTTCGTTCATTGGTAAGTCCAAAGTTCTAAGCTCGAACGGAACGAATGCTTTTAAGTAGGTAGCCTGGTACTGTTCCACAACATTTACCAGCCCCAGCCTCCCCAACCACCGAGGCCGCAGCAACCACCCCAGCCTCCGCCCCAGCGTCCACCCCATCCGTATCCACCCCAAGGACCTCCCCATCCCCAGAACTCCTTCTTCTTGTTTCCGTCGATAGATTTCTCCGCAGTAGTAGCCGTCTCGACGGGTGAAGCTGCAGCACGTAACGCAGGTTGGTCGGCAGCAGCAACGTTCGCGACAGCAATGGCAGCGACAATGGCGAGAGCAGTGGTTTTCATGGTCTTGATAGGTTTCTTGGAAGAAGGTAGTAGTTGAGCTACTCGAAGCAGATTGCGTTATGGCTTTTGGTTAGCGAGTCCTGAAGTTGTTGTCTATTAGCTTCTAACATTCTTGTTGAGGCTAGATGTCTTCCCGAGTTCACAACTTTACCAGGAAATTCTACTCACCGTCAAAATCATCAATGTCGTAGCAAAATCGACTCTTTGGGCTGGAAAAGCGTGAATATTGTCAATTGTGTATGATAGATGCAAGTTGATGCATCAGAGTATATCCAAACACCACAAGTTTGTCATAACGCAATCTGCTTCGAGTAGCTCAACTACTACCTTCTTCCAAGAAACCTATCAAGACCATGAAAACCACTGCTCTCGCCATTGTCGCTGCCATTGCTGTCGCGAACGTTGCTGCTGCCGACCAACCTGCGTTACGTGCTGCAGCTTCACCCGTCGAGACGGCTACTACTGCGGAGAAATCTATCGACGGAAACAAGAAGAAGGAGTTCTGGGGATGGGGAGGTCCTTGGGGTGGATACGGATGGGGTGGACGCTGGGGCGGAGGCTGGGGTGGTTGCTGCGGCCTCGGTGGTTGGGGAGGCTGGGGCTGGTAAATGTCGTGGAACAGTATCACTTGAAAGCATTCGTTCCGTTCGAGCTTAGAACTTTGGATTCACGAAAAACTTACCAATGAACGAAACTTTTTTTCATGACATTGAAGCATGATATTTGAGGAGTTAATGGGCATCGTGGTTACGTTCTCTCTTCTACCGTTGTTGATTTCTGCAGAGATCATTCACGTAAGTTTACTGTTTTAAAGTCTTTTGAGTTCCTGGTGCTACATGTAGTCAGGGCCTTCAAGTTGAAGCCATAATTTTAAACCTACTATAATGACTTCAAACAATTATACATTCTGATCGATAAGTCAAAAGTTTTGCTCAAGCATTTTGTTTGGTGACAAGGGATCCATCGCTATGAGCTCTATCCAGGACGCCGCCGAGGCGCAGAAGACGTACGTTGTGTCTATATCTATACGATCACCTGCTCTTTAGCTCTTGTCTAACCGCTAGTATTCTCCCGCAGCCTTGGAAATGAGGAATTCAACCAGAAGAACTTCGACAAAGCCATTGAATGCTATTCAGAGGTAAGTCTTAAACTACAAAAAAGAGGGAGTACTTATTATTATTAACATGTTGCTTGTGCACAGGCTATCCGTCTCGACCCAGAAAATTTCGTGTACTATTCGAACCGCAGTGCCGCCTATGGAGCTGTTGGAAACTGGGATCAGGCTGAAAAGGACGCACAGGAATGTGTGAAGCGGAACCCCAAGTTCGCCAAGGGTTATCACCGTCTGGCCAATGCTCAGCAGCAGTTGGGCCGCAAGAAGGAAGCTATTGATACGCTTAAGACAGCTCAAAGCACGGCCAATGAACCGGAGAAGGTCCCTGGGATCAAGAAGCTGCTACGTCAGCTGAATCAGGAGATGGCGCCCAAAAGCTCTGCAACGCCAACCCAGGGAGGGCGTCAAGTGCCAATGCACATTGCGAAGGAATTGCAGGAGCTCCAGCCACAGTTCCAGAAGATCCAGCGAGAGCTAGAACAGATCGAGTCCAAGTTACAGGCTTACGCCAGGCAGAAGAAGCGTCTGGCACTCGTTGAGCGCGAAGTGGCAGACCTGCCTGAAGGAACAAACACGTACCGAAGCATTGGTAAGATGTTTCTGCAAACAGACCGTAACGAGAACGCTGCTGCGATGAAGAGCGAGGAGAAGAACGTGGATGAGCAAGTGTCGTCGCTCGAGGCCCGCAAGAACTACCTCAACCGTCAGAAGCAGTCGGTGCAGGACAACATCACGGAGCTGTTGGCGCAATGCACTTAAATCCAAACAAGCAACTACAGTAGTGCATGGAATGTGATAGTTGATTCGTTTCAGCGGTCATGGGGTAATTCCAATCGGGTGACTAATAGATACGGGACCGCTTGCCAGCTACCAGCAATGCAGCAGCCTTTAATCTTGGACACGAAGTTAAGCTTCTTCCTCTTCCTCCTCTGTCGTGAGCTGTCACCGCAAAAGTGTAGGTCAGTTTAATTGACACTCCATGGTTCGGGTTACTTACGCGTTTGTTAAGCTCCTCGACGGTCTTGATGAGTTCTGCGTTCTTCTTCTTAAGCTCTTCGTTCTCAGCTCGTAGTGCGTCAACATCGATGCCTGTTGGAGCTCCCATGAAGCGCTTGACGTAATCCACGGCGTTCGGAGGTTTGTCCGATTCCTCATAGAGTCCCACCAGCACTTTTGTCAATGCATCAACAACGCCACTTTTCTCCAGATATTTCCGAAACTCCTCCTTCTTCGAGTCGGGTGTCTGCAATTTGGGAGGCATTGTTAGGACTAAAAGAGAATCATTTTAGGACAGGAATTGTAGGACGGACCTGATACGTGGCAGTGCTCATGTTTTGGCTCGTCTCTGGTGTCGACACGTCAGTGGAAAAGGATACACGTCCAGCAGGAGATGAAGGCAGGCGCTTTGCGGCTACGAGCGCGTCGGCTGTTGTAGTATCCCGGACGCGACTCGACGGTAAAGTTTCGCTTAGCTTTTAGTGTCTCTTCGCGGATGTCGTTGCGAGTTTAGGGGCTTCAAGTGTGTCTTGAGTTTCGAAGGTTGCAACTTTAGGGGCTGTCATCCTTCCTGTGTCCAATCACAAAGTGCCACGCATGTCTATCATCTCTATCAACAACGGGACACTTGACATCGGACAGTCATTTCACCGGCTGGTTTTTCCCTCACTCCGCAGCTTCTGCGCACGTGGCACAGACTTAGGAGCGAGCTGGGGGCATCTTGTAGCTCTTCACAGCTCCACTTCGCCTCTTTCACCCCCTCGCACGTGTGTCCAGACCCCGTATTGAGGCTCTAGACGCACCGGAGCGGGCACTTGACCGGGCGCAGACGCCAAAGACGAAGGACCAGCGACTCCACAGTGCGCAGGGCGACGCGGCTCGCGAGCGCAAGCGAGACCGAGCCATGCAGGCGCTTCAAGACGCGCAACAGCGCTTCAATGACCTTGTGAACAATGACGTAAGGCGTGGACTGTTTTGGTTGCAAACCCTAATTCAAACCCTAATTTTTTTTCATTGTGTATAGTGGCCTGAACGCGTACCTGTTGAGTCCATGCCAGACTACGACCCGACTTACATGAAGGAAGGCTTCTTACAGAAGAAAGGACAGAGACTCAAAGGCTGGAAACGCCGTTGGTTTGTCTGTGATGGACGTACACTGTCCTACTACATTTCCAGGAAGGACCGCAAGCCTAATGCTGTGATCCCTTTGGAGGGATGCACTGTGCAGGATGGAGGTCTAAGTGAGACGTGGAACTCGCCACGGATCTACCTGACTGACCCTGCCACGGGCATTATGTACTGCCTGTCAGCTGAAGAAGGGATCGTGGTCACTCAGTGGCTTGATATTCTTCGAGTGGCAGTGGCTCGTGTTAATAATGGCACAGCAGCTACTGATTCAAATGCAGCCTCGTCATCGCAGAGTTCCAGTAACAGGACAAGGCAACATACCAGGACGCAGGCTCAGAGACTCCCGTCGTCATCAGATGATGAAGATACTCGCGCGCATTTAAAGCGCGCAGCATCCCTAGGACCGTCACAGGCTCGTACAACTACGTTAAAGTCCGCTTCTTTGGCTGTGGGCAGTTCCAGTACAGGCAATTCCACATCGAATGGGGAAGGCAAACGTGCTACAAGGATGACATCGGCTCCGTCGGCGGTTACCAGCTCAAGCAGCAATTCACAGCCCATTCAGCACCACCGTGTTCACCGTACGAAGACTCAGCGACTGCCTACGACGATTTCACTGGAGAACGAGCTTTCGCATGGCTTAGATGTGCTGGAGGCGCTGCTGTGTGGCCACAGTGCGACGGGATCTTCTTCTTCGATCCGCAATCACGTCTTTTTTCGACCTATTGGCGCAGTGAATGGTGTTTTACGCAGCATTGGAACAGATTCAAGCTCTGGTAAGCAGTACGCACGCGCTAGTGTGGTGCTCCCTGTATCTTCAGAAGTAGCGGCGATTCTATTGGCTGACCATGCGCGCAGAGCTGAATGGGACGTGCATTTCCCGCAATCGTCTCATGTTGCCACCTTCGATGACGCGACGGATCTCGTGCATTTGTCAAGTGGAAGCTTTGCTCAGATCCAACATACAAAGCCAATTGTGGCTCCTCATGTGGCTGCTGCAGCATGTGCGTTGTGTGCAGCACTCTTCTCTGGCGCCTCGTCTTGGGAAGCACTACTGACCGCGATGGTTTACGCTGCAGCTGTCGGTGGTATCGTGAGTAGCATCGACTACAGCGCTTTGACCACACCGCGTGATCTCGTCATCCTTCGTCATGTACGTGAGTCTGCTGCGCCTGATTCGCAGGACTCAAGCGACGACAAGTCGGTGGACGAGTTGGGTCAGTCGGTGGCACTTATCCTTGAGAAGTCTGTCGTTAACGAGCTCAAACCGGTTGTTCCCAGCGTTGTGCGCGCTCACGTTGGACTGAGTGGCTGGTTGCTCGAACCAGTTGATTCGGGCCACGCTACGTTGGCCACCTACATTACCGACCTGGACATGAAGGGGTGGCTGTCACCTACCACGCGCCAAAGCTTCTTGCTTTCTCGTCTGGACTGCGTATCCGTCCTAAGCGAGTACGTGAACCAGGCACATTTGTGTGGATCGGAACTTGGATTTGGTGGTGGCCTCGACGAGGATGGAGAAGGTGAGTTTGAAACTCGTAGCGTCGGTTACGAAGACACTAGCGAAGCAAGCGGTCTAGGAGACATTGTAGACGGTGAATCCTCTGCGATCTTCCACCCGAAGACGTACATGCGTGGCATGATGCCGCTTCCGAGCGGTGGTCTGAAGTTGATCGACAAGGAAATCGCTAAGAAGCAGGGCGGTGTGGTGAAGGATGTGATCAAATCTGCAGGAGCGAAGATCCTGGAAGGCAAGTCAGCTGTGAGCCTGTCGTTGCCTGTGCGTATTTTCGAGCCTCGCACGAATCTCGAACGAGTGTGCGACTTGATGCTGTACGCGCCGACGTTCCTAAACGTCGCACATGCACAGAACGACGCGTTGGAGCGATTCAAATACGTGGTGACCTTCGCTGTGGCTGGACTGCATCACAGTATCGGACAGTTGAAGCCTTTCAACCCGATCCTGGGTGAAACGTTCCAGTCCACGCTGAACGACGGCACTGACGTAAGCTGTGAACACACGAGCCACCATCCGCCTATCAGTAACTTCCAGTTCACGGGTGAGAAGTACTCGATTGCCGGTTTCGTGCTTTGGCATGCCAGCATGAGCGTCAAGTCTAACGCTATGCTCAACACCAACAAGGGACCTGTGCGCGTTACGTTCCCTGACGCTGAAGGCCTCCCCGGAACGACTATCGAGTACAACTTGCCTTACCTGCAGATCGGTGGCCTGCTTTGGGGGGATCGAACGGTAGACATCATGGGCAACATGATGTTTGAAGACAAGAAGAACCGGCTCCAGTGTGAACTGCGTCTCAATCCGGATGCCAAGTCGGGTATGGGTGGTATGTTCTCGAGCTCTAAAACCCCTACCGACTCTCTGCGTGGTGTGATTTTGGATACTTCTGTGTCCCCTCCACGTGAGATCTGCGATGTCTCCGGCTCGTGGCTGCACGACCTCGTCTTTGGCAACAAGACGTACTGGAGCATCAACAAGTTCCAGAGCGGCTACATGGTGCCGTTCCCTGAGGACAAGATTCTGGCGTCTGACTCCAGGCACCGTGAGGACTTGCACTACCTGGCTGCAGGCGACTTGGACGAATCACAAGAGTGGAAGGTGAAGCTGGAGGTGCTGCAGCGTGCGGACCGCAAGGCGCGTCTGGACGGCCGACGCCCCAACCACTGGTCCTTCCGCAGTTCGGCTGGTCATTAGTTGAGAAACGAGTTTAGACTTACGATTTGTGTTGTAGGAGCAGCGGTAAGAGCAACAACCAGAAGCAAGCGTACGGTTCGTGTTTAGTCTTGTCCTGCCTGTACTAAATGGAAGCTTACTGCCAGGCCGTCTTGAGGGCCTTACGTTGCGCCAGAGCCTTGGTGACGAAGGTCACCGCGAGGAACGTCAGACACAACAAGATCAGCATCTCGTGGTTGAAGTCGGACGGAAGCAGGTCGAACGACTTGGCAGGTGTCATGCGTACGTAGAACATGTCGAGGCCGTGTGCGAACACCAACGTGGTGGACTCGAGCTCTGCAGACGCTGTGCTGATGCCCTTCAGGTTCTCTACTGTCTGGTTGTACGTCAGCATGGCTTGCGGACGGTTGTACACGGGCACCAGAGGTGAGTACATCATCAGACCTTCAGCCTGTTCCTCAGGCGTGAGCGGCTTCTCCGGCTGACGCGGATCAATAAAGTTGCGAGCCAACTTAAAGATCTGGCCAGTCTCCATGCCCACCAAAACGGACTGAGGCGTGATACCGTGCGCTGTCACCGTCACTCCCAGTGACTGTAAAACAAAAGTGAAAACACAGTCAGTAACAATACTATCAAGCAAATAGCAGCATCCGACACTTACCGTGATCTTCGTAGGGTAGATGAAGCTCTTCTGCAGTACGAATGGCGCCTTGGAGTCAAACGACGATCGCGTGGGAGTCCAGGACGGACGCTTCCACGGGTTGAGCGAGTGCATGCCCACAGCTCCATCAAAAAGTGACAGCGACACCAGTTCCGTGCGCTTCTCCTTCGAGTTCCAGAACGAATAAACCAGCCAGTTCTCGCTCTGCACCATACGCACAGGACCCTCCGCGTGCGAATGGCGTGCACGGTGGATAATACGTCCAGCCACCGAGTCGATGAGACTCACGCGAAGCACAGAAGTTGTCTGGCTTCCTTCTGACGATTCCGTAGCAATTGTTGCAAGACCAAACAGATTCGGATTCAGGTACTTGATCAGTAGCGAGTCGTCACCTGTGATCGTCACTGCTGAGTTCACAACCGAGTGGTCGTGGTGGTGAGACGTAGCAATCACTTGCTGCTCACGAGGCAGAACAATAGACCACGCTTCACGGGCACGGTAGTCCGCTGTCTTGGAATCTCCCCCGTTCTCGAGGAAGTAGCCACGAAGAGCCTTCGAGGTTTCGTCATAACGGTAGAAGTAAAAGTTCTTCAGCTCCGGGTGAGCAAAGTCCGCAGTCTCCTTGGGGTAAAGTGCAACCTTCAGCGAGTCCTCAGCAACCACAGCGACAGTACGACGAGCTGTCGGCTCTTCATCAGTCGCAAGGTGCTTCCGTTTGGGCAGCACAACGACCCACGAAGCACCAGAGGCAGAACCGGCGCTTGCAGCATCCAACTGACGGCCATCATCACCATCAAGCCACACGAGCTCCGTTGAGTTGGAGACAAGAAGCAGCTCGGCGCCAGATCCAAGAGCCGGGTGGTCACGTGTCACGAAGAGCTGGTACTCAGGTCCCACGAAAGCGGACCACGCCACAGTACTAGCCTCAGCACGGATGGCAAAGAGCTTGCCACTGTTAGTGAGCACCATAATGTACTTCGAGAAGCCGAACAAATGAGCATTGGGAGGTTCCTTGCGCGCAGCACGAGACCTGTCCACACCACGATGGCGCTTACTCTCGTCAAACAGCGTCGAGAAAGACATCACCTTCTCCACCAGCTGTTGGAGATGCTTGATCTCAATTTCCACCTCCTCCATAAACGAGGGGATGCGCTTCAGAGCTTGCTTCTCGATCTCCGTCTCCGCCGGAGTGATCCAGCGCACACGTTTGATGTTGGCCAGAGACTCCTCACGCAGCCATTGGACGTTCCCGTTGTTAGCGTCGGCCTCTTCGTCGTTGGACGTCATGGCCAGAGCGTCGTCTTTGAAGACAAGCACGGCACGGCAGCTCGGAATCGAGTCCTTCCTGGTGTTGGGGCATCCGACAAAAGCACGCAACACATCACCGCCGAACGAGGCCAGATCCAGCTCAGCCTCCCACGAGACAGGTGCCTGACTCTTGCCAACCGTGTACGACGTGATCTCCGCCAAGCTGTCAGTCTTCGCTGCAGCGTGGAAAAGCGCCGAGTCGTCCGTCACAGACTCCGTCAGAGCGCCTCCTGCAGCCACAAGTGCAGCTACCTCCACCTTCAGAGCACTCGTGACCTTCAAGATAGCACGCTTGCCCGAGGCCATCACCAGAACGAGAGAGTTCGAAACACTTCCATCAATAGCCACAACCTTCTCTCCATCCAGCTTGAGTGAGCTTAGTGCAATCTCCGAGGATTCCTTCTTGTTCTCGAGACCCTGAAGCAGCAGCTGATCCTTGGTCAGAGTAACTGCAGCCACCTTGCCCTGTTCGCTGTCACGACGCAGCACGGTTGTAGCCTGCACGTCGCCCTTGTCTCCTTCCTTAATTTCCGGGCGCTTAGAGTGGCTCACTGCTCGTCCCGACGCCAGTTCAAACTCGAGCATTTGACTACCAGCCATCACGTACAGCGCCGTATTGTCAGATCCCACCTGCCACGACAGCTCAGCCGTCTCCACTGCAGCCTTAGAGAACTCCTCAGGTAGCGTCTGGACCTTCACCTGGCCGTCCTTGACGCTGACCATTGCCACACTGGAAGAAGTGAGCACCACAGAGTGGTCACCATCCAAAGAGAAGAGGCCACCGAAAACAGCGCCCTTCTGAGCAGGACTGCGGCTGGTAACTTCATCCCACAGCAGAACACCAGTGTTTACATCCCACATCCGCACATCACGGCCAGAACTATAGCAAAAACAGCTTAAATAAGAATAATCCCCTGGATAAGAATAGTCACCATTGCAACATACCCCGAAACCGATAGAAGGCCGTAGTTCGTCAGTTGAATATCGTTGATAGCATCCCCTAAATAGTCATATCCACATCAATCAGCTCCTTTTCTTCCTGTAGCTTGCATATAACCACTCCAAACCTTCAGGAAACACGTGACGCCACTGGATCTCGCCCGTCTTAGAGTCCAGACGGGCTAAAGCTCGCGAAGACTCGTCCGACGCCACGTACACAGCTCGTGTGGTGCCTCTGGACGCAACTGAGTGCGGTCCACGGCTCACAGAGCCCCCAAAAGCCACAGCCTGCACGCGTCCGACGTTCTGCGCGCTCCAGTCGAACTCCCCCGCTTGGTCGGCGTACAGCGCATTGGTCACGGCCACACACAGCGCTGTTAACAGCACCCGCAGCATCTTGGCCATCCTAGAATCCCCCTCGACCTGAAAAATGACGCCACGCGGTGACGGATGTGACGTGAAGGTGAGTACATTCGAGTAACATTTTGTTTTTACAGTCGTTGGCAGTGATTTTTACCCCCCCCCCCCCCCGACCAGTGTGGAGATTGACTACCTAGTAGTCAAGGTTTCATCGCTTTACCCACTCAGCATAATTGGCACTTTGAACTGGAAAAGCGTAAATATTTGTCGACGTTTTGCCCACGTTAAATGGTCATCAAACTGGAGATGGCGACGGATGCCAAGTGGACGGGACTTAGATAGGGTCTTACGTAACTTTTCCAGACTGTTACGAAACTTTCGTCGATACTTTCCGAATCAGGTAGCGAGATGCTCTTCAGTACACGCCCCCAAGGATGATTAAATGGCGCTGAATCTGCAGAAAATCAGCACAATTTCATCGTCCTCGAAATTTTGATCCACCGTCAAGAGCATCCTGGGAAGTGACCGCACCACTTAATAGGTCGGGTCGTCAAATCTACCCCTAGCAATCCCACCCCTGCAAATATGGGTAGCAGCACCACCAGGTTCGATGGCTGCGCGCACAAGAACAGTTGTCACGCATACGAGTGAGCGAGCAGTGTTTACGTTTTCAATGTTTCGGTATTCATCAATGCCGATAAAGAGATTCAATCCTTGTGCTTGCACTCTCTGTCGCAATTTACACTCGATAACTTGATAGCAACTAGAACTGGCAGTCCTGGACTGTTATTAGCAACACTAAATCTTAGTAGAAGGAGGTCGTAATTGAAACCAATCTTCAAAGCGAAAGGCGAAATTCTTGTCGAGAAAGAATCGACCAAAACGACAAACTCGAGGCATTTCTAACAGGAAAGCAAAAACAAAACCATGAGGATTGATAAAATTTGTAATCGTCAAAACTAGTTCTTCCAGCATTTTTGCAAGAAAGTCAGTGTTACTTGCCCACTTAGCAGTAGTAGAGGCCGCCGTAAGCCATGCCTAGACCACAACCACCGCCGTACAAATCAGCACCATAGCGATTCCAGTAACCCATCGGATAGGCCCAACCAGGAACACCACCGCACATGAATCCGAAGCGGTAGGGACCGAAGCCACCCCAACCACCCCAACCTCCCCAGCCTCCGAGGCCCCAACCACCAGCGCCCCAGCCTCCGACACCCCAACCGAGCTGCTCCTTCTTGCTATTTTCATTGTCGTCCTTGTTCACGGCAACTTCCTTCGGGTCGGTAACATTAGCATCGGTAGGCGGGTCGATCTTCTCGGCGGTTCCCGTGAGTGTGACGCCATCGGGCAATGCAGTCGCTTGAATCTTCTCCAGTGCGTCGGCCGGAGTCTTGACGAGAGGTTGGCCGGCAGCGGAGACGGCACCGAGGATGGCCATCGTAGCGACGAGAAACGTGCTGATCTTCATCTTGCTGAGCGCTTGTTTCGTTGGTTGGTTCTGGTACTCGACTTGTTGTGTGGAAGGCAAATCGTGTTGTGTGGAACTACTGAAGCTGAAAAGGTGATACCAAACTTCCCCATGTCGTTTGAGCCTAGTACTTTTCTGTGAAAATGAATTCTAGCCCCACTCTACTCAATCAATCAATGCATTTCAGTAAAAGAAATTACCTGGCAAAGCACTAACATAACGCAATCTGTCTGCTTCGATTGATGCGCGTTGCGTACTGCAGCTACTACACCCGTCGAGACTACTACTTTTGCGTAGTAGTCAATCGACGGAAACAACAAGAAGGAGTGTTGGGGTTGGGGGCCTTGGGGTGGACGGTGGGGTGGCTGTTGCGGTTTTGGTGGTTGGAGCATAGTGTACTCCGCCAACATGTTTGCTAGAATTACTACACACTAACTTACTGTTAGTGCTGTTAGCAAACGTGTTACCCTGTTTGTTGTGGACTTCCTATATAACTACAGTACTATAGTAGTATTGTCCTGCGCACCTTCGCTCGCAAGTTTGTGTATGCGGTCTCGAGCCCAAGGAACGGGGTAGCCACACGACTTGCATTTCCCTTTATTCCTAGACCCAATACGAGTAAGATATATCGCTATGTCGTCAGATGACAATGATCGGTTGGCTATCGAAGCGCCAACCGCCCTCGTTCGTCTCTCAGTTTACTTTTTAAACAACGAGGTCACCTTCGTAAAGACCGCGACCAGGTGCTTTGAGATGCCCTCTCCATCGACAACCTCCAAGTAGGCCCGGTCTTACTTAGACGCATTCAACGTCGCTATGCCGCCTGGCAAGCCGACAAAATTCATATCTGAAGCAGCTGGAAAGGGCTCGGTCTTTGATACCGGTAGCGCAAAACCCGAATCTAGTCGCGACAGAAAGCTTCAACATTCAACATTCAACAGAACTGTGGGCTCAGGATCAGTAAGGGACGGATGAGCGTCTAACTCCACCAACATGTTAGTAAAATTTACTACACACTAACTAACTGTTTATATACAGGGTCGCCAACTCTACAGTTAGCGTTAGTGCGAACACTATTGGAGCTGGTATAGAGTACCAGTTATTTTATGAAACGAACGTTGATATCTACGTGCTACGTTAGTACTTCTCGTATATGTCAATTGACAATATTAATACAGTCGAGGATATGTAAATGCACTGGAACGCAAAACGAAGCATAGCTGCCTGACTTGGTTCATTATTTGAAATAAAACTCAATCCGAACTCGATAGGGACCGATCTTCAATGGGGTACTTGCATTCGGAGAAGTACGTAGAAGCTCATACCTCCTTACCAGCCCCAGCCTCCCCAACCACCGAGACCGCAGCAACCACCTCAGCCCATTCCCCAGAATTGTTCCTTCTTGTTGTCACCATATTTTTTCACAGGAACCTCCTCAATGTAGAAGCCGTACGTAACGCAGGTTGGTCAGCAGCAGCAATGTTCGCGACAGCAAGCGGTAGTGACGACAGTGAGAGCGAACGATCTACAACGATTCGGTTGTGAGCCCCTGAAAGAACGAAAAACCATCATGGTCTTGACAGTTATTGAAAGAAAGGTAGTACCAAAGTTGGTCGAGCTACTTGAATCAAATTGCGTTGTGATCTCCTGAGTTGTTGACTATCACTTTACCATAAAATAATATTCACCGTCTAATTCATTGGAAAAACGTACATATTTTCCAATTGATTGTGCATGATGGAGTAGCTTGATGATCTGGAGTATATCCGATCGTTGTTCGAGACTTTGTTTACTGAAGAAAAACAGGTCTAAGATCTTTTGATGAGGACGCGTCTGTGTTCGCGCTGAAGAAAGCAGCTACTACTGTAGTTGATCTAATCTGAAGCTTATAAAATTTGAAAGCGAAACAATCTTGTTCAATTTTTTTGTTTTATCCCTCGCGAGAGTAAAGTTGATACTGCTAAAAACTCCTTCAAAAGGCGAGTGTTACTTGCCCACTTAGCAGTAGTAGAGGCCGCCGTAAGCCATGCCTAGACCACAACCACCGCCGTACAAACCAGCACCATAGCGATTCCAGTAACCCATCGGATAGGCCCAACCAGGAACACCACCGCACATGAATCCGAAGCGGTAGGGACCGAAGCCACCCCAACCACCCCAACCTCCCCAGCCTCCGAGGCCCCAACCACCAGCGCCCCAGCCTCCGACACCCCAACCGAGCTGCTCCTTCTTGCTATTTTCATTGTCGTCCTTGTTCACGGCAACTTCCTTCGGGTCGGTAACATTAGCATCGGTAGGCGGGTCGATCTTCTCGGCGGTTCCCGTGAGTGTGACGCCATCGGGCAATGCAGTCGCTTGAATCTTCTCCAGTGCGTCGGCCGGAGTCTTGACGAGAGGTTGGCCGGCAGCGGAGACGGCACCGAGGATGGCCATCGTAGCGACGAGAAACGTGCTGATCTTCATCTTGCTGAGCGCTTGTTTCGTTGGTTGGTTCTGGTACTCGACTTGTTGTGTGGAAGGCAAATCGTGTTGTGTGGAACTACTGAAGCTGAAAAGGTGATACCAAACTTCCCCATGTCGTTTGAGCCTAGTACTTTTCTGTGAAAATGAATTCTAGCCCCACTCTACTCAATCAATCAATGCATTTCAGTAAAAGAAATTACCTGGCAAAGCACTAACATAACGCAATCTGTCTGCTTCGATTGATGCGCGTTGCGTACTGCAGCTACTACACCCGTCGAGACTACTACTTTTGCGTAGTAGTCAATCGATGGAAACAACAAGAAGGAGTGTTGGGCCTAGGATTATTCCATGCTGTAGACCACCACAATTTGATAGAAACCACAAGCAAAAGCAGAAGAATAAAACAGTTATGATAGACTCCAATTTACTAGAAACTCAACGTTAACCGCTCCGGGGGTCAGAGGCCTTGTTACAGTGAGTCCATCTGCGCATCAAACACATTACCCACCGCGGATGTATGATTCTGCCCTCCAACAACAGCACCACACTCCGGGCAACGAGATCTCTCCATGGCCATTCCACACTCACCGATTGAGTACGAGTGGCCATTCACGCATCGGTACCAGTGGCCTGATCCGTGAAACTCCGCTTGCATTGCTAACTTGATCGCCTTCATCTCGTCCTTCGACACGGCCTGATAAAAAGTTGCGTTTCTGGCTCGCTGGACAGTGACCACAACCTTCTCTCTCAGCGTTTCAAGATCTCGTCCGTACTTGGATAAAAAGGATTCACCACTGGCCTTCAGAATACGCAGGATGCCCAGTACTTCAGCAGCCTCGTTCTCCACTGCTTTCTCTCGCACTTGACGCTCTTTCTCCGTCTTCACCTCTCCGCCTATTTTCTCTTGTGCGTCCATGAGTAGGGCCTGTGCCAGCATCAGGCGAGCTTCGCTTGTTTGATATAAAAACGCTCCTTTCTCGAACTCATCAATAGCCTGGCGCGCATATTGAGCGGCATAGGCCCTCAAATTCCCCGTTGACAACAGCGATAGCTGCGCAGAGAGAAGGTAAAAGTATCCTAGAAACTGGAACTTGGAGTTGGGAACTGGAAGCGTCTTGGGATCAATGTGTACATCGCCACCTAGTCCTCCTTTAGCCTTCGTCAGCAACGCCACACACGCTTCAAAGGCTTTTCGACACGGCGGTCGCTTGACTGTTGCTCCAAACTTACGAAGATCATGTCGTAGGGTTTTATCTCCAGAGGGATCACCAGACTCCGTCACTGCGTTGGTTCGATCTTGCAGTTTCTTGAGTTGACGATGCGAATGAGAGATGAAATTCTTCTCAGCCGAGTCAATAGCTGCTCGTTTTGTCACTCGTCCATAGCGACGGAGCCCTCGGACCGGCGTCTTGCAGTTCGGACACTGAGGAGTATCGATATAACCCTCAGGCATAGGTCCAAGCGGTTTCCCATTCTTATCGTAGTAGTTGCTCATTTGCAGCGTACCATCAAGTGTAGCCACTGTGTATACCATCGAACAGCACGGAAGAATCACAACAGGGTCCTCGGAAGGATCAATTTCCCCATACTTCTGGAAGAGAATCACATCAGCCACACGCTCTTTCACATCGTCATCGCCACACTCATGGCAGAATTTCTCAGATGGACAGTCTTCTCCACAGATACTCGGACACTGGTGCCCACACTCAAGTGATTTCGTGCATCGACGATCACACAACTGACGCGTGCACGGTGCTCCGCAAGGAAGAGGGCAAGATCCAACATGTTCACATCTCCAGTTGCACGATTCGGTGCACGCAGTACAAGGTTCGTTGCACGGATGATTGCAAGAGCCATGCTCGCAGGTGAATACGTCACAGATCCGTTGGCATGGAGGACAGGACGATGTGCCGTGACAAACGCCTCGACAACGGTGACAACACGGCAGCAAACGCTCGCATTCCTTCATACAAGCTCCATGTTCGGTAGGTTTGATCGGGAAGTCCGGTTCTGGTTCTCCTTCAAAGCTTTCCAACGTACTTTCAACACATTCACTGCATTTTCGAGAGCAATTGTGCCCACAAGGGAGTACCGTGCCACATTTCTGAGTGCAAACCACCTTCCCAGTGCTACAGGCGACACGCCGGACGTGACCACATTCAGGAACGAACTTATCCACTGGTACTTTACATCTGACCTTGGACGGCATCTTGGCTTCGAAACAGCGTGCGTTGTGGTACGTATGGCCGCAAGGTAGAACAATTGAGCCCACCGGCACTTCGCACCGCCCACAAACATCACCACAAATGCCAGGACACACGTGACCACAACCTTCCTGTAGACGTGGACATGGTTGCGTACAATACACCGTTTTGTGGGTTGGTTGATCCACATGACACAACTTTGGACAGGCATGGCCACAGCGGGGCAATCGTCTTCCACAAGGGCGTAGACATCCTCCATCAGGTGCCAACAGGGCAAATGATTTTGGCTCCGTCGCAATACGTCGGTAATCGGGGTGTTGTTGGCAATGCAAAGGTAGCCCATCGCCATAACAGCCATCCTGCTGCAGTTGGCCCAATACTTGCTCCCATAGTGGAGATTTCACACGGAGTAACTGACCATGTCCAACGAGAATCAGTCCGTGTTTCGCTCGAGAGAGCAGCACGTTAATTCGATTGGGAGTTTTCAAGAATCCGATCGTCCCTCGACCATGAACATTCGAGCTGCTGCGGACCAGACTCGCCAGTATAATTGTCGCTTCTTCACCTTGGAAATTGTCAATTGTAGCGGCTCGAATCGCACCCGACAAATCTTTCTTGGTAGCTCCCAATGCAGTAGCGCTATCGCCAACGTCATCTTCTTCTTCGTCGTCGAAAGTGCGTTGGATTTCCTCTAAATCAAGCTCGTTCAGCTCGAGGATGAACTGTCCGCGTAGAGCCGATCGAAGTTTCATTAACTGACCCACATACGGCGTAAGAATCGCGATGTCACTGGTATGATAACCCTGTTGCAGAAGATACTTGAGTGTAGCGACGATGTAGTCCACTTCATATTCATTGGAGTGAGAGCGAGCCGAAGCCCCCAAGACTGCAGACGCACCGTCTTCTGGGTGCGTGTGGTTCACAAAGAAAACGTCCTTATCCACACCACGGACAGGGGGATATTCCAACGTCTCGTAAGCGTCGCGGACTTCAGGGTAGAACAGCATTCGAATCAGCTGAGAGATCTGTGGACGCATGCGATGTTGCTCTGTCAGCATCCAGAAGGGTAAACCAGAAGTAGGAGCTACAAGGCGTTCAAAGAGAGACACGTCAAGAGCAAATTGCTTGCCAACGGAGCCTTCAACACTGAGGTTGTAGTCGGAAATATGTGGACGCAACTGCTTGTGGTCGCCAATGAGCACAAGCTGCTGGCAAGCTGGAGAAAGACACGCCATGAGTTGTGCTTCCAACACTTCGCCAGCTTCTTCACAAATAACCACTGGAGGTGCCACGGCCGCGATCTTCTGCTGGTTTTTCGCTACTCCAGTCGTCGTCATGCCAATGATCTGTACACGTTTCAATACTTCCACATCTGCTTGCTCTCGTACGATCTCCAGCTTCTTCTTTGTTTTCTGGTACGACTCCTGCGCTCTGACAAGCTCTTCAACATGCTCAGCTCGTACGGCTCCAATCCATTCTGCCAGTGCACCACGGCGTTTAGCGATGCTCCACATCCACACGTTCGAGTCTCTCCTTAAGCCATTAGCCATGTGCCCGAGATGCTGAGATGCTCCCAGATCTTTACCTTGCAGCCAATAGTCCAAGATATCGCTGCAACCAGCAACTTTCCAGTCATCCTCGAACAAATCAGCGCTGCGTTCATTGAAATAGTCAAATATGTCAGGATAATTCATCTCAAGGAACCATTTCAACGCTTTCCAAGTAGGGCGACGTGTCTCCGCATCCGGTTCCCACTGCGCGGTTCGGATAGCATCTGCATTTTCGTCAAGTTGCTCGTACAACAATTTCAACTGATAGCGCTGAAAGGTCTTGGGCAGATTATTGAGGTTGTATTTCTCCAGTCGTGGCTCCTTGCATTGGCCTCCAATACGTACGAGACTAGTGATCCCAATATCCAAAAGATGACACAAAAATTGATCCAGAGCGTGATTCGTGTAGCACACAACGAGCACAGGCGAAACTCGCGCCTCCACTATGATTTGCGTAAGCATCGACCCAATGAATGACTTGCCACTGCCAGGAAGGCCTTGAATACAGGCAACTTGACTGCACAGAGCTTGTACCAGAGCCTTTGCTTGATCACGTTCCAGTGTTGAATAATTCACCAGTGCAGTCTCACAAGCTTGGCGAGAGTTGAGCTGGAATGGGTTCAAAGAAAGATGCTGTGGACCTCCAGCCACTTCACCAGGATGATTTCGAAGCACCGAGCTAAGATCAAAAGAAAAGTCTCTCTTTAGACAATACACAGGTGACTCCATTTGTGTCTCTCCTCGAGCTGGTGGGGTTTCTGGGGCTAGATACTCCAGGAACGGCAACGTTGCAGGCTGAAGAGACTGTAGAGCACGGAGAACTGGTTCATACGCGACGAAGAAAATCTTGTTGAACTCCAGCAACACCATATGTGAGAAGTTTTGCTGTTGTTGTCCTCTTGCAAACGACAAACGCTGCCACTGCTCCAGTAGTTCAAAGTCGCGGGTTTCAAACGGCTGCATCGATACCTCCACGATATCTTTTACAAGCCGATCCAAGTCACGCTCCACTATCTGGCAAAACACCACTTCCATGTCTCCATCAATGTAAAAGACTAACGCCACCATTCCGTTGTAAGGTAGGCGACCAGTCTTCTCCCACAATTCTTTGCGGCTTGTAGCGTTATCTTTCTTGTTCTTCCTTGTGCTGCCTGTCATTTCCGCTGCAGTAGGTTGTGGGAAACGCACATCGATACAAAGTCCATGACGCTCGAAACGGTGACTTCTGTCTCGTTCTCCCTTGCTGCTCGTGTGTCGAAGTGGCATATTCGAGTCGATAATGGGATAGACGTTGTAGTCCACGTCAGCATCTCTCAGACGACCAACAGCAAGGTTGCCTCTGGTTTCAGTAAGCCGGTGTTCAAGATCTTGCAAGCAAGAGCGGATATTACCGCATAAGTCTTCTCGGTACAGTCGAAAGTGCGTATCTACCCAGCGTTCCGGTCCAGGGGGTAACCAATGAGCATTCCCGTGAAATGGAAAGTTACCAGGTAGCAGTGGAGGTTCACGTGACAAACACTCTTCAGTTGTAGGCAGCAGCTGAATATCACGGATCTCTCTACGATCATTATCGTGCCGAGGGCCGACACTGCCGTCTTCACGGATTGTTTCACCAGGGGTTCCCACTTCTATAACGTCCCAGGGTTCCGGTTCATCCCATTGTAAGTGTGCTCTCTGTTGAGCTTCCTTCCTCAGTGCAGCACCAGCTTGTACGCCACGTTCTCCACGTCGAATCATCTTGTGTAGCCGCTTGATTTCATCTCTCATAGTCTTGAAACACAGCGTAGAGTCCAGTGTGTCCTCTAAACCACAATGTTCAATCCACTCGGTAGTCAACTCATCAACGTACTTCACAGTCTCTTGGAAAGAATCTTCGTAGATAAAGTCCTTGAACTTGTTGCCCAATAAGTACAACAACCGGATAAAGGGTAGACACACCTGGGTGAAACACAACGGAGCGTATCTCCGTCCTTCTGTCTCCCTTAGAAAGTTCACATGGGGTAGTACTCTGTCCTCGATGCTGTGTCTCTCCACAATCTGCTCCAAGTGCCCTATATACATCCGAAAGAGCTGCACATGAGCTGTACGCAGGTACGCGTACACGTAATTGGCTTCGTCCATGTGTTGACTGATCATTTCCATCCTCTGCATAGTCAGCATCGTCACAAAAGGCACTAAACCTCTCTGGAACGAGACTAAATCCCGTCGTCTGCCTGCGTCGTTGGAGTACGTTAAGTCTAAGAGCTCCTGAATAACCAACACTCCTCGTCCATCGGTCTTGCCCAGCTCCCTGACAAATTGAGGGGCTAAATTGTCCTTGGCCAATGCATGAAGCGCTGAATTAGTGAAGTTTAAGGCCTGTGTCTGGCTGTTGACGCTCCATATATTGCTGGGGTCTTGCGGCATGAGAAAGCCCTTCCAGAGCATTTCTAAACGGTCTTTTCCGGGCCAGAAGCACACCAGGGCATCCGAATGACCGGAAAAGAGAGCGCCAGACTTTAATTTGTCCTCCAATTGGGTCTGCAGAGTCTGTAGCGAGAAAGAAGCGACCGGTGCTGAGTCTGTCGAGAAGGTATGACTAGTGGTATGTTCTCTTTGGAAAATATTGTCGCTTGGCGGTTGAGCGGCGCCATGCGCGAACCTGCACGAGGCCCCAAAGCGACATTTACCAGTATTCTGGAAGTTGTAACAGATCTTGGGGGGCATTTCGCGTCCCCTTTCTTCAGTCCCGAAGAACTTCGTGAGCCTTTTGCCGTGGCTGGAAGATCTTGGAGTGTAGGTATTGTCCTGCTGCTGGGCTTGATAATGGTTCCAATTATTGCAAGTCGAAATCAATCAATTAACCCTTTAGAGGCCATAAGGTGCATTTTGACCCCGTTGACATCTCCTCCGACTGAACCCATCAAAACTGCCATGAAGGGGGTCATTTTGACCCCTTTCGCAGAAGTTCAACGAGCACATCACCTTCTCCAATTACAACCAATCCGGTCAAATAACGCAGGTTAATATTTTACGTGGTGTGGCAAACATCACGTAAGATACGCGATTAGGTACGAAAACTATGGTGTTTGCGTCAGCAATATGCGTACTAAGTACGTAATTTTGGTGATGCGCCAGCGTAGTGAGGTGCTTTTGGTAAGGACCCTGTCTCCACACCATTACTTCCACATTAGTTTTCCATACAAAACTGAAGTCAGTTGCCAACTTTCCCTACAAGTATTCAGTCTGTGGTGCCTGCTTGTCGACAACATGGCCACTTCGTTCACTTTTGAGGACGACAAGGAGGTCGTACAGCTAGCGTCATCCTACGTGCGCGCGGGGGAGCGAATATCATGGGCGGACATCGCTCAGCATATGAAGCGCACAGGCCACGGTGCGAGAGCGCTACGGGAGCGCGTTCGGACTCTGAAGAAGACATGGGGGGCGGACATCCAGCAGTTCCCGCCAAGCTTCTTTACGCCGGTGCATCGGCCGCGGGGTCGGCCACTCACAGTGATACGTCAGTTGCGGCAAGCCGCTCCGCGACAACAGCGCGAATCTGGAGGACGGATAACGCAACAGCAACGCTCGAGTGATGGTGGTCAGGTGCGGCAACAGCGACCTGGCACGAGCGCTGCGCCACGACCGCCTCTAGTGCAGCATCCGGACACAAGCCACCATCGTGTTGCCTCCACACCTCAGCACGTGACTTCCGCAGCGCCTCCAACTTTTCATGTACCTTCAGAATCTCGGCCGCCTGGGACACCTCCTGCGCCTCTACTACTGCCAGCATCTCAAGCATCTCTAGCGCCTACGACCACCCAAACATGTTCCCCTTCAGCGTTACAAGGATCTCTCGGTACTCAAACAGCACCAGCGCCAGAACAGACATGTGGTCATAGCATCCCAAGAATTCAGGCAACAGCAGGAGTTTCGTTGGGGTCGCAAACCGCCCAGGATGAGGACGTGAT
Source organism: Phytophthora meadii (assembly GCA_032432875.1). Taxonomy (NCBI): domain Eukaryota; phylum Oomycota; class Peronosporomycetes; order Peronosporales; family Peronosporaceae; genus Phytophthora; species Phytophthora meadii. The sequence goes on along the minus strand of JAUMGV010000075.1, from coordinate 741,551 downwards.
CAGATCCCTTTGTGGTGGTAGCAGCTCACTAAGTTTTCCCGGTGTTCAAGAAGAAGCAATATCACCACCAATGTCCCCGCCAAGTGGAGAACGAGATGTAACAGCAATTTTTGCCGATGTCCCTCGCGAAGTTATTGTTCAAGGGACTATAAAAATGCCGCATCGCAACGCTGGAGAATTACTGCCAAGTGGAATTTCTACTCTGCTCCGTGAGATCGGCGAGATCAAGGCGTCTGACATCTTTCTCGACATCGGTGCTGGTGTTGGGAATGTGATCGCACATGTTGCCTTGACAACAAACGTGCAAAGGGCAATTGGCATTGAAATTCGTCGCGAGTTATGCACGGTGGGGTTGGAGATGATGTCCAGGAGCGTGAGATCGACACGGCTCATCGAAAGATCCCAACTTATATGTCAGGACATTGTTGGCCTGCCCATTTCGACCACACTACCCTACGCCGACGCTACAGTTGTATATTGGAACAATGTTCTCTTCGAACAGCGAGCTATTGAGTACGTGAAGGAGGAGCTTTCTGGGATGTTCCTGCTGCGCGTATTGGTGAGCGCTCTAAACTTCTGTCCAAGACACCGCGACAGCTGCCACAACGATTTCTGTCGTGCGTTCAAGTTGGAGAAGGTGCTCGATCTCCCCTGTAGCTGGAAGGCCGGCAGATCTTTTTATACAAGTCGCTCTGAAGTGCGTAGTGAAATCACAGCAATATACATTTTTGTTTCTATACTATATTCAAGTGTATTGCCACATTTAACCCACCGTAATTTTTCTTGTGCTGCTTTTACATACTTAGATCAAGATAAATACCCACAACTCACAGAACTATTGACCTTACAACTGTACGACCTCCATCAGCTCTAAGTTCTTCGCCAGTGTCCACATTCTCTTGAACCTCAGTTGATAGCAGACTCCGCTTTAGTTTATACAATTCTGAGCTTGTCCGTGCCTTTCCTCTTTGTGAAAAGAGCTTCTTGGGGAGATAGAAGCGGTGAAACTTCTCCCAACACGTCCAAGTGGTCTCTGGACAAGCAAACGGCTCCTTGGAGACATGGATATTCTGGCAAAGGCAAACGTTATGAAGCACACACACGTCCGTCACTTCAGTAGCGTAGCGATCTTCCCAACGGCACACGACACATTTCCTACGCTTGCGGTTCATGTCAGTATAGAATTGCTTCGAGGAAACAGCCGAGCATCTTTTCTGAATACTCTCAGAGCATGGAGTTTCATTTGTTGATCGTGCAACCCAGACTGTGCTCGACGGAGATGAATGTTCAGGATCCATGCTTGCCGCACTGTCCGCGTAAAACATCAACCGTTCACTGGGGGCCTCCTTCCACTTCCCCGACAACAACTCGGAACAGAGTTCAACAACGAAATCTCGGTGTGGGTCTCGCACCTTACTAAAATCCACCGCCAACCTCCGGGTCAAATAAGCATTAGCTCGAGCAACGTCGATAAGAGCTAATGCTAGTTTCTTGTGCCATTTCTTGAACGAGTGCCCATCTGACAGCGAAAACCGAGCGCGGATTTGATCAAGGCGATCTACGCCTTGCATACTAGCGTTGTACTCCTTGATGCATGTCGGGGCCGAAAAAATTCGCTTTTCAGAGCGCACTTGTCGGGCTACTGAAGTAAGCGTTGACGGGTCGGCATTTGAGATCACGGTTACAATAGCGCTATCGTACCACGACGCTGCAACCAGCGAGCTATCAGCCGAAACAGCCTGCCGGGAGGTTCCACGGGAGCAGTCTTTCTTCTCCAAAAGTACATGGCGAGGAAAATGGGAGCTGGTCTTCCGCACAGTGCCACGAGCGTAGAGACCCTTGAGACGTAGTGCCATCAGCAGCTGCACTGAAGTGTAGTAGTTGTCGGAGTTGACAATCCGACGAGTAGCATACAGCGGCCGAACAACTTCTAGAACGCACTTCCGAATCGAGGACAGCTCTGCGACTTCATCGCTCAACGCCTGCGCTGCTTCAGGCGAAACAACGCCATCCAAACGTTCGGTGATTTCGCTCACACAATGCAACCGAAAGTTCAGCGATATCCAACTCGTAGCGCAACAGAGCATGTAAATCCGGAAGTGGTACTTCCCCGTCGGTTTCATAGGATTATATACAATGAGGGCCTTGCCGTACTTTGACCGGCAAGCAACACTTGCTTCGTCTAGCGCAACGTTACGACCGACCTCCACGTATTTTGCCCCAGTTGTCTTCAATAGATTCAGCAGTGGGCGGATCTTGGCGGCCTGGTCCTGTGCTCCCGCGTTGGTCTCAATACATTGAAAGCAGAAAGCTTTCCTCAGCTCTTTGAATCGGCGCAGAGGCATCACGTTATCCAGCCCAACTGATGCCCCACCTAATATCAAATTCTCCACTTGTGTGCCCCAGTAGTTAGCGTATTCACCTTTGTCGACAAGAGATAGGAACAGCAGTATCCCCAAAAATATCATGAGTTCATCAAGTGAAAACGGTTTCCCGACTGCGATATTGTTCAGGCGTGCATAGGTATTCATCTCTCCAACAACTTGCTGCCAGAATGAAACCGGAATGTACGCGAAAAAACTCGACGAGGCCGAGTGCTGGAAGATATGCTTGAATTCTGGTCGCAGTCGTGTTTTAGTTGATCCATCGGCATGTTCGTACAGGTCAGGAGGAGCCTCGCACTGGTTTTCGGGCTCAAATCGGATGCTTTTGATAGCCTCTACCTCTGCTAATGACGTCGGAAGTTCCATCGGAGGGTCGAAAGGCTCCATGTACTCCTCTAGAATGTCGGTGTCATCATCGACATTGACTTCCTCACCGTCATCAACTGCACACAAGCGCCCCCATCCAGCCCCAGTAGAACGTCCGTGTAGAGCCCGATAGTTAGCGTTGCCCCGCTGCACAGCGCTCAGATTCAAAGTCTCAACGTGGTTTTGGAACTGCGAGTCCAACCAGTTAATCTGGAACAGCGACTGCTTCAAAACTCGGCAGACTCTTCCAACCAGATACGCACTCCCGACTCCAACATACTTCTTCTTTTGAGTAATAAAGCCCTCCTTCGCTGGAGCGAATGCTACCAGTGTGTCTACATACATAGACAACACTGACGGCAGGTTTTTTTTCTTCGTACGTCGAGTAGCTGTACCATTAGGCGTCGGTGTACTTGGCTCGGTAACAGTGGCCGTAGAAGACAACCTGGTGGGCAGTCCCGTAGCATTAGCAGGTGACAATGCTGCGGCACGTAATAACGGCGACTCGTTGGTGTTGGTTGTGGTAGTGGGCAGTACGGCGTCTGCACTGGTGTTGGGTCGTTGTGAGGCTTCAGCGACGTCGTTCAAGATGAGGTCAAGACTTCGTCTGGGTTTAGTGGCCTGTTTGTTCACCACTGGCACTTCCTCTGGCGGCCGGCTTCGCTTTGACGCAGACTTTGGCTTGTTCTTTGACCCCCTCGGGCGGCCTCGCTTCCGCTTGGGTGGGGCGGCATCTGAATGCTGGATGTCTGGTGCTACGGCCCCCTCCTGTGCTGTCCTTCCACGGGTCACAGCTTCGAGCGTACGTGATTCATCGCTAGGGGTGCTGATGGGTGTCGCTACCTCCTGCATAGGCTCGATCGCTTGTGAGGGTGTAGTCATTGCAAGCCTCTGCCTTCTACGCGTCTTCGGTTTGTAAGTGGCAACTGAGACGCATTGCGTTCGTCGATTTGTATCAGTTGGTACAAGATCGAATTCGATTGAAAAATGATCTTAAATCATAAATGATTTTATCGTCGATACAAGGTAATAAGGTTTGAGAAAATTCAATTTCAATACTGAAAACAAGTTACGTGCCACACTATTTATATTCATGCAACTGAGTGTTCATTGTGCCGCTGTAAGCAGGCTACAATATGGGTACGTTTCTACTGGGCCGATGGGGTTGGCTCGCGTTGCGGAGTGAAGGCGGATGTACTTCGTCATGTAGATCGTGTCCGCTCAGGGCCACTGACAGCACATCCGTTGAAGTTGAACGCGTAAGGTATGTAGTGGGATCCGTAATTTATCACGGATCCGCCTCTATCTGTCTCAGGTTTTGTGCATTACGTGAACACAGCTTGACCAATGACAAAACTCGCTGTCGATTTTGCTTGTGGCAGCTGTTTTGTCAGCCAATGAAATTATTGCATAGAATATTGAGGAGAGTGGCTTATGAAAGGGGTCAAATTGCCCTCCTTGATTGACCTATTGCCATATGTGCAGGACGACTCCGATCAGGCAAGTACCGTGTTTTAAGAAGGGGGTCATTTTGCCCCCCTTCGTATGTTAACATGCTAACTTTGTATACCATAGTAGTCAAGGTCAATAAGCTCTGTTCGCGAAAGGGTTAACAAAATACAGAGCGCACGTAAAATCTACAGAGATAGTGATAAAAATACAGACGCGTTTGGAAGAATACAGACGAGATCACACAAACTACAGAAGGAGAGCACAAAATACAGAATGGGTTAGCCATCTACAGACAACGAGGACAAACTACGAATTTCCTCATAGAATATCATGTTTGAGTTACTGTAATACACAAACCTGTACTAATGCCAACAACAAAAATGAAAGGAAAACGTCAAGATAAACCAGCGCAGTGGTAAAGCCCACACTGCGTAATTCAAGACATTTGAAAAGCCGGAATGGCAAATATGTATTTGTTGCTCAGAAATCTCAGTCAAGCAATGCCAGAACGAGGATCGCCGCATCTGGCAGTTTCCTTCCGTTCGAGTCTCGAACTTGTTCCTTCGCTTGGGCATACGGTAGCGTATGTAGGTCCAGCTCCGACAGTACCACCCCAAACGAAAGATGTCCGCTTTCACATCGTACCGCTCACCCAGCATCACTTCTGGGGCCATCCACAGGGAAGTTCCCCTCCAGCCGTCATGGTTTGGTCTTGCCTCTCTTTTGAAATGCCAAAGTCTGTCAGTTTTGTCAGTTTAGCTTCCATTGCATTATTCAGCAGAATATTGCGCGTTTTGAGGTCGCGATGGATGGCTGGAGGCAGGAGTGAGTGGAGATATGTCAATGCGTGGCAAACTTGAAGTGCAATACTGGTCTTCTGGTGATCAAACCCAAACAGATGATGATTTTCCTCGTACTTGGTAAGTAGCTATCGTAAATCACCGTTCTCCATGAATTCCAACACGACACAAATATCCGAAAGTGCAACCCAAGCCACTCCAACAAACCCGACGATGTTTGGGTGGTCCATTGTGGCTGTGGGTATCGCTTCAGCTAGGTAATCATTGACATATTTAAGATCTCCACGTGTATGAGGAACGAGGATCTTGACAGCAACGAGCATCTTGACAGCTACCAGGTTCCCATTGAACACACCTCATAAACCTCACCAAATGTACCACGACTCAAGAGTTTCTTCAAGCGGACCTTATCTCGAGGATTTGATTTGCGGCGATCACTTCGTTGTTCCACAAACAAACTACACCTTTTCAACTTCAAAATGGCGACAGGTAAAATCAATGTTGCAAAATGTAAAATCAAAATGGCATGACGCTGATACCTAATAACTTTGATAGCATTTAGTTATACAGTTAATGAAATCGTAGAGATGAAGATGGCGTGCTCCCGCCTTTTTACTTTGGCTGGCTGTCCGGTGGCCAAGGAATTGATGGACACTATTGCTGCAGCAGCGTTGCCACAATGCTATTCATTCACTTTCCTTTTCTCTTTGAGCTACCTATTCCTCACAACAATGATGTACGACGACGCAACTATTCTCCGGGTTCTTCGAGCTGCTCGCAACGGCCAAGACTGGCGCGATATCGCAGCCAAGAACGATGTCAAACTACGTACAGCATATCATTTGGCTTTGGCTCCTTCACGTCAGAGGCCTGCAACGACTACATTCGCCGCATGCTGAGGTACATCGGCGCTTCAACACCGCTGGAGAACGTTGTGCTGGTGTGCGATAACGCACCGTGTCATGCCAACATTGGAGACGTCTTCGACGAAGCCCCGTTCTCGACGGCGACACTGTTGCGTCTCGGTCCGTACTCCCCAATGCTGAACCCGATCGAGAATTGCTTTTCCGCATTCAAAGCTATGGTAAAACGTTTCCTCGCCAGGCATCGTCAAGCTATTTTGCGTGTACCTCCCCACCTCACTATCAAGGCGCACCGAGAAAGCTACCTAAAACTTGCCGCAGATCTCCTTGTAAACGAAGCAATCACGCCGGATTTATGCCGTAAGTGTTCGCTGCACACGACGACATTTCACGCACGCGCAATTCAGATGAAAGATATGCCTGTAGGAGAATAACGTTAATATCAAGTTTTGCGTTGGTAACTTCTCTTGCGCGTGCCATTTTGATTTTACATTTTGCAACATTGATTTTACCTGTCGCCATTTTGAAGTTGAAAAGGTGTAGACCCTGTACGGCAACATTTCCAGTGCTGGTATCCCGAGTTTGGATACTTGTGGTGGACTGCTTGGGAGCTTCGGTGTGCTTTACGTGGGCTTTTCGTTTGCAGCAGCAGATTCCAAAACCAATGAGAAGCAGAGCACACCACCAAGAAATATGTACCAGACTTTTGACGTCTTGTTGCTCTCGGTACTGTTTCCTTCTTTTCCAGCAGACGCTGAGCCAAGACTGCCATCACCATCGAAATAATACCGCAGGAGGTTCTGTAACGCTGGAGAGAGGTTCAACTAGTGTGAACAACGGAAACATCACGGTGTCTAGCGAGGTGGTTCCACTGGTGGCAGCGTAGGTCGGGAACGGCGTTGTTGTAGAAACGTAGCAAAGACAAGGACTCAATTCGCCTCTGCTGACTCAGAACCACCGCTATACACAGCTCTGTTCCCGCCGAATACACGCACGGATGCAGACGTTCTGTCACTCGAGTCGCCGCTGCGTCCACCCGTATACCCATCCCCAATACAATAGTAGTCCGCAGCTAGAGCTGACGCACATTTACTGCTGCGTTAGACATCACGACGCCACGGGTTTGCCATCGCATACAGGGTTAAAAACGAAACGCCGCTGCTGCTTACCATCTATGGCGGGAAAGGTTAACTGGTTATTCCTGGTTGCTACTAGAGGTTTTGATTGTGATTGTGAATTGTTTGAATGGGATATTTCGAATGCTAATCTTATCATCTGGAAAAGTAAGTCCCCGGAGGGCTGCCAAGTGCGTAGCTTTGTGGTGCGTACACCAGTGGACCACCAGGAAGCCCTTTCAGTACTACGAGTCCGATGACGAAGGAGAATTGAATGAGGCTGGTCTGTTGTTGTACCGATGAATGTCCAGGGCAGGTATTTCAACGAGTTTGTTGTCGCCCACCGACAAACGTCGCAGAGATTA